>CAHIKZ030004140.1:1447500-1557500 GCA_903632075.3 Acanthosepion pharaonis
CATCACTACCATCTTTTGTCGGACCATTAACTACAATTGTGCCTAAACTGATATAGAGGAAGGGTTTGGGGTCTGAGGGTAAAAAGGAGGGACTTGTGGGGTAAAAGGCGCCAAGAGCTGTTTGAAGGTGGAGAATGTGATGGGGTTAGAGGTGTAATAGTGTGGTGGGTACTTATGGATTCCAGTCTTCATTGCCAAAAAGCTGCCAATATAATCTTCATCTTTCTGGGTGTGTATACTGACAAAAATCTGCCTCCTGTGTCATACTAATGATGAAGTAATTCATTACATTTTCTCTTTATGAGTTTTTATTATTATTTGATATTGTTGTAGTAGGGAAATTAGTATAAAATTGGTTTTCTGCCTTAAAAAGGTCTGTGGAAAAAAATGAAGGTCATTTCTGCAAAATTCCACATCTTATTTATGTTGATATAAATTTATCTCCAGGACAAAAAATGGAGAATAAGGAAAAAAAATGAAGCCAGACATGTTGGAAATAATCTAGAAATGAATTAGCAGAAGTGATTGACAATAAAATTGTGATTTTATTGTTATTTTATTAATATCGTACAAAGTCATATTTAAGAAATACTGCCTGAATTTATTTTCTTTATTTGCTTCTAAAATTCACATGTATTTGTCTGGGCGTGAATTTAATGAACTTACAACTTCATAAAAAAATAATTATGATTTATACAGTTATCATGTGTAACTCATATATTTATCCCAACCACAACATTGCACATAAAAGTATAAATGCAAGTGCATGCACGTGCATCTGCATGTGAGTGCAGGGGTATGTGAATTTGTATGCATATATGAGTGTGTATGTGTATGTGTGTGTGTGTGTGTGCATAAGCATGTATACACATGCATATATGTGTACATGCATGTGTGTATGTGTGTGTGCATGCTCTTTATGGAGTTTGGTTTCCTCATTTAAATATTTTTCTTATGATCAGCGTCTTTTTGTAGATTCAGTATGATACCAATCATTGGGTAATGGTATCATGAGCATATCACAGATATCTTTGGTACAACTTCTTGGACAATCTCACTCCTTCACACCCTGCTAGCCTGCAAAGGAGAGCATGTGATTGTTGAGAGGGTTAAACCCTGAAAACACCAAAAACACTACTCTGTCTGATGATGAATGTTATAATAAACTTATTACTATAGATTATTTTTGTACAGATGCAGGGTTCTACATAATTTATGTCCAGAAAAGAAAACACTTATATGAACACAAAAGAAATTAAATAATAAACTTAACCACAGTACCTTAGTCATTTTTAATGAAACTTGTATAAAAGACGGATTGCCACCCAAATACACAAATACATACATACATATATATATATATATATATATATATATATATATATATATATATATATACATCTTACATAAACCAGTTTGGTCTTCATTCTAATAAGGGATGCAATGATGGCATATATGTCATGAAACAACTCCAAGAAATTGCTTACATTTCTAATAGGAAACTATATACCTACTTTCCCAACCTCATAGTAGCATATAACCACATCAGTAGAGACTTCATTTTCTCATTCATTAGAAAGCAGCTTCTAAGCTCCAAATCCACTGAATACATTGGTCTAATAGAAGAACTGTATCAATCTATAAAATTTTACATGTCTAGCAAGGTCACCAATAAAGAAACATCTTCAGACTTTCTCAGGGATATGACAAGGTGAAAATGAGAGCTACAGTCTATTTAATCTTTAATTAGACTCTATGCATATTTACAAGCACAGGTGTGAAGAAATGGACACTGATCATTTAAACATTCCATAACACATCCCAAACGAATCTACAAATAAATGACAATGATTCTGCTTTCCCTCTTGAGGTCAATGTACTGATAATGAGGGAGATATTCAAAGTTGAAAGAAGAATAATCTTGAACAAAAAAAAAATCAACATCCTCTACCAAGTGTTCTAAGAAATTGGACTCAAGATAAACTTTTCTAAAACAGAAACTATGTTCTGGAATTGGAATGAAATCAGAGATGGCACCAACACTGAATCCAGCATAAAAATTCAGGATGTGGAATTAGTAAATATGAAACACTTCAAATACTTTTGGTGTATCAATCAATTTAACATATTTAGTTTATGAGAAAAGGAAATTGAACATTCTTAAATAGCCAAAACATTAACTTGAAAACTTGAGTTATGTACTTAAAATATCCTTGTTTGACTTTCATGTGGATGTCATGCATGTCACCAAACCCATTCAGAAATATTTAAGCTGTCAGCACTCTATACAAGTGCATTCTAAGGTCAATAGTTAAAAATGGCCTTGAGCATGCTAAGTTTATGGAACTTGGTAAAGACCACTCTTCTTCAAACATTGTGAATTGGCATAATCACAAAGAATTCTACTAAATAAGAGAAACAATGTCACTGGATGACATTCAACAACAGCCACAACTATAGGGGATATCACATGTAACTCAAAGAGAAAATTATAATACAATGAATATGTTGACATTTCACACGACTTCAAATAAATGGTTACAAAGGAAGCCCCATTGATATTGGTAAAGATGATAACAACCACTCGGCTTAAAAATTGTTTTCAGAGAAAGATTTTATAAATTTCCATCTACAGTAGTACTGACTTGTCAGTCAATAAGTACCAAATGTTTCCTTATAAGAAAATGGCTTATATAACCATGACCAAACAGATATATGACCATACAGATATATATATCAGGGATAGAGTGCATATAAATATAAAGTAAAAACTGAAGTCAATAGCGATAGTCTGTTATGAGCTTTAAAGCAATCTTCAGGCCATGTGTGCCCAGTCATTGCTTGACTATTTATATATGCTGGTCAATGGGGCATTATTATTTGCAAGGTCAGATATTTCCAGTTTATTGTGTTATTAAACAAACAGGAATGGTTATATTTTAAATTATTTTAAAGGCTATTGGGTAGAAATAATTATGAGCCAGAACGCAGATATTGTATTTTATTGTTGTTTATTAACTTTTGACTCCATATTTATTATTGATTTCAAGGACTGCCTCTGAAGGGTTGATACTAGAGCTCTGAAAACCTACTTGCATTAATTTGAACTCTTCTTTCTAATAACTGCATTGATTTTTTCAGATAAACTGATATGTGACTGTTCAAAGAAGACTAAAAATGTAATTAGTAGTGACTTCTCTTGAAAATGAATAAAATTTAGCATTATGGTATTATCAAGTACTGACTCAAAAAAGGGATGCCCTCTTCAGGAAATTCATGCTGACACGGTGGCTACACTAGGGGATGATGCTCCAGCTCTATCAACAGTACAAAAGTGGGCAGCTGAATTTATGAGAGAGAGTCTTGAAGATAACCCAAGTTCTGGATGTCATGCAATTGCCACCCCCAAGAAAAGCATTAATTGTGTTCACCACATAGTGATGGATGACAGGTGATTGACTATAAATCAAATAGCCAATGCTATTAGCATATCTTTTGAGAGAGTTGAGAATATTCTGCACAATGAACTTGGCTTGATGAAGGTTTCTGCTTGGTGGTTGCCACATCTTTGGATACCTGATCAAAAGCACATCAGGCTGATCCCATCCCTATCTATTGTTTGAAACAAATCTAACTAGTTCCTTTAACATTTCTTAACTCAGAATGAGTACTGGGTTCAACACTTTGAGCCAGAGACAAAGAGACAATTCATACAGTAGAAACACCCCTCTTCACCTTCTCCAAAGAAAGACAAGGTTGTTTCATCTGCAGCAATAATGAAGGCCTCAGTTTTTTCTGGATGCAAATGCATTGTGTTTATTCACAATCTTCAAAAGGGTAACACTATCAATGGAGAGTACTATGCCAAAATGGCTATCAAGACCAAATGTCAAGGAAAACTGATGAAAAAAGTTTCATCAGGACAATGCTTCAGTACACAGATCCTTGGTTTCAATGGCTGTTTTGTGTGACTGTGGCTTTGAACTAGTTGATCACCCACTCTATTCTTAAGATTTGGCCATGTCTGACTATCATCTGTTCCCCAACATGAAAAAACACTTGGCTGGGAACCAGTATTGTAGTCATAATGACGTCATATCTGCTGTTGATGACTTTTTTGTAGAACAGGATGAAAGCTTCTTTGCCAATAGGATCCAATCACTGCAAAACTCATAGAAGAACTATGTGGACTGCAAGGGGGCTATGTTGAAAAATAAACCTCATTTAGTCACATTCCATGAGCATATCTTGAGGAGCAAGATTGATTATTTACAGATTATCAACCCTTTGCAGGTTATTTAAAGCCAGAAAATATTTTTTGATTGTAAGAATTTTGAGGAGTTAATAATGATTTGCTGATACAAGTCCAACTGATTAATCAATAGCTGGGAAGTAAAGATGTGAATTCATATATTTCCCAAAAGGTATTTGCACATAAGTGAATAAGAACTTGATTGGAATACTTAGGTATTATCTATTATGCCACCCACACATCTAAGCTTACAGCAACTGTTATTCTCAAACAGTCATCCAACTAAGTACTGACCAGGCTCAATGTTACTTAAGTGATTGTATGAGAACCAGTATTTTAACATGATATGGCCATTAACCAATGGGAAGCAAGTGTTAAAGAAATTTGTGAAACAACATATAAAGTGTGTTGTACTCTGGCTGGAGTGAATACGTAAACTAGCATGTACATTTTATAAGTGGCGGTCATTCAACTTGCTTTTAGTTGGGGTGTTCTTCATACACACACACATACACATATATATATATATGCGCATGTATGTGTGTATATCTATATGTGTATTTGGCTATGTGAGCATGTGAAAGTTTGAGACCATCTATCTCTTTAAATATAGTTGTCGGAAATATAAAGCCTTTCCTTATGACCATTCATTAGTCAGTATCTACAGATATGTACTTGTGTGTGTATGTGAGTATGTGTGTATGTGTTCACGAAGATGTAGATTTAGATATGTAAAGACTTCAGATTACCTATTATGCCAAAGTTAAGTAGAAATATAAAAAGATTTCCAAAACCTTTCATATTTTTATATTTACCTCACTGTATGAAAATATATATATATGTGTGTGTGTGTGTGTGTGTGTAATAAAAGTTGTTATTTACATAGAGACATGAGTACTTAGCTTAACAGAAATATACACAGATCCACACATAAATGGTCACATGCATAACAAATGCTTCTTTATAAGTGCACAGCATTTATAAATACATATACATGCTTTCTTCTTTGTGCACTATTGATGCCGTCACACTTAATATTCTGCCATGTTCCATTGTACAAAGGTGAATATCACTGTATTCAAATGCATAACATACATCCTTGTATACCATTGTATACACTCAAAGTAATACACTTTTAGATATTGAGTAGAACAAAGCAGCAAAAGTTTCTATGAGAATATTCAAATTCATGTGCATTTATATAAAAAGGCATGCACTCAAACACACAGGAAAATTGTTTCAGAGGCTTTAATAGAGTTCAAGTTACTGCTTGCTGGTTAGATCATTGGACTGAGTATCATGAGAGTCATGATTCAATCCAGTCAAAAACAATTAATAATAAATTAATCAGTCAAAAATGGTTAATAATAAATTTCTCAAATTGGAAAATGGTCCTTTCTTCCTGTTCTTAAAAAAAAAGTAACAAATTATTAAATATCATAATTTCTATGAATGTGTTGCGGATGGTATATTGAGTCTGCAAACAGATATTGACACAATGTCAGAAGACAACAATAGACAAAATGAAAACTTGAGTAAAAAAAAATATATATTGTCAAGTTAATTCTTATTAAAGAAAATACATCAACAAAAATAAGGTTACTGTGCACTTGGCAAAAAATATCTCTGCCTATGTAGAGGGTGAGAACAGCAATGTCCTGAAAAGGACAGTTTATCGCATATCATTGTTGCTAGTGAGGTTGGCTGGCTGGAGCTGGGGGCTTGCTGTAAATGACTACAGCGAGCTAGCTGACACTCAAACAGATACTACACTTTGATCTTAATCATCTGGGGATCTTCTTTTATGCTTTGAGGCCTTTTTATATTCTGAATCAGTTTCACAATGATCATTGGTTAAGCTTTTTCTTCTGGTTGTTTTTGAAAAATGTGGGAGTGCCAACAGGACACAGCAAATGAAAAAGTTTTTAGTATGAGAAAAAAAAAACATTGTTGTAGGGATCAGTGTAATGAATTAAAAAAATGTTCAAATTGATCACAGCAGCAACGATACTAGTCTAAATGATTCTTTTAATTATAAGAACAGATTAAGACTTTTATTTTTACCAAAACCCAAAGGTACATTGGAATAGCAAAAGATGCCTTCCAAAACTAAACAAAGAAACAGAAAAATACCATTAGAAGCCAAGGAAAGAGTGCTGAATTGCTGTGTAATTCAATTATATGGCATTGAATGCCGGACAATCTCTGAGGTGTTATGAAAAATTCAAGACAATGAGCCATTGTCCAAAATCTGACCAGTCTTTTTTAATGTTTTCTTGATCAGACTGAGAAGATGTTGGCATTTCCTCATACACTCACCCACACACACACACACACACACACACACACACACACACACACACACATGTGTGTGTGTGTGTGAAGAAGAGACCTCAAGCAACAGAGATGTAGTTCTACAGAAGGATGCTGAGAATACCATCAACTGAAATTATGAGCAATGAGAAAGCTTTAAAGAAAATGGAAACAAAAAGAATAAGACTACTGAAATTTCTAGGACATATAATGAGAAAAGAGGTGTTAGAAAATTTAACACTCTCAGGGCATGCTGAAGACAAGAAGTCAGACAGTTAGCTTCCTAACTAGTTTGTGTAAATAAATAGCAGAACAGGGAATGGATGCAATAGTATAAAGACAAATATTGCTCAGAGCTGCAAAAGATAAGACATTTTGGAGAATCTGAAGAGACATGGTACATTCTTTAGTGCTACCAGTTAAGATCTTTACAGCCAAGACCTTCTTAGCTACAACCACAGGGTTGAATCACCCTCATTCCCTATGTATTTAACATCTCCATAGAAATTCTACCTTGTGGAACAGACTTCCATATAGATCTTAACATCTTCAAGTCTTAGGTTAATTGCTATTTATCTTCTGTCTCCTCATAATGTTTACTTCCTACTTTTTCCTCTTATGTTCATATCATGCACCTCATTCAGTAACCCTCTACCTTGAGGTGCTTTTGAGCCTTCTATTTTTTTAATATATAAAAAAGAAGCCTATCTACAACCTTTTGTATCAGGCAAAATGAATTCTTAGTGTTTAGGAAATACATTCATAAAGTATAAATTCTGAATACCTGAACAAACAATGGTTCATAGAAAGAAGCAAAATAGCAAGACAATGTTTTAAATATTTACTTAGTATGGCATATGACAAAATTGAATGGAGGGAGATTGTGTTACATTAAATGAAGAGAGCCAGTTAAACTTGAAATTCAGCATTTAACATCCTCAATTTTACCTGGGTGAAAACACTGAAAACTGTGGTAGATAATGGGCAACTAAACCACCAAGCAGGCAATAAGAAGGTTATAACTGCTTTAGAAAATTCAATTTTATTTGTCAAAGTTGCTCAATAAAACACAAAGGAAATAATAAAGATTAAAGATGAAATAGGAAATATGACAAATGCATTATAAACTTATTTGGTGTTATAAGAATCAATCAATCACTGATTGGTTCTTTCAGATGTCACAAATATTGAAAGTAAACTTTAGCTAACCAAGAACCTATTAAATGTCAGGACCAATGTAAAATATGATTTCAGTCCAATGGTCGCAAAAATTGTATGTATAGTTCTTTAAACATTTCTACTCAATTTCTCATTTGCCAGCTGATCTATAAGTATGAAGCACATGATGTTTGACTCAAAATAACTCGCTGTTACAGCTTTCACTTATTGAGTGTTTATGAACATAGATTGTGTGATTCAAAGCCTGATGTCTTCAGAGTAGAAGAGGATGCCATCAGCAATTTTCCTCAGGCAAGTAAGTAGCAGTGGGAATTTCAATTTATTATAAAACTTTTCTAGAGTCATGTTTATTTGATTATAGTCAAACATCTAGACATGGTCTTCAATCTGTACTTTTTAAATAAAGGAAACATTCTTAAATGATCATCATGATCCGATAGAAATTATTATTGTTTGAAATCCTGATGTGAAGTACAATTATTCAATAAATTGTTCAAATTAATATCATCTTTTACATATTCACAATTATATTTTGGTTACTTCATTCTTCAAGTGTATTTCCTTGAAGAACTTTCAACAGAATTTATAGTTTTGTTTTTGTTGTCGTCATCCCAGCTTCTCACCATCATTCCAGTCAACTCACATACTTGTTTAATAAAGACTTGTGTTACATTTGTAATTTTCAAAGGTCAGTGTATTAATAATGAGGTGGTGGGGGGCTATGCTGATGACATAGATATTCATAGTTAGGATAAGAATGATCTTGAACAAAAAATCAGCATCCTCTACCAAGTGTTCCAAGAAATAGGACTCAAAACAGAAATTAGGTTCTGGAATTGGAATGAAAGCAGTGATGGCATCTACCATGAATCCATCATAAAAATTCAGGATAATATTTAATAAATACTAAATACTTCAAATACTTTGGTATATGGATCAGTTATAAAGAACTTAATATAGGAGAATAGGAAACTAAACATAGAATAGGCTAAGGGTAGTTTCACCCAACACCACACATGGCTACAAAGCAAAAAGATTAACCTGAAAATTTATATATTTAAATAGCCTTGTTTCATTGAGACATTCATATTCATGCATAGTGCCAAACTCATTCAGAAATATCTGTATACAAACACTTTCTAATGTCAATGATTAAAAATGACCTTGACTGAGTGAATCTTATAAATATTTATGAAGACCACACTTCTTCAAACTTTGTCAGCTGATGTTACAGAATCACAAAGAATTGTATCAATTAACAGAAAATATATCAAGATGTTGACATTCCACACAACTTCAAATAAAAGATTATGAAGGAAACACCCATCATTACTGAAAAGACCAATAATAGCTTCTTGACATGAGAAACCAATTTTCTTGAAAAGATTTTATAAATTTCAATCTATGGTGGTACTGGCTGCTCAGTCAATAAATGCTGAATGTTTCCTTATAAGGAAATGGCTAATATTACCATTACCATTAGAGATGATGAGAACAGATATTACACATTGATCCCAGTCTGATGGCTAAGGAGTTATGAAATGATTAACTTGAGTTGCATTGGTTGCTCAGTCAGTGAATACTTAAATTTTCCTTATAAGGAAACAGCTAATATTATCATTACCATTACCATACATGTATTTGCTCATAACATAACCAGAGAAAATAACAAGCAAACTAACTTCACGAGTTACATGGCATGGTAAGAAATGATTTTTATCCCCATTTCTTTAAGAACTCCAGGAAGAATCAATTGTTGTTTGTAGCAGTTGTGAACTTTTTTAACAGAACTGATGCCATAGATAGACTACCTTATACAGCCAAAGAGTTTTATTGACATGGAAGAAGATTACTTTAAAAAATAAGTATTTCTATGGTAAAATAAATGCATTTTTCATTACTAGACTTCAGAGTTACTGATGTACAAACATATGCATTACTGCCTTATATACATGTATACACATGCATCACTTATATACACACATATAAATTCTAATATAATTTAGCCTTACAGGCACAGACACATTTTCAGTACAATTTTATTAATTTTAATTAATTCAGATATAATGTATGCAAAAGAAAATTTTAGTGGAACTAAATTGATGTCTTTTTGATTACAATATTAATGCAGAAGGAGAAACTTAATTGCAATAAAAATGTTAAATATAATTCTTTCAAATTTCCTTCTGACAACCTTAAATTAATTCCTGTTCAGAAAATTATATCCAAATACAAACACACCTTAATTTCATACTTTCCATCTATCTAGTTATTACTCTCCTTTTTTCCACTGTTGTTCTCTATTTCTTTCTCACTTTCACTCTCCCTTCCTCCCTCATTATTCCACTTGTGCCCTCCACCTCCAATCCTCCCTCCCTCATTATTTACATTCTTTCTCTCCTTTCTTTTATGCTATCTCTTCTCTAAATCTCTCTTGTTCTCTTCCTCTATCTCTCTCTTCACTCACATTTCCTCCATTACTTATTATTACCTCCATCGAGTTATCCTCCTTTCCTCTCAATCAGCCTCACCTCTCTCTCCTCTTTCTTTCACTTGTCTTTTACCTTACATCATTCTATTGTCACTCTCTGTTGGACTCTTCTTTCCTTACTTCTCATTCTTTTCTCTCTAAATGGATATTCATTTTTGAGTACACTCACAGATACATTGGGATGATGAAGGAGAAAACCAAGTTTTACCTGGGAAAAGAATTTCTGTCTTCTGTGCTGGCTTTCAAAAAGGAAAATCAGAATTAAGACTGGGGCGACATTAGTAGGCCTCGAAATATGGTAATTGTTTGCACTTACCTACCAGTCTCGATCAATCACAACCTTTCTCACCTCCAATAAAAAGAATGCTACTTTGGACCACAAGATCATCTTGGCTCTTCACACGTGAAGAGGCAATTGGGTATTGCGAGTTTGTAACATGAATTTTTTACCCTTTTGATTTATGCCTTACTTTCTGATGTTGCATTTATGAGATTGATTTCTGATCATTAGAATTATGAGCTCGGCCTTATGAATTCTGACCATTAAAATTATGACCTTGGACATGACTTTTTTAAATCTGAATTTTTTTAAATCATACTATTGTTATTTACCTCTCACATGCACACACACACACACTTGCACGCGCGCATGTCTCTGTGTGTGTGTGCGTGTGTGTGTGTGCGTGTACGAAGAAATGCCAAAATCTCATCCTGATCAAGAAAACATTAAAAAAGACTGCTCAAATTTTGGACAATGGCTCATCGGCTTGTAATTTCCATAACACCTCATATCAATCTATCACTCACTCACTCACTCACTTGCTCTCTCTCTCTCCCTCCTTCTCTCACTTGCTTTTGCTTTATGCATACATAAAACAACAGTTCAAAAGTTTCAAGAATTAGCTTGAGATGAACTTGACAGAAGAGTGAAAAAAAATGAAAAAGAGTTATTGAAAAAAGAATGAAATCAATTATCAAACTTACACTTTGAGAAACTTTTGCAATGAAAGCCAAAAATTTGTGCTGCAGTAATCAAGGCTAAAGGAGGATATTTTGACAAGAGCAAAATTTAATCAAAAATGCTTTTTTTATTTTTGTCATAATAAAATTTCTAATAAAAATTATGTCTCACTTTTTTTTTTAACCATGTATAATAATAAACTCTTATTTAAAATAAAAAAGAAATACTTTCTGGCCAATTAGTAGCATATATATATATATATATATATATATATATATATATATATATATATATATATGTGTGTGTGTGTGTGTGTGTGTGTGTGTGTGTGTGTGTGTGTGTGTGTGTGTGTGAATGTATTGAATTGGATTGTAATTACGATTCCAATGTAATAAATTATAACCATGGAATATTAGTGTTTTTGAGCCTTTTATATATATATATATATATATATATATATATATATATATATATATATATATATATATATATATATACACAATAGTTTACCTTTCCTTTATGCAATAAGTTTTTAAAATATTTTAGACTGTTCACTAAAATGTTTTCTTGTTTTTTCATTTTATTAATACTATTTTTACAGATATATTTTACATATATCTGAATTTTTACACACAGAGACACACACTCATATACATGCACACACACACACACACATATATATATGTGTGTATATATATATATATATATATATATATATATATGATTCATGGTAAATGCAGTGTACATGTTTATATTTACATATGCTGATACTCAGTACTTTAACCCTTAAATATAGCATACCTTAAAATTATATTTTATCACACACACACATTATATATATATATATATATATATATATATATATATATATATACAGTGCTGTGCAAAATTAAGTGAACCCCTAGATAATATTTTTTTAAAATTGTCTTTTTTCTAGATAATGAATAAATCTTAATCAAACTATATATTCATTAAGAAAAACCTTTATTAAGTCAATTAAAACCACTTTCAAATATTTTTATCAAGATGAAATAGAAATATTAATTAAAAATCAAGATGTGCAAAAGTAAATGAACCCTTACATTTAATATTTGGTGACTGCTTCTTTTGAGGTTACAATGTCAACAAGTCTTTTTCTATAATCTTTGACAAGTTTCTCACAGCATTGAGTGCCAATTTTTGAACATTCTTCTTGGCAAAATTCCCACAATTACCCAATTTTACCTGGGTTTCTTGCTTGATATCTTGCAGAGTCGATTGTGCCATCAATGCATACTATTTTACCTGTTCCAGCTGCAGTAAAGCACCCACAGATCACACTGTCACCACCATGTTTAATGGTTGGTATTAAATTCTTCTCTTCAAAAGCCATATTAGGAGCTTGCTAGATATACCCACTATTGTTCCTCCCCAAAAGCTCTATTTTGACTTTATCTGATCATAAAACCTTCTGCCAGGATGTTTCTAACTTATTAATATGACCTTTGGCATAGTTGAGGTGTGCATGCTTGTGATATTTCATAAGCAGGGGCTTTTTCTAGGCATTCTACCATGAAGATTGGCATTGTTCAGATTTTGTCTCCCTGTAGATGTATGAACATTGATTCTAACATTGGGTAGTGAGCATTAGAGAACCTCAAAGATCATGGCAGGATTTGTTTAGTCTTCCCAAACTAGAGGTCTACTTACTCTTGCCGTTATTTTTCACAGACAACCACTTCTTGATTGTGATGCCATTGTACCAAAGGCCTCCCATCTATAAATAATTTGTTGCAGGGTGGAGAAGTGCACTCCAAAATTTTTTCATGGTTTTTGTAGCCTTCTCCACCATTATAAGTTTCACCTATGCAATTTTTAAAGCTTCAAGAAGTTCTTTTGACGTTTGCATATTTATATATTTTTTAAATTTAGTCTCTAACTGCACACTTTTGCATACACAATGAGTTATATTGTTTGACTTCAGTTTACACAGCTTATTAAAATAATGAACATGTGTCACTTTGATTTTTACACATGCTCCAAAAATTATTTGAACTGGCAATCATGTAAAACAAAAATACAGAATGTAAATGTAAGGGTTCATTTACTTTTGCACATCTTAATTTTTAATTAACATTTTTATTCCAGCTTGATAAAAATCTTTGAAAGTGGTTGTAATTCATTTAATAAAGGTTTTTCTTAATGAATATATAGTTTAATTAAGATTTATTGATTATCTAGAAAAAAGAGACAATTATTTTAAATATTATCTTTGAGGTTCACTTACTTTTGCACAGCATTGTATCATGTTGGTCAGATGTATAATAGTATTCAAAACAAAGTGGAAAATTTAATCAAAGACACATTTTGCCAAAGAAAATCTTAGTTTATGTTCTCATTGGTATCATCAGTCCAACTAATGATGCTAAAATATGAGTCCAATATTTAAAAATAATTGGAAGACTTCATTTTTATACATAACATTGAATCTAACCCAAACTCTGCAGACCACATTAAAAAGATTGGAAGGCATTCTTTTGAATGCTAGTGTTGGATCTGTCAAAAAATGTAAATGATTATAAGATGTTATTTTTATTTATAATCTTAGATCTTCAAAATATTGTATAGAGCATGTGAAAATGAATGTAAAACAATGTTTATAATGATGGATTTATCAAAAACTGCATAGAGCAGATAGAAATAATTAGAAGACCCTATTTTGGATAAACCAAAAAATGCACAGTGTGCCCAAAAATGATTGAAAGACTTTATTTTTATTTTTACTACTCATTATACCAAAAGATGGATAGAACACTTTTAGATGTTTAGGAGACTTTTGACTGAAAAATTGACAGAAGTGTGGAAATAGTAAATGTTTATTTGAAAAATATTAAAAGATGATTCCTTATATATAAAACATGAAATATAAAAACAGTCATTGAAACTGTAGTTTTCTATTTCATTCTGTATATTATTCATTTGTGTACATTTATGCTTACATTTTTTAAATCAATGTTCCAACTGCTGTTTTCTCAGAAGGTGCATTGCTCAAAAAGTAGTGATCCAAACATCATCATCATCATCTTCTTTTTTCTTTTTCTTTTTTTTTTCTTCTTCTTCTTTTCTTCTTCTTTTTCTTCTTTTCCTCTTTTTCATCTTCCTTTATACTTTTTCTTCTTCTGTTCTTCTTCTTCCTCCTTTCTTTCTTTTTTCTTCTTTTTCTTCTTCTTACTCTTCTTCAACTTTTTCTTTTTCCTCTCTTTCTTCTTCTTTTTCTTGTTCTTTTTTCTTTTTCTTCTTTTTCATTTTCATTTTCTTCTTTTCTCCTTCTTCCTCTTTTTCATCTTCTTTTCTTTTTCCTCTTCTTTTTTCTTCTTCTTCTTCTTCTTCTTCTTCTTCTTCTTCTTCTTCTTCTTCTTCTTCTATGTACTGTAGAACCACATTTCTGCTACCTCATGTATTTTCTTCATCTGTAAGAAATTTTTCCAACATTCCCTGCCATACATAAAGGTTGATTTTACATAACAGTTCAGTAATTTTTTTCTACAGGACAATGGCTTAGTGGACAAAAATTTTAGTTTATAAATTTGGTGACAGTGATTGTAAGTTCAATCTCTTGCCCAGGCATTGAGTACTTGTACTCAGTAGAAAATGGTGAGCAATAACTAAAAGGTACTAAATCAAATAAGAACTAGACAATATCCCTAGACAAGAGCAGTGGAATGAGAACAGTCTACCCTAGTATATTAAAAAAGGGTTCAGTTCAGAATTCCCTGTAGATTACCCTGATTGATATACACCTGAAGAAGGATGAGGAGCACAACAGCCAAAACATTGTGATAACAACAACAAAGATGAGAACAATTGTGTGAATATAAATAATGTAGTTTTCCCATTTCTCAGCACTTTGCACTGTTTTTGGATGGCATCTTTTGCTATTCCAATGCATGTTCAGATTTCAGTGTCACATTCTTCCTCCTTTATTAAAACACTTCCCAGATATTTAAACTTCTATATTTATTTGATGTTGTCATCTCCTAATTATAGTTTGTATTTTTGGCTTTTTCTCTTAACAACAATACAGTCTGTTTTCTGGTCATTGATGTTTAGTCCTTTCATCTTGCTTTCTTTTACTACCTTGTTTAGGAGGTCACGTAGTTTGCCTTCAACACAGTGTAATCTATGTTATCTTACATTGTTTAGATTGTATCCACCAATAATAAATCCCAATAGTGTCTCCATCTCCCTCAGGATAGTCTCACTCTAGAGCAGTAGTTCCCAAACATTTTTTCCCTAGACTGCATTTTTGGAATTAAAATTTGCTTGCACCTCACCAAATTTTATGTAATAAAATGTACATTTAAAAATAAAAAAAATAGAGAAATAGTTAAAGGGAGATAACCGTGAATTCAAAGTCAGAACATTATCATTAATAACTCTCTCTTCCAATTTGCAGACCCTAGTTACTATATTCTTAATACTTGATATAATGCAAAAATATCCCAATGATAAAATAATAATGCCTAATAAACAAAAGTGTGTAGGTGTTGTATTCTTACATATATATATATATATATATATATATATATATATACATGTGTGTGTGTGTGTGTGTGTGTGTGTGTGTGTGTGTTGAATTGTATCACCTCCTGTCCTCCATAAACACTTGCCTGACTTTTCTGCTAACCAGATGAATATTCATGGGCACTCCTATACCTAAAAACTTTGCAAACCAATAACATTTTTGCTCTTGTATATAAATACGAGTCACATAATAAAATCCTACCATTTGCCTTGATAAAATCTCTCAGATGACAAAACATGTCAGCTAAGATAAGTTTTCCTTTTGTCATTATTCAAATTTAGATATCGTAAAACTGATCCACTGGAATATTATAAATACATTTCTTTTTCATTACAGAAAATTTTTGAATTTTTTAAAACTTGACTTCATCACTGAAATTTTAATGTCTATATCTTTTAATCTCAACTAAATTTAGCTTTAATTAATTTTCTTTTGTCCCTTTCATTTAAGGTATCTTCACCAAAGAATTGATAATATCAGAGTTTGTCATTCTGTCAACATAGTTAACAAGCTTTCTTAGAAAAGCCATGCATTTTATCATTTAAGTTTTCATGCCATTGTTTGCATTGCAGTATTTGCTGTTAACCTGGGCTGACACTTCTTAATGTTTTTGAGAAAATTTCTAGAGATTCATAAGAACAAAGCATTCACATCTCCTTCACAAATCTTTTCTCATAAAAGGATTCTAATTATGGATAATCTAATTTTTCTTTGCTTGTATTCTTTGACAATCAAAAGTAAAAACACTGTTACAAAATGCAATGAAAATTCTCTTAATTGAGTAAATAAATTCTGACTTTTCAGCAGTTTATTCAAAATCTTTAATATTATTCCATGTCTCAACCATGGAAGAGAAAAGCAGATATGATATCATGAGAGTTGGTTTTCTGGCAAGAAAGGGTTGATTGTTCATACATTAAAAAATAAATGTCTTTCAAAATTAAAACTACTTCAAAATGGAAAAAAGGAAAAAAAGTATGATTCTTTTTATTCCTTACTTTTATTTTTATATTTTTAGAAACTTTAAGGAATTTACTACAAGCTTCTAATAAGAAAGACATGATGATAAAAAAAAAGAAAGAAAAAATGGAAACATGGGAGAAAGAAAGAGAAAAAGTAAAAAGGAAGAAGAAAAAAGCAAGTTGAAAGGAAGTGCTAAAAAGAGAAAAAATGTAAAAAGAAAAAAAAATTGCCCCATCTGCAATTAATAATGTTTTTTTTCTCTATTTCTTTATTTTTATATTTTATTTTTCTTCCTCTGACTGATTAGCTATGGTGGCAAAATGGCATGAAGAGAAGCATTTTGCCCCTTAGTAAAAAAAAGAAAAAAGAAATATACTGAAGAAATGGTAGTGTTCAAGAGTCTGTTGTAACTGGGTTCATTTCCCAGTGGGGAAACATCTACCCAATTCCTATTTTTTGTTGCTGCTGCTGCTGCTGCTGCTGTAGTTATGGGAGGGTTTGAATGGTAGGTCGAGGGTGCAGGTGGGGGTGGACAGAAAGACTTGCTGCTGCTGCTGCTGTTTCTGCTACTTCTATCTGAAAACAAAACCACAAGATGTGCAGAGGTTTCATAAGTTTACTTGAAAAGGAAGTTAATTGCACTTGATGACATGTTTTTATTTTGACAAAATGATTACCTTCATTGTTTCAGAAGTGAGAAAGCTTGACCCCAGACAATTGTTTGTTGACAGGAATAACTTGTGAATTAAAAGAATCTGATAAATATTCAAAGAAAGACAGCAAATATTAGAATGTGACTAAGAAATCTTAAAGGGACTCAACAAGTTTGCTAAAATATTTTGTTTACATTCATAAGTATCTGTGATCAGTTGAGGATGTCATTATTTATTGATGCTGTTGTCCTTATCAGTTATAATTGCCAGAGTAAAATGTTGCAAGCTTTACTGTCAGTTACTTGAAAGCTAATACCAAACCATAATTATTTGTATTAAAAATGTCATCATTATCATCAGCAGCAGCAGTAGCAGAAAGAGCAGCATTACTTTTACTGGAATTCAAATGAAGAATTGTACCAAATAACAGAAACCACATCACTTGAGGATTTTCAACAGCAGCAACAATTAAAATGGATAGCACATGTAACTTGAAGAGAAAATAATGGCAATCAAAATATTGACTTTCCCTATCACTTCAAACAAAAGGTTAGGAAGGAAAGACACATAAATACTGGAAAGTGTCATAAAAGTTAGCAGATTTGAGAAAACCATCTTACTGAAAAATTGTTTTAATACAAACATTTTATGAATTTTAACTGAAAGTAGCACTGATTGTTTTATTAATAAATATTGAATGTTTCCTTATAAGGAAACAGCCAATATTACCATTAGCATCAGCATTTCTGTTTCTCTATTTTTACTAATTTTTTTTTCTTTCTTTTTCTTAGTTTTCTTTTTTTTAACACACTCATTGCTATCATTTTTTTAATTTTTTTTGCTCTCTCTCTCTATATATATATATATATATATATATATATATATATATATATATATATATATATATATATATATATATATATGACATAATGTTTATCAGAACAGAAAATGGAATCATGATTCTGACTTCAAATTCTGTCCATGACCATTGTATTTCCTTCAAGGTAACACTCTTGGGAAATGTATGAATCCATCTATTCTGGTCAGTTATAAGTAAAATGGTGGGACTGACAGGGTTTAGTAGTCTTGGTAAGGCAAACATTCTAAGGAAAAGACAACTCTGTATTACCCCAAAACAGCATAGGTTAGCCTGACAGGTTCAAGCCTATTAATCCTGAAGTCTGATATTGGGGAAAGCTTTGGATATAAAAATATCCAATAATAATAATAATAATAATAATAATAATGATAATAATAACAACACACACATGTACACACACACACAGATATATATATATATATATATATATATATATATATAATAAATCAAGAAAAACCTTAAAATCCATCTCAGTTATAATTTATTTAATGAATATTTTTATATTCATCACTTCAGACCAAAAGTGTTTTTAGAAATAGAATTAATCCATCCAGACATAGAAAAAAAAGGGGAAAGGAAAAAGAAAAAGGAAAAAAATTTAATAATAAAAAAAGAGAAAGAAAAAGAGAAAGAAAAAGAAAAATTTCAAAAATAATTTTTTTTTTTAAATTAAGGGAAGAAAGAAAGAGAGAGAGAGTGTGTGGGGAAGAAAGGGAGGAGAGAGAGTGAGAGTGAAAGAAAAAAAGGAAAGAAGGAATTAATGTCTTTCTTAGAATTATCCCTACCAAAGTACAAATTGGTATAATATATATATATATATATATATATATATATATATATATATATATATATATATATATAGATGCTTAGTCAACAAGAGTTCATTGAAAGAGGTTTTTTTGGTTTCATTTTATTGCATTTATCCTATTTGCAGATAAGTCATGGCCATAAGATTTCTAGGTGAAATTTTGGAAGAAACTGTCCCAAATTCATAATGTTTTTATTCAAGTACTTTCTCTAATCATTATTAGGGATATTAATGCTGTCAGTGTCATAAATAAAAGTTTTATTTGCTTTATCTTAGCATTTTAGGAATACTACATTTTCAATTTAAACTTACTTGTATACAGATGGCATCATATAGAGGATTTTTTAAAAAATTGTCTTTTAGTGTTCACAATACTTGTGAGTGCATAAGATTGAAGATATTAAATTTTAAATACATTTTATAATGTCATCCAGTTGTATTTAATATCAATTATTTCTATTGTCCTGAATGCAATGGATAAATTCTCAACTAAATTGCACAAAAAAGGAAAATGACATTGACATCTAATTTTAACAGATATATTTACCAAAATTACACAAAAATATCTTGAGTAAATTTATTCAATAAAATCCCCATTAGCTTCAACCACAGCCTCCAGACAACTTTGAAATCTCCTGCAACTCTTCTGGACAGTATCCTTGTTTAAGTTGGTGAATGCTGCCATAATCCTTGCCTTCAGTTCATCTTTGGTGTTACAAGGAGTTTTGTTTCTCTCTCGCTCAACTGCACCAAACACATAATAATCAAGGGGGTTGCAGTCTGGGGAGTTATGTAGCCAGATGTAAGGGGGGATGTGGTCACAGAAATTGTCTGACTGCTATAAATGGGTTCTCTTGTTTGTGTGACATGGTGCAGAGTCCTGTTGCCAGATATAGGGCCATCTAGCAGCTAACCTCTTGACCTAGGGCAGCACTACATCCTCAAGGCTCATGATGTATGCTTCTGTGTTGAGTCTGAGGACTTTGCCAATCAATTCAGGAGTTCTTTTCTTATCAAAATGATCAGAGTGACTTTTCCAAGCTACTTTACCTTCATAATCACCATTAGACTCATCCAACTCTTTCTGAATCCTCTGCACTATCCTCAGATTAACACCCAATCACTCTAGAATGTTTGTATTGGAACTTCTGGTGCAAATGCCAAACTCTATAGCATGACATTTCCAATTGCATCATGGTGCTCTCTTTCTCACAGATGGTGCCTAACTGACACTACTCTACTGTGCAATTGACAAAATCAAAAACAAACAATGCCTATGCGCAAAATGAAAAATATAAAATGGTGACAATTTACTCATCACACGCAGGATAATGGCTCACTGCTTGGTCCTATCCTCTTTCTGCTTTAGATTAACAATCTGTCTTTGAACATTCTCAGATTGCTAATAAATAGCACCTCCAAAAATCAAAATGATCAAAGCCTACCAGCTGATCTCTTATCTGATCTAGATCTAACAGCCCAATGGAGGAAAAACTGTCTTGTAACATATAATATTTCAGACACCAAGCTAACTTTTCATCACCACCTAGATGATCCTAAATTCTTACCAGTCTTGATAAGGAGGCCCTTTGCTTTGACCATCTTTTGGGACTCAAGTTCACACAAAACCTCAAGTGAAACAATACACAATCCATCACTAAAGATGCTGGGAGAATAATTGGCTCTATATTCTACTGCAGAATGTACCTGACTCCATCTGCCATGTACTTTATTTTTATAAGAGTCAGAACAAACTAGAAATTAAGTATTGCTGCCATATCTGGGCTGCAACTGTCCAATTCTTAAAAGTTCAATCCTCAAAAGTTTCAGTGTTTATATGACTTTGTAGTTAATGAATTATTTATCACGATTCTACCACTCCTCCCACAGATTCCATGTCATAAGTCTCTCACTACTCTATCATTATTTTCATGACAAATGTTTGGACAAGCTACCTTCCCTAGTTCTACTAGTTCATACTTTTATAACTATTATCTTCCATGCCATATACACAGGGCAAACCATCTTCATTTCCTTCCTATTTCCTTGGTAAGAAAGAACTTCCATTTTCTTCCCAAGAGCTGCTACTTTATGGAACAGACTCCTGAGAGGATGTTCCCATGAACACTACAAGCTTAACCTCTTCAGGTCTAGAGTCAACAATTGCTTATTATATGTATTTTCATAATCTGTACTTACTTTCCACTTCCCTATACTATAACATCATATAACATCATTTAGTAATGCTCTATCTTGAGTGGCTCTTGGGCCTTGTATTGGGTGAACATTTATTAAAAAAAACGATAGCTTTGAGCATTTTGAGTTTTTCTTTACAGTGAGTATTTTATCATATTTTAGTTTCAATTTCTAATATTTCCCTTATCTTAGTAGTTTAGTATTTTGGTTGTTTGTGATGCGATGATTGATATGTGCCTGAATTGAGCTAAATCTCAATAAAAGGTAAATTAATCTATGGGGGAATGTGTGACCAATGTAAGAAATTAATTTAGTATTTTGATTATTCATTTTGGATTCATAACCACCTAAAGGCCACGAGAAGACATAAACAACTTTGATTTTAAATAAGGATCTTTTTATATTTTATGTTATTGACAGTTATTAGGTTAGATGTTTTAAACTTTTTGTAAGAAATGATAACAATTTATTGATATTTACTGGTAAATTATATTTTTAATGGCTTTTCTATCATGTTTAGAGTTTGGGTGAATGTAGTTAAAAGAAAATAAGATAAAGATGTTCTTAGTTTTGTTTATATCTTGATGGTTGGTCGTGTTATTTCTTATAAAATTCTTTAAAACTAATTTGTTCACCAGTGAGATTGTTCGGGAAATGATTGCATTTTTCCACATCTAATTTCTGAATGATAATAACCTTCTTCTTCTTCTTCTTCTTCACCATTATCTCTTTTTTCTTCTACTTTACTATGATCTTCTTATCTTTTATCTTCTTCTTCTTCTTCTTCTTTTTCTTCTTCTTCTTCTTCTTCACCATTATATACTTCTTTTTCTTCTAATGAATATTATGAGTTTGTCTTATTTGATCTAATGCATTTATGATACATACAGGTAGATAGGGTCTAACCATTTTCTGAGATGCCTGAAGAGATAATTCACCAAATACATTCTCTCTCTTTTTTCCTTTTTCTATATGTTATGATGTCTGCATGCTTTGCCCATATTTTCTGCAACTTAAGTTTTCCATGAAGAAGTCTGTAACTGGAATGATAGTGATTCTCTTGCACTGAAGCACACACGCTAAATCTTTACACTGGGGCTCTTTTTCCCATGTACATTTTTTGATAAGTATTGTCATTCCATACAAGCATGATATTATCATCATCTCAATTACATTTTCTTTTTGCCAGGAAACACTGGATTTGACCTGCAATGCGAAATGACAAACTTATATTATCCCTATTCCAGTGGTTGAATGCTTAACGCAATAAATATTTGAAAGATATTTTTCATGGTTTAGGGAGCAACTTAGGCCTTCAATATCAAATGCCAGAAATCTCCAAAGGATTTTGGTGAAGGCAGCAATTGTTGTCTTTTAGATGATGTAACTCTGGCAATTCCTATCAATTCCAATCAAGGAATGCCAAGGTCTTTCCCCCCAGCAGCTACAAAAAAAAAATAAATAAAAATAAGAAAAGTCCTTCCTGCAGAAAAAAAAAATTCACTGTATTTCAATCATGTTGCTATTCTCTAATATTATTTTAGTTATTATTTTTATGTCTCTGCATGTTCACAATAGGTATCAGTCATTATCACTGGAGATCAAGTGACAGCAAAACTCTTCAGAACCTTCCTCAGTACTCCAGCAATTCTTATCAATTTGGATTTTTCTTCATATCTCCACTTTTTCCAAATTTTACCAAGTTTTTGAGAAGAGTCGGAAGGGCCATAATAACAATAAGCACATAACTGTTACCTTCATACACTATTATATAGATAGTTGTCCAATCTTACACTTTCTTTCAATTTTACTCTGTCATCTGCCAAGACAACAAAATCCACTAAAAAAAGTTTTCTTCTTTCTTATGATATTTACATATCTGGTTTCTAAATTGTTGATCAGTTTGAATATCACAGTTACAAAAAATTTCTATATTTTTATCCTCTAAAGCCGATTCTGGTTTGTGTATTACCACTGGTTAACATAACCAATCCTACTCATTTGCATAATTCTCAGTGGAATACCATACTCACCCATTCATGCTTATTTTTGTATTTTTCTAGGCCAACTTGTATTTATTTATCATCAGCAAATCCCTCTTCCCACAATCTGTGTTCAGTATTTTCCCATGTCTTGTATAATCTATATGCCTTTATATAATTGATTTTAATGGCATTGTTATTCTCCCCCATTAATGATCATTCAATTTCTCTTTTCACTTGATCTTCTTACTACTATAGTTATATAATTTCATCTACAATCCATTAAAAATTTCTGAAAGAGCCATTTTATTGAAATTTTTAAGGTTCATGTCATTGCCCTTTTTTGTCGTCTATACCTTGCTTTGATTCTTTTTCGATTTCCGTCTTTCTGAATATTTTGATCAATAAATAAAAGTTTATTTCATTGATTCCTTTTCTTTGTTGTTGCTCCTAAGAGATTATTATTATCCTTTTCTCATTGAGTTTCACACCAGAGTAACAAGTGGTGGCAAATATTGGAGATTAAGTGTCAGCAAGTGCACTCTTCTTCATTGATTTTAACTCTTCACATGATTGTATAAGTTCAAAAAATATAAAATTAAAAAATCTTACTGCATCTTACAAGGACATGCAGTGAGCACCACAGCTAACCAGCTTCATTTATTATTATTATTATATTTTTTGTTTTTGCTTGTGTCATTTTATCATAATTATTTGTGACAAAAAATGACTTGATCTTACATGGTTTCATTTAGATTGATAAAAGGGGATTTAGATAGACAGATGAACAGACCAACAGACAGATAGATAGATAGATTGATAGACAGAGAGATAGATAGATAGATAGATAGATAGATAGATAATGAACATAGCTGGAATATTTATAAATATTTTTTTAGTTTCAGTTATAAAGTAGATTTTATTACTATTATTATTATTATTATTATTATTATTATTATTTTTATTTTCTTTGATTTCTGGCATTTACACATTTCTTTCTGGGTCCCGCCCAGGGACCTAAGCTTAGAAATGGCATCATGCCACTTTCCACTGACAAAAAAAAAAAAATTACATAGATAAAGCCCTTCGTAAAGTGTGGGCTGTACTTGTCAGAACAATTTTTTGTATCTCCTTGAGGCATGGACTTCCAGGAATCCCTTCAATTAGTCTACTGCAATCTTTTCCAACCATTCCTAGGGCTCCAACAGGGATTGTTGATGTTCCCATATGCCACATTTTTGAGATTTCTATTTCAAGGTCCTTGTATTTTGACAGCTTTTTGAATATCTTCAAAGATACATTGCAGTCAGCAGGGACTGCCATATCAACAAGGAGGCACCGTTTTTGTTTGTGGTCTTTATTATTATTATTTCCTTTGATTTCTGTTGTATACACATTTCTTTCTGGGTCCCAACTAGAGACCTAAGTTCAGAAATGATTTCATGACATTTTCCACTGATCATTTAAAACAAAACAAAACAAAAAAATCATCTATATTCCCATAATCTGTGTTCAGTATTTTCTGAAAAGATCACATACATTTTGCATAGATAAAACTCTCTGTAATGTGTAAGCTGTACAGTTTTTTGTATTTCTTTAAGGCATGAGCTACAAGGAATCCTGGAACTTTTTCCAAACAATCCAAGGACTCCAACTACAACTAGAATTACTGATGTCCTCATGTGCCACATTATTTTGATACACATTATTATTATTATTATTATTAATGTCATCATCATCATCATTCGATTTCTGCTATGGACACACTACCTACCAAGTCTGCGGAAAGACCTAAGGCAGGTCGTGGTGTGTTGTTATGGCCACATTTCATGTTAATTTTTTTTTTTTTTTTTTTTTTTTTATCTCCGATGAAGTTGCTAGCATTACATAGACAAAGTTCTCCTTAGTGTGTGTGCTGTACTTAATAAGACAATTTTCTGTATGTCTCTTAAGCTGGGGTTTCAGGGGATTCTTTCAATGTGTTGTTTTGTTCCATTTTTTATAATTCCAAGTGCACCTATTACCACTGGTATTATTCTTGTTTTCAATTTCCACATTTTTTCTATTTCAATTTCCAGGTCTTTGTATTTTGATAGTTTTCAAATTCCTTGGTTGCTATGTTACAATCCGCTGGACAAGCCATATCAATTAGTAGGCAAGTTTTTTCTTTCTGGTTTTTGACAATAATGTCCGGCCTATTTGCTTCAATTTTTCTGTCTGTGTGGATGGTATAATCCCATAGAATGGTGACATCTTCTATTTCTGTAACGGCGCTGGCCGATGTTCATACCAGTGTTTGCTTACACATTTTCCAAAGTGTTTGCACATTGTCAGTGTAAGTATTGCCCCACTCTATCGTGACGATTTTTTATATTCATTTGGGGCAAGTATAGAACATCCTGAGATTAGATGGTCTATTGTTTCTTGGTATTTGTCACAGAACCTGCATTTTGGATCCACATTATTATGTATGATATTTGCCTGAAAATTCCTAGTGAAAAAGACTCTGGTCTTGCGCTGCAAGAATAAAAGCCTTCAGTTTCAGACTTTAATCCAGATGCTCGTAACCATCGATGAGTATTAACTTTATCAACATTGGGTTTATTTGCACATTCTGGATATTGGCCATACAGAGGTTTGTCTTGCCAGCATTGTTTCATCTGTTCAAGGGCTTTATCCTTGGCTTTCTTTTTCATATCTTTTGCTGCAATAGTTGGTTCTTGGCTTCTGTTTTGATTTATTATTATTATTATTATTATTATTATTATTATTATTATTATTATTATTATTATTGCTGCTGCTGCTGCTTTCATCATTATTATTTTTTATGAATTTGCATATGAATGAAACCAAACAAATGGTAGTTGAGATCCAGTCACAGCAAATATCTGCACTGTTCCTGCACATTCCCAAATATTCTTGCCAATTTGAATAATGTCTGAAGAGCAATAGTTCGTCCTTGGATTTCCTTTTATAAAAACATATTTAAGAGTTTCAGACAGTCACAGTTGTCACATTCTTGTTTTGGAAAAGATTCTGCCTTGCAGTCTGCTGGAATGGTAACCTCTCTGATATTTCTTTATATGATAACAGAATTTATCTCTTGACCTGGATTAGGGAATCCATTTGAATTTCAAAGACAAAAATTATCTTTTATTTTCCTTCACCAGAACTATTTCAAACATGTGTTTATAATATTTCTATATACTGTTAAATCCAAGTCATTTTCAGTTCTCAGTGAATTACCATTCCTACCCAATCATGCCTGTTTCTGTATTCATTCTAACACTATATGATTTATTGTTTCATATCTCTCTCTACATATATAATATTTGCTATTTTGATGAGTTCTATCCATTTTGGCCTTGATAGAATTTGTTCTAATACACCCATTCTGAGTTGTTTTGATTAAAGAATAATAATTATTATTATTATTTAATTGAATATTAATTAAGAAATTAGAAGCCTTGAAAATCAAGTTGAATTCCATAGATTATTTGGATTAGGAGATTTTAATGTAATTTTACAAACACCCTAAAAACTGATTCATTTTTCTTTTTTATTTTGTTTTTCATTTTTATTTGTGTCTTTTACTGAAGAATTCTTATTTGTGAGGATAACTTTGAAGAAAACTATTTCTTATTGATTCTATTTTAATAAGTAACCTACCCATTTATTAAATATTCATAGTTTCAAGAAAACATTTCACTTGAAATCAAGATAAAAAACTTGTCTCAATATCACAAGCGCATCGAAATTGTCAAAAATTATCATTGATTTTCCCTGCTCTGTACAAAAAATATTAGTGACTTTATTTAGTCTTTCAAAAGTTTCAAAATGATTTAGCAACTCTCTTGATCCATTAGAAATTTTATTTTTTTTTTTTTATCTCAGCTAACAAGTTTCTCTAATTGGATTCAAGCAAATTTAATCTAATTAATTATTGATTTGATTAATCAAATTTTTTAAAATAGTTTTTCATCTTCAAGGAAAATGAAACATTATGACACACTTTAATAAACCCTTTTAAAAAGGGAATTATGAAAATATTAAGTAACTCAAGAAAATGTAATGGGAATAATTTTAAAGCAGTAAATAAACTTTTTTTTTATTTTGCTCTGTAAGCTTGAAATACAATATTATTATTATTATTATATATCCTCTCCAACTCCCAAATGTTCTGACCAGGGAATCATATTTCAGCTTATATATATTTATAATATATAATTAATATATATTACATATATATAAATATATATATAAATTATATATATATAAAATATATATATATAATTTATATATATAATATATATATATTATTATTATATATCCTCTCCAACTCCCAAATGTTTTGACCAGGGAATCATATTTCAGCTCCTACCCACATCTTAGAGACACAACACTTTTCCCAGCACATGAGCTGTTACAAGTAGCTCTGCCATCTGCACACTTCAGATAATGTTAGGCACCCCCAAGGCATGCTGCATAGCAGAAAGATTCCTGGAAATAGTCTAAGCATGCCAACCAAAATAGGGACAACTTGTGTTGCTGCTTGGTATATTTCTCTGATTTGCCCTCCAAGGTCTGCATACCCCTGTATTTTCCTTATTATTGTTATTGTTGTTGTTGTTGTTGTTTTCATTGTCATCATCATCATCATCATCATCATTGTTATTATTATTACTATTATTATTATTATTATTATTATTATTATTATTATTATTTCCTTTCATTTCTGGTATATACTAATTTCTTTCAGGGTTCCATCCAGAAACCTAAGGTCAGAAATGGCTTCATGACACTTTCTGTTGATTATTTTTATAAAAAACCTAAGATCACACATTTTACATCGATAAAGCTTTTTGAAATGTGTGAGTTGTACTTGTGGGTACAATTTTTTCTATTTCTTTAAAGCATGGGCTACCAGGAATTCCTTCAGTGTGTCTAACTTTTATTATTATTATTTTCATTTCCTTTGATTTCTGGCATTTACACATTTCTTTCCAGGTCCTGCCCAGGGACCTAAGGTTAGAAATGGCATCATGACACTTTCTACTGACAAAAAAAAAAAATTTACATAGATAAAGCCCTTCGTAAAGTGTGGGCTGTACTGGTCAGAACAATTTTTTGTATCTCTTTGAGGCATGGACTTCCAGGAATCCCTTTGATTAATATACTGGAATCTTTTCCAACCATTCCTAGGGCTCCAACTACAACAGGGATTGTTGATGTTCCCGTGTGCTACATTTTTGAGATTTCTATTTCAAGGTCCTTGTATTTTGACTTTTTTTTTTGAATATCTTCAAAGATACATTGCAGTCTGCAGGGACTGCCATATCAATAATGAGGTACTTTTTTTGTTTGTGGTCTTTAATAACAATGTCAGGGCAGTTGGCTTTGATTGTTCTGTCAGTGTGTATTGTGTCATCCCATATTATTATTATTATTATTATTATTATTATTATTATTATTATTATTCTTTTTATTTTCTTTGATTTTTGGCGTTTACACATTTCTTTCCGGGTCCCTTAGGACCTAAGGTTAGAAATGGCGTCATGACACTTTCCACTGACAAAAAAAAAAAAAAAGATTACATAGATAAAAGCCCTTCGTAAGGTGTGGGCTGTACTTGTCAGAACAATTTTTGTATCTCCTTGAGGCATGGACTTCCAGGAATCCCTTCAATTAGTCTACTGGAATCTTTTCCAACCAGTCCTAGAGCTCCAACTACAACAGGGATTGTTTATGTTCCCATATGCCACATTTTCGCGATTTCTATTTCAAGGTCCTTGTACTTTGACAACTTTTTGAATATCTTCAAAGATACATTGCAGTCAGCAGGGACTGCCATATCAATAAGGAGGCACCGATTTTGTTTGTGGTCTTTAATAACAATATCTGGGCGGTTGACCTTGATTGTTCTGTCAGTGTATATTGTGTGGTCCCATAGAACTGTAACAGGTCCTATCTCCGTAACCGGGTCTGGGTGGTGTTCATACCAGTTTCTTTCAGTTTTCTTCCCGTAGAAGTTGCAGATTTTCCAGTGCAGATATTGGCCCACTCTGTCATATTATTATTATTATTTTTATTATTATTATTATTATATTTTCTCCATTCATTTTTCCTCAAGTGAAATGTTTATTTTTTAATTTATTTTCTTTTATAGAATAATTTAACCTTTATTCTTAAATTTATTTTTTTTATTCCTAAACTATTGATGAAAGAATTAGTGTTATCATTAAAATTATAAGCCAAATTTCATTTTCATTTAGTATGCTTAAAATGTGTATGTATGTGTTTGTGTGTGTATCTGTGCATTTATATGCATGTGTGTGCATTTGTATGTGTGTGTGTTTGCATGCATACATATATAATTAGTCATGCAGAAGATAATTTTTCCAACTATATAATTTGATGCTCATATGGTTGAAATAAACAGGAATTTATCTGAGGATCCAAATTATTACATTAAAGTTTGCCATTTTGTTTTAGTTGTTTTTTTTTTTTCCTATGCTTCTTTTAAAACCAGGATGATATTTTATCTGACAAATGCAGAAGATCTAATAGTTAAATGTATACAGAATGGAATACTAAGTTCAAACTCAGACTAGAAACTGTTTGTATTTACTATATATTAATACCTATGTCCTTCTCCAATAATTGTAGGGCATTTGGAGTTCTTTAGAATTGTGAAGTATTCCATTTTGGCATCAGGCTAACAACCTAGCCTTATAAAAATTTTCTTGTTATTGAAACCACAGCTGCATGACATGGTGTAATTTCAGCCCAAATGTTACAGAATGAGTCTGCAGGAATGAAAAACATAATATTCCACCAAAACTAAGCTGTTGATTTGTTATTCTTGAAAATCCGATCGACTTTTGCATGGGATTTAAGAAAAATTACAGACATTTTTTTTTGTTGAAAAATGTAGTTTGATTTTTAGTCATGATTGCCATTTCTACAAATATCTGTGCATACACATACACATACACACACACACGCACACACACATATATATACATATACACATACATTGCACTTTGTTTATATAATTAGAACTTTAAATCAAGTTATTATCAGTATATTTAATAAAAACAGAAATGATTAAATGAAAATCATATTTTCGCTATTTATATAAGTTCATCTTAAAAATTTTGCCAAAATTGGTTGCTTAATAGTAAATTTATTGTGAAAAATTGACTAGACTAATGAATCTGATATATTCTAGGTAGAAGGGAAGATATCACTAGCTACATTGATAGATATTTTAATCAAATTGAATAAATTAATATTTCAAAATTTTTTCTAGAAGCAGTTGTCCAATGACCCTACTCAGAGAAGACACTTTTAGCAGTAATCCTATGCTGATATAAAATATAAAAATTTATTCAAAGCTGTCTACTTTAAAATTTCTGATCAATTGAAAAAATATTAATAAAATTTTAACTACTTTTCTTCTTATTTCTAAAACAAACTTTTTTGTTCTGAACTATGACAAAAAATATCCAGTTTTATCATCTAATTTGAATATCATGACAATACCAAAACCAAGAACTAGAAACAAATATTTTGTGAGAAAGCTACAATACAATATTATGCATAAATTATTTAAATTTAATATATATTTGTTTACACACCTAGAAGTTAATTTTGACTAATATTGTTTTTTTTTTCTTATTTTGTTGATTTTTATTGAAACTCTCGATCATTCTTATATTTTATTCTGTAACCATTATTTGGACAAATTAAGGTTCTTCCATATTCCATCACATTTATTCATTTAAGGTCCTTCCATCTTCTGTAACATTTATTCATTTAAGTAACTTCCATGTTTTGTCACATTTATTCATTTAAGGTCCTTCCATCTTTTGTCACATTTATTCTTTTAATTTCCTTCCATCTTTTGTCACATTTAGTCATTCATTTTCTTTTACTTTTGACTTTTGCTGTGACAAGAATATTTCCTGAACATCAGGAGCCCCATTACCCTTCTGCACATTTCTTATAAGTAATATTTGCTTACCTTTGCTTAGTATGGCACAAGACTACAGAAATAAGGTGGCTTGTGATATTGAAAACTTACTACACTTCTGAAATGTAAATCACTGAAGTTCAATGATGAACGATCTCAAATGCACGTATTCAGTGTTTTTTAGACGTAGAACAGGATAAGTTCTTTTGAAAAACCTAAGTAAGCTGCATGAACCATTCTTGTATAAATCATCTGAATATATAGCAACAAAATATCCTTTGTAATGCCAGGCTTTAGTCTCTGTGGAAATGGGTCAAAACAAAAACAAACTTACTAAAGTAGAATTTGTTTGCTTTAATGTTTATAGATCTGATTTTTTTCTGAGGAAATTTTTCCCAAATAACAGGAACATTACCCAAGCATGAATTTTTGTTTTATTTTGGGAAAAAATATTTCTTTATTTCATTCCTGATTATTTTTCTTTTTTTATTATTTTCTTTCTACCTTGAACAGTAATTTGGGGAAGTGGAAACAATTACACCTGAGGCTTCAAACCTAAGTGTGTTAAGCAGCCATTATTTGTTGTTTTTTTTGTCTTACCTTAAGCTTCAATTTAAAATGATATTTTCCTCTGCAAACTTGTTGAGCAGCAATATTAGTTGTTTCATTTTTATTTTTGTTTTAAATTGAGTTTTTGACAAGTTGGAAGCGGTTCCTTCCTTCAAATCTTTGGTACATTTGCTTCCCACTTTTCTAATAGAAATTGGAAATGTCTCCAGGACAAGAGACTACAATTTTCTATTCTTCTCTTTATAATTTTCCATTGTTTCTAATTTCTTGATTAGCAAATGTAGTTCTAACTGCACACAATCTCTGTCTAAAGCAAAATTCTGGTTATTAGACGAAAACCTCTTCCTTGTATATAGTATAACCATTTTTCACTTTAGATGTCAGTCAGCCGAAAGCCTGTAGAAAAAAATTAAAGAGAAGCTATAATTCAGATGTGTTTTCAGTTCTCTATCAATTTAACAAGCCTGGTAGTTGATAATATTCTTTTTCAAATTCAGTTAATATATATATATATATATATATATATATATATATATATATATATATATATATATATATCAATTATCTCAAATGATTGGTTGATTACATTGCATTTATAAGAAGATTAGCAGATACAATCAATTCTCAAATATAATTGGTTGATTTAATCTGATCTTAAGTATAATTGGTAGATTATTAGACTTGTTGTAGCTCATTGGTTGATGATGTACTATTCATTTAACTTCCTTCAAAATAAATAAACAGCAAATTCTATTTGTCCGACATGTGTCTGACTCCCCTCTAACTCAGGATGATCCCAAGATTGAAAATTGCCCTTCATCTGGTGCTTGAATATCTGTTTACGAATGAGAAGGGAACAGTTAAAAATTCAAATTTTTAAAAAAATGAAAAAAATTAGTGATTTTAAAAGATTTTAATTTATATTGAGTTTAAAGTAACAAAAAATTTGTGAATTTAAAAATTTTTTGTTTTAAATTCAGTTTAAAATATCTCCAAAATTTTATGAATTGTGGAAATTAATTTTATTACTTCAAGATGCCAAGAAATAAGAGTTAAAGTTGAGAGATTACTTGACCTGATGTTTGCAATTTGAAGAACTCACTCAATTGGAGTTTGTGATTTGAAGAACTGTTTCAGTCTGAATTGGAATTTTGACCCAAATTGGAGTTTTAGCCCAAATTGGAGTTTTGGTCCAAATTGGACTTTTGGTTCAAATTCGACTTTTGGTCCAAATTCGACTTTTGGTCCAAATTCGACTTTTAGACAGAATTGGATTTGCAGCCAAAATCAGAGTTAAAGTGAGGTTTTGAAGTTCCATGGAATGAATTGTGGAATTCAGACAAAATTATTTCTTCAAATTATTATTGATGTTTTCTAAGCTGGACCAGTGGTCCTTTAGCTTTAGGTGAGTGGCCCAATCAACCCTCTGCAGGAAGTAGCTTAAGATTCTACACAGAGTTTGGTTTTTAAGCTAGTTTTTAATAAAAGGCATATTTTATTTGGATACAGATAGAAAATCTTCTGGAAGAAACATTATAAAATGCTTCCAAAATTTATCATCATGATGATATCATCCTACATTTTTTGGATTATCTTGTCACTTTAGTTACAATTTCATATTTCAAGAAACTGATTCTAAATCTAACTTTGCTTTGCAAAGAAAATATTATCTCCATTTACTTTTGGCAAATTTATTATGTACTATAGTTTCTATCTACTCTCTGGTTGCTTTTATTTCCTGTCAATCTTTAAGGGTAGCCTTTGCTGTCAGGTACAGTAAAATACATAAGAGAAAAATTTGGATTTCTGTAGAAAGATGCATCAAAATGTTTGGTATGAAGAAAATAAAGAAAATAACAAGACATTCTTTGAAAATAAAGTGAAAATATCTCTAGCAATGTTCGCCAGTTGTAAAATTTATTTAGATTAGAAAAAATTTTTTTCTTTCTAGCAAAACAATTTTATTTTTTATTTTTCCAACTATCCATTTCTTTCTAGTATCTGTTTATATTGAAGCAAAACTCATTTTATTTTGTGATTTTAATTTGAATCATAATTAATTTTTTTACTTGTTGTCACTTATATATTCAGAAATCTTGATCTGAAAATTTCTTTTTTTTTCATCTTCTTGCAGGTGAGTTTTCAAGCAACTGGTGAGACATTATGCCAGGTAAAAACATATTTTCTGTTTATTTATGTTTTTTTTTTTAAATCTTTTTTACTGGTTGTGTTCTGGTGATATGTTATTGAACCTGAACTGAAATACTAATATTTTAATATTTTTTTCCTTCATGAATGTTAAATGCTGCAAATATTTCAAGTTTCACATATGGATAAACTGAACATTTATCTTATTTTCATTGCGTTTTTTGCCTTTCAGTTTTGCTATAAGAAATTGAAATGCCAAAGGGTCATTTATTTAAGGAAATGAAAGGAAATACAACTGTTCCTGTCTAATGAACACAGCACTAATGTACACGTTTTAGTTTTGACAACTACTACAATTTTCAGATGAAATTCTATCAACCTGTTTAGCATTTCTCTTTTTAATGAATTAGCTCAGTTTATGTATATTAGAACAACAGGAAACAACTCTCACTCATCAAAGTTCTAAAAATTAACAGGAAACAACTCTCTCTCTCTCTCATCAGAGGTTGAAAATGAGTTCAAATGAATCCAATTCATTACCATTTAAATAAACGAGCAAATCTTTGGTAAAGCACTTCATAAATTCTAGCCTCTGAAATAATGACATTAAAACTATGGTATCTATACAGATAAAAAAAAATGTCCTGTTTATACTAGTAATTCTTCTCATAAATTATTTTCAAACTCTCACACATTATCACATTATATCTTTGCTATGAAATGAAATGGCCAACTCGTATCCGTTTTCAAGCACACTCATCTGCTGGGGCAGGAGGAGGATACAGAGACATCCACAGAACACACCTCTGGTTTATACTGCAACTATGCTGAGCAGACCTTAGTTACAGTTTCTGGGAGAGAACTCATTATCTGTTATGAACAAAATTTCTTGAACAAGGCCAGTATGCTCAAAAGCTTAATTATGGTGACTTGGTGCAAGTACAACTATCAACAGCTTTTGAACAGTTCATTTTACTGAATTTAACTCACAAGTCTTGGATCAACCTATCATATAGTTTTCAGGCACTTTAGAAAGATGCTATTCACCGGGATCACCTCCTGGACTGACAACATCAAGAAGTCACCTTTACAAACAAATCAACTAGGGTGAGATTTGAACCCAGTTCTCATTGTTGGAAAGCAAACATTTGATTTTCTTACAATTGATTTCTTCTTGCTTTCCTTTACTATCTTCTGTACTTGTAGTTTCTGCTATCAACACTGTGTCATCTGAATGTTCTATGTTGTTAAGATTGTGGCTGCCAATAATGAATCCTGGTAGGACTTCTGATTTTTTCAGAATCAAAAAATCATTCAAATTTAGACTCTAACTTAATTTTCAGTTTTTTTCTAAAGAACTGAGATAGAGTCAAGAATAAATAAGAAAATAATTAATCAAAGATAAAGTTTTCTATTTTGCAGTTTTTTATCCATCTGCTATAAAAGTTGTACAGTGCAGATGTACCCAGTTTTTCTTCTTTTTTATTCTATTATTTAACTTTATTTTTAATTGATCAGGCAGTCAAGTATTTCATTGATCTCTGCTTTCAAGTTAAAATGAGATTTATTTCTATCCTTACCATAAGAAACTGATTTCCCCATTTTATTCTATTCAAGCAAAAATATTCACATTTAATCAGAATGTTGAAGTCTGTTTATTAGAACTGTAAAAAGCCAAAATCAATTTATTCAATCATTATTTCTCTTCAATAATTTATTTGACTTTTTTCATCAAATGAAGACAGCATTTGGTAAAGATTTGAATAAATATTAACTAGAACAAGGTTAAACAAAATTACTGATCATTTCTGCAAGAAAAGACCTCTTTGAGCATTAATGATTTATGGACAGGTCACAGGATTTTCAGAATTTGATGGTATAGTCATTGTTGAATTTTATTTCATTTCCAAATAAGAAAAATATCTAAAAAATATGTTGGCCTGTTTAATAAAAGTCAGGTTAAAAATTAATTTTGCTTCTGCATTGAGATTAAGGCTTTTCAATATTAAAACTTTTCAATGTTACGTGTTTTCAATATTCTGCTAATTATTTGAACTAGTATTGTTATCTTTTGTCTTTAATGAAACAGTTTGACCAATATTAATGTTGCAATTCTTGGCTATTAGTTCATGTGTAGTGTCTGGACTAAATTACATGTGTTTAAGCAAAAGTGGATGAATTATTTTAATTAATGACACAAAATTTCATAAAAACTATGCTATACTTTTGGGGAATAGTTGACTTCCAAATCTAAACTAAGGTCTTTATATATTGATTCTCTAATTATCAAACTTTAAGCGTTAAAGATAAAATCAAAATGGCCATTTGATAAAAATTACGATGCATTTAATTTCACTAAGGGATAAAAACTAATTTCATTTATATTTGGGTATAAAGTTTAAAATAAAGAAAACCAGATTCATAGAAAGAATGGAACAGAAAAAGGCAAACATGAAAGACATAAAATTATATAAAATTAAAATAAATATTTATTCTGAGTTATTTATAAAAACAAATAAAAATGTTAGAATGAAATAAAAGATTCATTAAAGTTACTTCTTCTACCATGTATTGTCCCTTCAGGGCATTAAAGATCATGGCTCTCTACAATTTCCTGTCCTATGTAGCTCTTCATAATTTTTTTTCTTTTTATCTCTCATAAACCTTTCTCTGCAACCCATGCTAGATCATTGTTTTTCTCTGTTCCACTTACCTTCAATCAGTCCTGTGAGTATCAAATTTTTCAAGCCTTTTTTACCTATTATTTGCCCTAGAAATTTCAACTGTCTAAAGGGTGATTCTATAAATAATTTCCAACCAAAAGATTTTGTTTACATTTTGCTACCCTAAGTTCATAAAAATAAAACTGACAGCTTCTTTCAAAAATTAATTCCACTCAGTTGTAAAACTAAGGCAAGAAATGGCTGATAAATTTGAACACCTCCAAAATGACATTGAGATCCTTCAATCACCATAAAAAATCCTTTTTGCCTTCCATCAGTATGGCTGATGCTAACCTTCAGACGAGAAACTCTTTGCACATTCATGGTCTCACATTTTCTACTAACATGAATTGGAACAATTATATTGAAACGGTTACTAAATTTGTTGCTAAGTTGGTTCACTGTATATTGCCAGCCAGTTTTTCTAGTAAAATTCATCTACCAATCGTCCATGCATTGAATACTGTCACCATATCTGGTCTGGTGCTCTAGCTATATATCTCAAGATTCTCAACAAAATCCAAAGGAAGATCTGTAATGTTTATCCATCCTGACCTGATCTCAACTTCAGTCACTTTCTTACCACTGTAGTGTGGCTTCTTCCCTCTGTCTTTTCTATAAATATTTTCATGCCAGGTGTTCTAATTATCTCTCCTTCTTTGTACTATGACAATATGAATTTAAGTGTACTAGTAGATCGCCTACTAGATTTCATCATTTTCTTATTTAAATAGCTACATGTAACTGTAAGTTCTATTCTCATAGTTTCTTTACTCACACATCTCACCTGTAGAAATCCTTTCCGATTTCTTGTTTCCCTGCTATCTACAATCTTCAAAAATTTAAATGCAACATCAATCACCATCTTCTGTTTTCCTGAATTCTGTTCTTTTATTGTCCTTTTTCCTAATTAAAGTCTTCTCATTCTCTTTCACTCTCAGTAACTTCTTGCATCTTAGTGCCATTATCTTCTTCTTTTATGTGCCATGTCCCTTCAGGGTGTAGGCGATCATGGCCCTCTACATCTTCCTGTCCCTTGTAGCACTTAATAAATTTTGTCTTTTTGTTATTTCTCCCAAACCCTGTTTGGCATACATTTGCTTAAACCCATCAATTATTCTACAGGCTGCTTTCTTTTGCCTCTCTTTTCCTCAATCTGTCCTGTGAGTATCAGATTTTCCAAACCCCCCTTCCTCACATGCCCCAGAAATTTCAGCTACCTCTTCTTGATGTTAAGTATAATTTCCTTTTTGTTTCCATTTTCTTGAAAACCTTATTGTTGCTCACATGTTTGGCCCATGGTATCCACAGCATTTTTCTGTAGAACCACATTTCTGTTGCTTCAAATCTGTTTTTCTTCTGTGAGGAGATTGTCCAGCATCCACTGCCATACAAGACAGATATCGCATTACAGTCCAATACTCTTTTCTTTGTTTCTAATGAAATTTTTCTGTCTCTTAGTAATCTGCTTAGCTTTTGGAAAGCATCTTTGGCCATCTGAATACATCTTCAGATCTCGGTGTCACACTTTCTGTCCTCTGTTAGAAGACATCCCAGATATTTAAATTTCTGTAATTGTTCGATTTTAATATCTCTGATTTGTATTTTGGGTTCATCCTTTTGTTGATAACCATGCATTATGTCCTATTTCAGTTTAGGCTTTGTCCTTTCTTTGTAATTTCCTTTCTATTCCTGCAATCAACACTGTGTCATCTGCATATCTTATGGTATTAAGATTGTGGCTACCAATAATAAATCCTGGTAGGACTTCTACTTCTCTCAGAATTGCCATGCTGTATAGGTTGAATCTTGAAATGATTAAAAAAAAAGATCTTTGCTCTAGTGATGTTCTTGCTTTTAAAATTATCTGATTTTGTTCATTTTGTGAGATTAATTATAAGATTCTATTTTGATTGTGTGGTTTAGACTAAATAGAAAGGCAATTTGTAAGTGAGATTTTCACTACTTGGCATTGAAAAATCATTATTTTGGAAACTTATCAAGACACAATAAATTATTGTTAAGAAGAGAATTGGAAGACATTCTGTCTTTAAGTGATCATTAAATAAATCTTTCTCTTTTAATTCACTTCTGTTTTTCTCTTCAATCTCTCTCTTTCTTTCTAATCTCTCTCTTTCTTTCTAATCTTTCTCTTTATTCTTTCTACCTCTTCTTTCCTTCTCTCTGATCTTTTTTTTCAACTCAACCTTTCAACTTTGCTCTGTTTCTTTCTCTTCTGTATTAATGTATTCTGTCTTTCTTCAATTCTCTTTCTTTCTCACTTTCTCCTCTTTCACCGTTGCTACTTTCTCCTTCTCTTTCTCACTTTCTACTCTATTTTACTTTTACTATCTCTCTCGCTCTCTTTTTTTTTGCATTACTTACCATCCTTTATCCTTGCTTTTCTTTCATTCTATCATGTTCTACCTTTTCAGTCTCTGCTCCACTTTTTCTTATCTTTCTATAGGATTCTACCTTGTGAAAAAAATCTCTCCTATCTTTATTTCTATTCACTTCCTTTTTACTTTTGTCTTTTTCATTTCCTTTCCCCTCACTACTCACTTTTAACATTTTTCTCTCCTTTTTATAGCAGTTTCGTCATTCATTCTTTCTGTATTCCTTTTTCTTTCTCTCTCTTTCCCATTTACAAACATTTTTGTCCATCTATCTCTTCTTCCTGTGACTATCTCTCTCTCTCTCTCTCTCTCTCTCTCTTATATCCATAAATATTTAATCTTTAACACACTGTCTTTGCTTTGGTGGATATCTTTTCTTTTTTCACTCCTTTCTATGATCATATTTCCATCTCCTCCTCTCTAAGTGCCACACAGTTTCTTTCACCCACACTATAATAATTATTCTCCTTTTTTTCTTTCTGTAAAAGCAGTATATATATATATATATATATATATATATATATATATATATATATATATATATATATATATGTGTGTGTGTGTGTGTGTGTGTTTCTCTACCTTCTGTAACTATTTCTCACTATCTATCTATCTATCTATCTATCTATCTATCTATCTATCTATCTATCTATCTCAGTCTTTCATTATCTATCTATCTATCTATCTATCTATCTATCTATCATCTGAACCTATTCCTGTCTTGTACTGCCAAACAGCAATTACAAAGGCTTCATTATTTGTTATTTCTTTTGCTACAAACTGCTTTCTTGCTTAACAAGAATCTCTTTGTCATGTACTGGCTCAGATTGCAAACTACCTGTAATTTTTCCTACCACGGGGTATTTCATCTATTTTCATTTGTACTGAGCCAGTCAACTGAGTCAGTGTTAGTGCCAAAAAGGCTCAACCTGGTCATCTGTGTGTGAGTTACTGGAACAGATAGATTGCACCGTCTCTCAAATTGACTCACACAAATTACAATTAGAGGTTGGCCAACCACAGTACAATGAGAGAACAGAGACATATTGGATGGTAGGCAAGGCAAGCAGAAAGTAAAGTGTGCAAAGCAGAACACACTCTATTCAAGCAGTAGCCTGTGAAAAATCTGTTCTCAGTCAAGCATAACTAACTTTTCAGACATCCTTAAATCTTTATTATAAATCCAAAAGGCCACCAAGACTTTTCTGTGTTGCACTCATTCAATGAAAAGCAAGATCAGCAGAGAAGAAAACAATTTTGTCTAATTCACATTCAGAATAGATTTAAATTGAAAATGTAGATGGAGATTTGAGCTTGTGATGAATATTTTAAATGAAATAATCAGGTTATAAAAATATACAGAGCAGAGGAAGCAGTAAATATGTGCGTAATTAAAAAGAAACACACCTTTGATAGGAAAATATTCTTTAAAAAATTAACATAATTAAAGTAGTTTAAATCAATGGAGAAATGTGCATATGGATATATATATTTGATCAGAAAATATTTCCTGATGAATAATTGTATTTTTTCAAATTATATCAATAAAAATACTGATGAATAATTACTTGCCAAAAAGGTAAGGATTTTGTTGTGAGTTTGAATGAAACAAAATTTGACTGTTTTAACTCCTCCTCTGAACACAAACAATTTTCTTTTTTTAGTTTTACATATTTTTCCAAACTTACACTATTTACATATTTTATTCTTTCAATTCATCCATATTTGGTTCTTCAACTCTCTCTCTCTCTGTTTCATTCTCCCACTCTCTCCCTGTGTTATTCCTCTAATCCCTCCCTATTTTATTCTCTTACTCTCTCCCCATTTCATTCTTGTAATTTTTCCACTCTCTCATTATTTTATTCTTTCTACTCTACTTTTTCTTTTCCATTTGCTCCCTATTTCTCTTAATCTCTCCCTAAATACTTCTTAATATTATTTTCTATTCCCATCTTCCAAAAACTATTTTCCTTTTTCAACCTTTTACAAGCTCTTCTTTCTTTTACTCCTTTTTTCTATTTTCCAAAAACAACTTATTTTTAACAATACTTGTAAAATTGTGGCTTCATTGTTTTAATTGAGTTCTATAATGTTTTTTATCAAAAGGGTTTTTTGCCATTAATTTTTATTGCTGCTGGTCTTGCTATATAAGGTGGGTCAAAAAATCAGACTAAAGAATATTATAAAAACTGAAATTATAAAAAATAATAAATATAAACAACTCCTAACAACAGGGCCAGTACGTTTTTACCATGTCTCTCCCCACACCTGAGTGGAAAGGGGGTGTCAAGCCTGATTGGGAGCTCTGGCCAGTGTTTTTTGTGACTCTCACTATCTTATCAACATTTGCTTTTTTCTACCTACATTTATACACATTACAAATTAAACTAAGTGCAATTGACTATTAATATTAAAAGATGAAAAATCTTCACAGATTTTGACATCATTCTGGGGTCTTTTTTTATCATCCAAATTTGTTTTACTCATGTTAAGGCTTGACAAAACACTAATTCACCATTTTTTATTGATAGTATTGAATGTGTTAAAATTATTCAACTTTTTAACAAGAAAAATCTCAAGTTGACTGCCGCAAAGCATCGTTGATTTACTTATGATGTAATGATCTATTATGACATGTTTTAAATTTGTATTTAGATACATTGTTTTTGTTTTCAATTTTTCTAGTGGAATTGTTCACCTCTATTGCATGTGATCCATTATTGTACATAATTAAATTGCAATAAAATTTGTATTTTATATGAATACTACCTTATGAAAATTGAGATGTAGTAGAGTAGGGGGGGCCTGTATCATAGATTTGGCCCTGCCTAATGGTATCAATAATTATAATAATAATAATTTTAATGTAACAATAATAATAATAATAATAATAATAGTAATTCTTACAATAATAATGATGATAATAATAATAATAATAATAATAATAATAATAACAAACCTCTGCATGGCCAATATCCAGAACGTGCAAATAAACCCAATGTTGATAAAGTTAATACTCATCGATGGTTACGAGCATCTGGATTAAAGTCTGAAACTGAAGGCTTTATTCTTGCAGCGCAAGACCAGAGTCTTTTCACTAGGAATTTTCAGGCAAATATCATACATAATAATGTGGATCCAAAATGCAGGTTCTGTGACAAATACCAAGAAACAATAGACCATCTAATCTCAGGATGTTCTATACTTTGCCCCAAATGAATATAAAAATCGTCACGATAGAGTGGGGCAATACTTACACTGGACAATGTGCAAACACTTTGGAAAATGTGTAAGCAAACACTGGTATGAACATCGCCAGCGCCGGTTACAGAAATAGAAGATGTCACCATTCTATGGGATTATACCATCCACACAGACAGAAAAATTGAAGCAAATAGGCGGACATTATTGTCAAAAACCAGAAAGAAAAAACTTGCCTACTAATTGATATGGCTTGTCCAGCGGATTGTAACATAGCAACCAAGGAATTTGAAAAACTATCAAAATACAAAGACCTGGAAATTGAAATAGAAAAAATGTGGAAATTGAAAACAAGAATAATACCAGTGGTAATAAGGTGCACTTGGAATTATAAAAAATGGAACAAAACAACACATTGAAAGAATCCCTGGAAACCCCAGCTTAAGAGACATACAGAAAAATTGTCTTATTAAGTACAGCACACACACTAAGGAGAACTTTGTCTATGTAACGCTAGCAACTTCATCGGAGATAAAAAAAAAAAAAAAAAATTAACATGAAATGTGCCATAACAACACACCACGACCTGCCTTAGGTCTTTCCGCAGACTTGGTAGGTAGTGTGTCCATAGCAGAAATAATAATAATAATAATAATAGAAAGAGAAATAATAATAATAATAATAATAATAATGTTAATTATTTTGCTAATAAAAGAAAACATGGTATTTATTCTAATTATTAACAGAACTTTGAAAAGAAAACAATAACATAAATTTAAGGTAACTTTTCTACAAATGGTGATAATGCTGAAAAGCAAGAATTCATAATAATATGGATGAAAATTTACAAGTTTTTATTATAATATGAAGAAAGTTTGAGAAGAATTTTGCTAAGTATAATAAAAGAAAATGTCAGAGAGAAAATTTTTAAAATATCAAATAAATCTGCATTAAGAAAAACAATAATAATGTTTGGCTCAAATCTGACCATTGCACAAGGGTCAAAATGGGAAATGATTGGATGAAATAAAGAAAGAAAGAAATTGGCTTCCTGTTTAAAGCAGACATTTTACTGGAATGAAGAGGAAAAATATTTCATGAATCACTGAAGCAAGAAGATACATTTATAAATATCTGTCAAAACTGACACCAAAGTTCTGCAGATGAAACAAAAGAATAAGAAAGAATTAAGGTAGGGAGGAGAAGAAGGAAATGAAAGAGAAAGAAGAAAAAATAAAGAATTAAAAGAATAAAAGGAGGAAAAATATGAAAGAAAAGATAAAGTGAGAATGAAATGAAGAACAAGAAAGAAAGAAGCCAGAGCAAAAAGGAAAAGAACTCGCCATCTGATTGAAAATTTTGAAAGCTGATAAAGGAGGGATTCAGGCAGATTTAGCTTATCACCTCCGGAGCAAATAGTTGTCCGAGGAACAGGAAAATAAGAAAAGAGGAAATGGAAGCCAAGAAACATGCAGTCAAATGATATTCTAAGTAACAAACCAGATCAATGCCGATCTTGACCTTCTGAGTTCACTGAAGAAACCAACTCCTTTTGAAAGTAGGCAGATATGGAAAGGTAAAACGAGTTTATTTTCAGTGATGAGTTTTAAAACTGAGTGGGAAGAGGGTCACTAATGGAAAATGGATGGACCAAAAGAAAGGTTTTGTTCACATTGTCAGAAATTTTGTCATAAAACCTGACAATAAAATAATGAGTAAATTACTCCAAATATAACAGAGGAGATTAAAGTCACGGCAGAAAATATTCCATTGATTTTTTTTAAAAGAATACATCAAGAACTTGAAAAACTCTGTGAAAGATTTTTTTAAGACAAAGTTGGTAATGTTTTGTATATGGAATTTTATTAAAGTTACACTGAATTTATTATTTCTTTTTTTTTTTATTCTGAAGAATTCTCTGGAAATGATTTCTATAAATGAATATTTGCTTTCAACATCTAACCAATATTTTTATACAAAGTCCCAGCTTCTGCTAGAAGAGTAGAAATCAGGATAGACATTCTGTATAGAAACTCTTAACTTCTTTTGTATCCTTACAATGTTTACTTGGACAAATATGCTTTTCCATTTTGGGTTGAAAAAAAAAGGAAGCAAAAGAGATTAAGGAAAATCCTTAGTCTGTCAGCTGAAGCCGTACCAATTTTAGTCAAATTCTTACTCTGCAAAGCACATCACAACCTTTTCAATGTTTTTGAAAATACTTCTGCAGTATAAAAATAAAAAAATGTAATTCAATCCCCAAATCTGTAAGACAGTAAATTTAGTTGGTTATTTCTGACTTTTGTTCATTATACTTCTCTAATCTTTTGTTATTTTCTATCAAAAATGTCTATCTTTCTCTGTTTTGGTTTCATAATTGATATAATCATATGCATAGGCTTGTATATGTGTACATGTGGGAACTCTTAGAACTTTACACAGGGTCACATATATGTAAACACACTGTACAGTGTCTCATATATAGTCAATCCTAAAAGCAATCAGCTCACATGTAGCCACCTGCAAAAAGTTATACAAAACTAACTTGTATAGACGATATATGTCCACTTATGGAAACATAAAATTACTTGTACACTTGCTGCATGCATACAGCTATCAATATTCATGTACATAAGATTTTCCTTTGTATAAATTAACATTTCAAATGCACAAGTTTATTATTTGATTTTAAGCAATTCTTGAAACATAATGTTTCCTTTATTGAAGTATAAAAGCAATAAGCAACTCCCCAAAATTAATTGAATATAAACTGAATATCAAGAATAAATATAAAACAAGATAAATTTCTTTAGGTTTGATTGTAGTTTGTTGATAAATGAATATTTTTTTGTTAATACTTTAGAGATTTGTTTATTGCAAGTAGCAGCAGCAGAAGTCATTACAGAAAGAAAAGTTAATGTTTTAAATAGGCAACAAGCATGTTATGCAAACATTTTGCTTTGCATGTTGAATAAAACAATTGATTTTTTTTCTTTTCAATCATTTAACGTGATGACCTGGCAAAGTAGAAAACGGCAATTGAGACTCTTGTTATTTGAAGAAGCCATTGAAAGAATGGAGCTTTGTGGAAAGTGCTTCTGACTGTATGAATAAAAGAAAACCAGCTGAAGAAATAGAAAATTCTACAAATCACATTTCACTTGAAAACTATCTATTGGCACCAGTTTCAAATTAAGAAACTAGCTGAATCAATAAGTAAATTGTGGAGAGTGCATCATGTGTAAATAAGTGAATTTTCATCTTATATTAAAAGGGAATTTTCAAAAGAGGAAGAATCATATCACATGAGAATAAACTGGCAATATTTCAACTTAAAATTGATGAGATTTAAACTTTCCAAGCTTTCTGCAATTTTTTAAATTGTTATTTCCCCATTTACTTAATAAGCCTTTCATTGCCTTTTTATGGATATATCTTTGATGAATGAATCTTTATTTACTTTGATGATCAAAAGCACTCAGTTGATTCTACTTTTCAGCCAAGAAAACAACATTTTTTATTGCTACAGAAGATAAACTGGATATTTAAATGGAAAGCTTTGGAAGTGTTATGATATCATCACTTGAGCTTGCAAAACAGAATTTATACAAAAACCAACGACTTTGCATTTTTAATCATATTAAGATGTCTGCCAATATCAATGGGTTTTCATATTTCAATAAAATTATAAACAGAAATTTGTTTGTATCTCAAAATTAAGAACAGGCAGAATTATGAAGTTCTTGATTTTCAATGATTTTTATGATCAGTAAGTTATCGATTTTTTTAAAAAATATTGGGTTGACCAAAGATTTCTTTGTTTTATTAAGTTAAAAATTTAGTTAGTAATGGGACAAACTTTTTGATCAACCCAACAGTTTATATATCTAAAGAAATTTTTAAAATGAATGAGTTTTATTTGAATATTGCAAAAATGTATATTTCATTTAGGTTTGCGAGTTCAAAATCAGCAGTGATTTTATCATTTTTAAAAATGTAAAATATCCAATTCTCTGTTGATAAAAATATTCACAGAAAATTTAAATTGGTATTTATTAAATGGAAAAGCAATTAAAAAACAAAACAGGATAAAAAAAAATCTCAGGAATTTAATATTTAAATATAGACATTTTCTTCTTAGTTAAGAGAAATATACTTTCTTTCATTATACCATTTTTGAAATAGTTTTGTTCAAGGTGACATCATGTCTTCTAGTTTCTTGTATTCCAAGTGAATTTGATTAAAAAAAGATGTCATACTATGAAATGAGAGATTCAACTTGATGAGATAGATTTACAATATCAATAACTTTATTTAAAAGCTTTTAAAAGAATTACGCTATTCATTAAAATAAAAATAAAAAAGTCAACACATTCAAATAAATAGTTTTATCAACAATGTTGGCTTTCAAGTTTGATAATCTACATGACTGCAGAAAATTGTTAATGTTACAGTAATTATCAATGTACATTATTCTATCTATCTATCTATCTATCTATCTCAATTTGTTCATGTCTGTCTATCTGTCTGTGAATTTCAGTTCTTTATTTGTTTCTATCTATCTGTCTCTTCATATCTATCTCTCTATTTATCTATCTAGCTATCAATCTCACATTGATCAGTTCATATCTATCTACACATACACACATATATATATATATATATATATATATATATATATATATATATATATATATATATATAGCTCTGTTGTATAACATTGAGAACTGTTTTATTAACATTGGCACATTATGTGCAATTCATACATTTATATATATATATATATATATATATATATATATATATATATATTGAATCAATAGCTGCATCTACTGCAAGGAAAGTTGGTTCTCTGTGTCGCACCAGAATGTTTTTCTCATCTGAGTCCATCCTTCACATCTACAAATCTTCTGTTCATCCATGCATGGAATACTGCTGCCATATATGGTCAGGTGCCCCCACTGTTCATCTTGAGGTTCTCAACAAAATCCAAAGAAGGATATGAAATGTGATCGATTCTGACTTTGGATGTCAACTCCAATCACTTTCTTGCAGATGTGATGTGGCTTCCCTCTATCTTTTTTACAAATATTTATCTGCTCTGATGAGCTATTTTTACTGGGCCCTGACTGCATGAATTTAAGTGTGCTATTAGGTTTGCATCTCAGTCCCACCCTTTTTACTGTCAAAACAGTTAAATGTAACCACCTCTTCTACCCCAACAGTTTCTTCTCTTGCACTTCCTGACAGTGGAACTCATTTTCTCTTACTTGCTTCCCTGATAAATGTAATCTTCAAAAATTTAAATGTAATGTCAATCAACATCTTCTGATACCTTGATCCTCCTCAATGTTTCTTTCTATTCTTTCCTCGATGCCCCATAGACCCAATCTTTTCAGTTACTATCACTTTCTGTAACCTTCTGCATACTAGTGGCACTCCTGCCTTGCTTGGGATGAAATGCTTATATTTATATATATTATATATATAAATATATATATTTATATATATATGTATATATTAAATGACAATTACAAAAAATGTTCGTATATGTATAATGTTTAAAAAAATATCAGATAATGAACATTTTTTCCAATTGCTATTTAATGTATAACTCTATTGGGATCATTTACCCAAATTCTTAACATACATATATATATATATATATAGATATAGATATAGATATAGATGTATATGTGGATATGGACAGACTAGCTGGCTAGCTAGATAGATAGATAGATATGAACAGACTGAAACAGAAAAAATATGATGACACACACTTTTTGTATATATATATGTATAATATACATAGTATACATATACTATGTATATATGTATAATATACATAGTATACATATATATATAAATATATATATATATATATATATATATATATATAATATTTTTTGTTTTTCATTTCTTTCTGTTTCAGTCTGTTCATATCTATCTATCTATTCTGATTTGTTCATATTTGTCTCATTATCTATCTACCTCTACCTCTCTATATATGTGTGTGTGTGTGTATGTGTGTTTATATATATTACATAAGTTTATAAATATAAATGTTTTTCCTCACCATTAGCACTATTAGGAGTTTCATGCACATGTTTTAAGTTAACTCAGTCCCTGAAGATTATCTAGTACATGAAACTCTGAGCCATAATACTGGAGAGGAAAAACATTTATATTTATCAATATATAGTTTATAGCTGTGTTATATTGCATTGAGCACTATCTTATTAACACCAGCACTCAATGTGCAATATTATATATATATATATATATGTGTGTGTGTGTTTCACCTCTTCCATTCTTTTTCTATTTATCCAGTTATCTTGCTCTGCTCATTATCTGTCTCATTATCTATCTATATATTTTTCATTTCTTTTTGTGTTCCTATCTATCTATCTATCTATCTATCTATCTATCTCAGTATATTCATATCTATCTATCTATTCATCTATCTCAGTCTGTTCATATCTATCTATCTATCTCAGTTTGTTCATGTCACTCTATAAATCAACCTGATCAGCTTTCTCTCCAACTATTTTTCTCTGTCTATTAACCTTCCTGTGTAAGATAGTCACGTCATTATCTTTTTCCTTCTTTTCTTTCTTGCCAGCCTTTCTGGCCATCCATTAATCTTTCCCCATTCATTTACTTTGTTCTTATCTCAAATATACTTATTCACTAATTCAACTCTTTCTTCATAATCCATTTCATTTGTCTTCAAATCTGTTCTCTCTTCTTCCAATGAATATTTTTTCTGCATCCATCTATCAAATAATTGATTTGCTATCAAAAACAGAGAAATGTGGAGGCAGCTTTGGGAAATATAAGATAGAATGCACAATAACGTAACCCTGGAGAAAATTTGCTTGTCTGCTGATCTAAAAATACTGGGGTATCAAACAACAATATGCCAAAAAGCACCTTTCCTCCTCCTTGTAAATTGAATTTTCAAAACTAGGCTTTCTTAAAAGAAAAAAAAAATACTCATAAAATAGGTCTCTGTTATTAAGTCAACTAGCTCAATAAACAACTCACTGAAGATGCTAAGATTAATACTTTCACTGTTGTTAGATTTAGTTCTCAAACTATAATTATTTTAAGGTAAAGAAATTTATCATGATTTTTATTAGATGAAGCATTGTTAATGTTTTACTTATATTTATTTTCACTTTTTATTAGTTGCTTTTCATTATACCTTTATCCAGACAATCAGTCAATGACAATGAATAAATAACACAGAGTAGAAATAATGATTAAGTTCCTAGTGAGACTCAAACTTATTTTCTTTACATTTGGGAAGCATGGTTTACTGTAGCAGCTGCTTTGTTGATTGAGCTATAACAAAAGAGAGCTAAGGAAGAAAGATTTATTCTTCCATTTGAATTTCCCCATTATGGGCATTATTATATTAGTGATATAAAACATCATAGTTCATGCACAGAACTGAATGGCTGAAAGTTAAAAAGAATGATAAACATGCTTTGTTCGCAGAGAGATTTTATACTACTAAGACATACACATAACTATATAGACACATAGACACATATCCCATGTGGCAAATAATATATCACATATACAATGTGAGATGAATGAATTGTCAGCTAAATTACACAAACATGAAAATAACACTGATATCTCATTTTAACAGATATATTTACCAAAATTACACAAAAATATCTTCAAATACTAAAGAGTAAATTTATTCAATAAAATCACAATTAGCCACAACCACAGCCTCCAGACAGCTTCAGAATTTCCTGCAACTCTTCTGGACAGCCTCCTTGATTAAGTTGTTGAATGCTGCCATAATCCTTGCCTTCATTTCATCTTTGGTATCAAAGAAGTTTTGTTGGTCTCTCGATCATCTGTGCACCACACATAATAATCAAGGAGGTTGCAGTCTGAGGTATTAGGTGGCCAGATGTAAGGAGTGGTGTAGTCGCAGAAATTGTCTGACAGCCATAACTGGATTCTCCTGCTTGTGTGGCATGGTGCAGAGTCCTGTTGCCAAACATAGGATCTTCCAGCAGCCACCCTCTTGACCCAGAGCAGCACTGGTTCTTCAGGACACTTGATGTAGGCTTCTATGTTAAATATGAGGCCCTGTGGGAAGATGAATAGAGGCATAACATTGTCATCACTAGTGATCACTCCAAACACCTTCATAATCACCATTAGACTCATCCAACTCTTTCCAAATCATCTGCACTGTCCTCAAATTGACACACAAACACCCTGAAATGTTCATATCAAAGCTTCCAGTGTGAATTCCAAGCAGTACAACATGCCATTTCCAAATTTCTGGTGAAGTGAATTGTGTCATGGTGCATTTTTTCCCATAGATAGTGTCCAACTGACCCTACTCGACAGGTTGAATTATCTACTATATCCAAGTCAAGGACATATTCCATGAATGGGAAATATAAAACATTGTAGTTCACAGATGGAATGAAATGGCTGAAAAGAATGACAAACACTTTGTTCGCAGAGAGACATTTATATCACTAAGGCATACACAAAACTATATATACATATATATACACATGTCCCATGAGGAGAATAATATATCTACATGGTAAAGCAGAGTATAAGGAGACACAAAAAGAAAGAGCATTACATATAATATGGAGATACTCCTGTATCTGGAGAAAACATGTTTAGGACTTCAGATTCAAATAGATGAACCAGATTGATCGAATATATCCCAGGGGAGGACATCTTCCACAAAGAGGAAATAGTGAGTCTTGGGCTTTCCCAAATTGAGAACTGTGAGCTGGAGTTTCTTTCTGTATATGGGAAAGATATATTCCCAGAGAAATAGCAGCATGGACTTGTAAGCTGTTGGGTAGACAAATTTACCCTATGCCCAGACCATGCTGGTCCCAAGCTAAAGAAAGTAACCTCTTGGTTTGGCTACTGCAAACAATACTGAAATTTACTGCCGCTATTGTCACTGTATGGAGTGACATCACTAAGCAGTCCATCACATGATCCATGTGCCCCCTTTCCACTTAAGATGAAACAAATATTAAGATGAAAGACTTAAAAGGAAATAAATATTAAGATGAAAGAAGTAAGATGAAAGAAATAATAGTTAATAATTAACAATGAAAAAGAGCATTTTATTTAAGTAAATTTTATTTTAATCAAGAAACAGGTGACAGAATTTTAGAGTTTCACATGCTATGAACATTATGCTTATTATTGTACTTGTAAAATCTGTGTTTTTAAACATGATAAATATAGACATATCATACTACACAAGCAAGATAACACATTAAGTATATATTTTTTGTCTGAGTGTAAAAGAAATAAAAAATCTTTGTAGATTCAGTGAAATATCATATCTGTTGAAAGTGAAACCATGTTTTTCAGAAATAAGATGCAGAAAATGAAATTAATCTGAAAAAATATTAGTTTGAGAAGAACGAAAATCTCTGATGCAATTAAATTTGTGCCATGATCGATAAATCAAAATTGTTGTGCAAATGTAAATATCAAAAAACAGAAATGAAAATTCTTCAGTCCATTGATCAAATATGTCAAGAAGAAAATCTTGCTTTTGAATTTTCTGTCTTTTAAAGATATTTTTTTTTTTCTTCTGGTTAATAAAGTTTGACCTTAATTCTTTAGTCTTTTGCAAATGGTGAAATATTTGCCTTAATTCATCAGCCATAAAGAAGGACAAAATTTTGCAATTGCAAAAGTTCTATTTAATCCTATTTGCTTATCAGCATATACCACCATGTAATTTCTGAAGCAAAGAAAAATCTAGAAAGATTTCATTCACATGTTACTAATATAAGGATTTTCTGAACAAAATACATGATGCAGCATAGAAAATTAATAAATGGAGAAATTATGTATATTTGTTAGACTGTAATGATCTCGTGTTCACAAGAAATAAAAAACAAAATAATTTCCCATGATTCCCTAGGATAAAGAAAACCACTCTGCTGAAGGGGAAATTTAGAATCATACTCTTTTCATTGACCTGTCATAAAGAGAGCATGTGGATTTGAGCTGCACTAGTAATGAAGAGCACGGATAAATCTTACACAAATATCATTTTCTCATGTTTATTGATAGACTTATTGCTTTATTCATTCAACAAGACAAAAAACAGAAACATTTAACAACCACATTACAAGAATTTTTGCATATTTACCAAACTAGTACAACCAAATCTTTATGACAATAAATCCTTCTATATATATGAATAAATGTCTCACATTTTTATGATGTAAATATGTATATTTTACTAACCAAAAACAGGAGTCAAACAAGGCCTATAATAACAAGACAAAACAATAATTGAAGCTAAACTGTTAGTTGTATATAATAGCTTTCTAATATCAATGTTTAAAAACGTCTTTGAGTGAATGAAATCTTATGGGCCTTGGCAAAGACCACACTTCTTCAAACATTATGTGCTGGTGCTAAAGAATCACAAAGAACTCTACCAAATAACAGAAAACACATCACTTGAGCATTTCAACAACAGCAATGACTAAAATTGTTTTCACATGTAACTTGATGAGAAAATAATGACATAATCAAGATGTTGACATTCCACACTACTTCAAACAAAAGGTTAGAAAGGAAACCGTCTATCAATAGTGGAAAGAGTGATAATAGTGGAGTTAAGAAACCTATTTTCCTCAAATATTGTTTTAAGAGAAAGAGTTGATAAATTTTAACCAACAGTAGTACTGGTTGCTCAGTCAATGAATGCTGAATGTTTCCTTATAAGGAAATGGGTAATATTACCATTACTAATATAATAAATATAAAAAGTATATGACCAAGTTAGACTCGAAATGTACTCTCCTTGGCATGTTGATCAGGTATGAAACGTCACAACCTGTCATTCATGAAAGGAATTGAAATGTATTAGAGACTTTAGACATGGGAGTTTGAAGCTTGAGGCTTGCTCATTTGAAAAAAATAAACTTATGAATGTTTACAGCTGAATGTTTGAAAAAATATCTATGTCAATATTTTGGCTTCCATATTTATAATGAAGTGTCAAAGTGAAAAAGGATGTACATATTCATGCCAACACCGAGAGTGAAGAATCCACATTCACTTAACACATGACTGCCAAAGAATAAGAAAAAATCTAAAGAGTTTGTGGCCCAGAAACAGAAGTTCCATTTAAGATAGAAAAATAGGCAGCAATGTAACTTCTATGCATGCAAACATGCAGCTAAAAATATGTACAGAACAGAAAATGCAAGAATTGTTTTGTTTGTGTTTTATTAGATGCTTCTCTGATATTATAAGAATGTGGTAAGTGGATAGCAATGTTTTTAAAAACACTTCTTTTATAGAAATATATTCTAGAAATGAAAATCTTTTCACAGAAGAATGGAAGATGATCTACTATCATGTTAGAAAGGATTGCTTTTAAAGTATATCTTCATATATATATCAACATCTATGTGTATATATCAGTATGCATATATCATAAATTATTATTATATATATGTGTCCATAATTATATATACATGTGTGTGTGTGTATATATATATATATATATATATACACACACACACATATATATATATATATATATATATATATATATATATATATATATATATATATGATATGTTTTGCTTTTGTGTCTTTAACCAATTGTGTCTTCAGATCAGAACACATGAAAGCAAAATGCATTGTCATTAAATAGTTTTTCCATTTTGTCTCAATTCTCGACTTTTGTTTGGATTCTATATCCTACTAACATACACACACACACACACACACACACACACATATATATATATATATATATATATATATATATATATATATATATATATATATATATATTCATACACAGGCAAAAAAGTTTAGGGAAAACCTGTCATTTCTTTAAAAATACTTTAAAATGAGACATCTTTGCATTTTTTTAAAGTTAAAGATAAAATTTCAGTCACTAAATTCTATTTGTTTTATTTTTCAGTTTTTCTCCAGTTTCCTTTTACTACCAAAAAGTTCACATTTGGATTCATCTGTCCACAAGAAATTTTGCTAAATTATGAAACATTTTGTTTTCAGTATTAACCCCTCAGTAGACTTTTTGAGATTACCAAAGTGGTTGAAGAACTCTGGACATGTGGTGCAATATTTGTTAGAAAAGTAATTAGAAACTGGCAAAAATGTTGGTAGAAAAAGAACTGGAGCACCAAAACTGATAATTACTGCTGAAGATAATCACTTGATTATTGAGAGCAACAGAAAGAGAAGGAAAACTGATCCACAGTTGACAGCTGAAATTAATTCTTCTCAATAACTAGTGTAGCACTCAACTGTGAAAAATCAAGTTAGGGCTCAAGTAGTGAATAACCACCAAGAAACCCCAGTTATGGAAGGTGAATAAGCAGAAATGATTGTTATGGACAAAAAAAAAAGCATATGAAATGAACATTGAAAGAGTGACAAAATCTGTTGTGGACAGAAGAGTCGAAATTTGAACATTTTACTAATAAGAGGAGAGTGTATGTGAGAAGAAAGACAGGAGAAATACTGAATGATAAATGTGTGATTCCAATATTTAAGCATGGTGGCAGCTCCATTATAGTGTGGGGCTGTTTTGTGGGAGTGAGTGCTTGAGATTTGATTCAGGTGAAGAAAATCATGAAAAAAATGAACAATATTATTCTGTTTTTCAAAGACATGCTATACAATCTGGTTGAAAAAAATCACCTTTCAGCAATACAACGAACCAAAATACTCTTCTAAATTATGTAAAAATTTATTTGAGTCAAAAAACAGGAAAATTTTGGAAATTGTGACTTAGCCACCACAATCTATTGACATCTATCCCATTGAATTATTATGGGATGAAATGGACAGGAAAGTTCAAAGAGAATATCTAAAGAGTGAGCTTAATGCTTCAGAAGGTCTGCCATCTAATTTTTTTTTCCAAAAACTGATGGAAAGTATGCCAAGAATTTGTAAAGCAGTAATTAAGGCCAGTGATAGTTTCATTGACAAAAGCAAAATGTTTTTCCTTCCTGCATGATAATTTCTATGATCATTTTTTATAGTTAAGTGCTTATTTTTTGTCAAAATAAAGCAAATACACTGTAGTTACTGAAATTAAATTTTATCTTTTACTTTTAAAAATACAAAATTTTTTCATTTTAAGGTGTTTTTTAAAGAAATACCAGATTGCCCCAACCTTTTTTCCTGTAGGGTATGATATATGAATCAGCATGTTTGCATGCTTTTGTATATGCTCTCTCTCTCTCTCTCTCTCTCTCTATATATATATATATATATATATATATATATATATATATATATATATATATATATATATATTAAACCATTAGAGGATTTCCTGTAATCTTCAATGGTCTTTTGACCAATGTAACAACTGAAGGCTTTGTCCAGATTTTCAGGTACATGTTAATGACACAAAAATAATTTTCATTCAGTTTTTCTAAATGAAAATTTTCCCCATTTATTCTTTGTTCAAACCAAGAGAAAAGGAAGATATTTCTTTGGTTCCTGATAAAAGACAACCATTTAACTGAAAGCACAATTTCTACACATTTGACAATCCGTTGTTTTTACATGTAAAAATGGCAATTTTATGCATTCATTGTCAAGGATAGATTTCATTCTGATTGGGAAGCTAATCCATAAGTTGAAGAAAAAAGTCAGTTTCTTAAAATAGAATCTCAGAATGTAGCAGTCCAATCCAATATATAGAAATAAAGTAGCATTAAAATCAGAACTCTTTGAAAGTTCTCTGTTGGTTGTATTTCTAAATCCAATCAGACTCCCCAAAAATGTGTAGCAAAAACAAAAAATAAAATGTTCTTAATGAGATGACCATTATTGTTGTAGAGCAAGATGTGATATTATGGCAGCAATCCATCTAAATAGAACCATATTGAACTAAAACATGGCAGCACCATTTTGTCTTGTTCTCCAATAGAGTAAAATGGAAAAAGCATTACTTTTTGTCACACTGTCTGCTAACCTTCCAGTGTTGAAGACAATTGCTTGGGACATTTTTCATTTTCAATGCGTTTGGTCATCAGAGGTTATTCTATCATGTGACATTGGTTCTTCAGCATAGAAAATTTTTTAATGTATATCTTTTTCTTGACACATTTTTCTTTACTTCACTGCTAGCTTTTCTTTGTCTTTGAAATATTTGGTGTGACTTGTCTGCTAAAGGTGTTGGGTTTGGGTCATCATTCTTTTTGTAATATGACTGATCTATTTTGAAGCTAAGAGACCATCTAGATGTCTGGCAAGATTTTACTAACTTTTGCTAGGATTGCAAAGTTATTTATGTATTTATGAACATCTACAATACTCAAATGTTATAAAAAATTTTACATAGGGAATTGGATTTAAAACCTGGTTATATATTTCATTAGAAATACTCTGTATACTTCTTCTTACCGAGAAATGTATCTGCATTCTGTGTAACAATATTTCTCCCTAAAACATTGAAACAAAAAGTTACTTTATTACTTATTCATGAGTTTTTACAAAGATAGAAAAACTTTACAGTATTTTCTGACAATAAGTAAGGACTTAAGGCAAAATTTGGGGATAGTTATCGCAACCAGTTTTAATTGCTGAAACTTTATTTTGCTTTATCCAGAGCAGTAGCGTCCAGAAGGGGTGAGGCTAGAGGGTGTGATGGCCTTGGGCATCCATATTGGGAGGGCATCTTATAAAAGAGTGAAATAAAAATTTAGTTTTAGAAATTTGAAATTGTCTCTATTAAATTTGTAGTACAAGCCACCTACCATCCCACAAGCTCATATGAATGGGGATCTGTGTTTTGATAAGCAATACAGGAGTATCCCCACTGCTACTTGAGCCTTAGGGGCATACAGTCAAGGCATTACAAACACTCTGCATGTCACTGATTCAGCTCCAAAGTAGGACACAAGGCCAAGTCAAAATGTAGGTTTTAAGTAAAGACTAAAAATTTGAAAAAATAGAAATTGTAAATTTCTTAAAAATTAAAATTTAATTTTCCAAAATTTTTAATCTTTAAATGAATATACTACAAATTAAAATTATAAAAGTAAAACTTTTACATGTGAGATTATTATTATTTTTGATATATTAAATGTAAATTATGTTCTTATGTCATGTGTCCATAAGACAAGAATATTCTGATCATCCATATGATAAAATCAAACCTGAAGTGCCAATTTTTATGCATAAGGCAAATTTGTATGGAGATAAAATATTATTGGAAGAATGCTGATAATTTAATAATTTAAAATATAATACCAATTTAATTGATATTATATTTAATGCAGCTATCAAAAATCGTGACTGAAACAAATTGTGAATGAAATCGCTAAAAGTGAAGATTACCATAGTTTTATACGAGGACAAAACCCAGAAAAAGACAATAAAAATGCTAACAGAATCCCATTAAGTCATCAATTAGTACCAAAATTTTGCTGGAATTTTGAAAATATTACATAACAGCTATAAGCACATTGCAGAAAAATATTCGTGTTTAAAAGAAATTTTTCTGAAATCACCTAAAGTTTCTTTCAATAGAAATAAAAGAATCAGACAAAGCATCCATACTGAAAACAACATTGGACTTTCAAATCATTGTACTTCTGAAAACATTCTTAGAAGAGGAAAACACTGTTTATTGTACAACAACATGAGTCAAGTTACTTTTATCAAAAATTCAAAGAGAAACATCACGATTTCTACAGAGTATGGTAATTGTACTGATTCTCATTTAATATATGCCACTCAATGTACCAAATATGACTTGATTTATGTACGTTGCTCAGTGAAAAAATTAGATAAAAGATTTAATGGACACAGGTATGATGTCATGCACAATAATGGACACAGTTATGATGTCATGCACAATAATGGACACAGGTATGATGTCATGCACAATAATGTGACATCAATGGAGATTGCCAAACATTTTATTACTAACAACTGTAATTTTGACAAACATCTTAAGGTGCACATTCTGAAAAAATATTCAAAATCAAACCACCCAGTCAACCCTTAAAATGTATGAGGATGGTTATGTAAGCAAATTAGTAACTTCCCACCTTGGGGCATGAACAGAATGACAGGAGAGTTCTATAAGATTTATACTAAGATGTTTGATTAATTCCTCTTAGTAACTTAAGTAGATTTTGTTCTTTTTCTGCACCCAAAACAAAGATATTGACCGGAGACAAAAAAAAAAAAAAAACAGCTATGAAAACTCTGTAGGGCAATATTAAAATCCTCATACTATGAGCCATCAAAGGCAATGGTTATGATTGACAAGTTGGAATATTCAGAAAAATTGGTTAGCCTAAAAAAGCATCTAACCTTAAACCGAAGAGGCAACTGTCACAAATCCTGGACAAGGAAAGATTATTTCATAATGTGAATTAATACAAGCATCTGACCAAACTACTTCATATTTACAACATTCCTTTAATTCACAAAGACACTTTTATACACTGATACATTTAGTTAATTATCAAAGCTCTCAGCCTGTCACCCAGTACACAAAGGTTCTTTTTATGTATAATCAAACCACTAGCAATTAAGTCCTGATACTACAAGTACAATGCAAAAAAATAAACACACCCATAGAAAGTCAAGAGAAATCAAAGGAATCATGAACCAGCATCAATGCTACAACATTCTTGTTAATCAAATGTGGCTTTCTGATAAAAACTTTTTGGCCAAGGTCAATGCTTCTCATTCCAAAATGATAACGTTCCTAAGCATACTGCCTTAAAAAATAAATGTTATCTAGAGAGGAAGTGCAATGAGGGTAAATTGCAACTCTTCCTGTAGCCTAGTCAGAGTCCTGACCATAAGCCAATTGAAAACCTTTGGGTGATAAGGGACAAGCATGCCTGTAATAGGAAAGTTAACACAGCTTTTTCATGAATTAAAGGAATGCTGAAGAATCTGGTGATTGACATTAACTTACTAAAGAATTTAGTCTATTGCATGCCATGAAGAATTATGGCTGTTATTAAAGCAAAAGGTTACCCAACAAAATACAAAATCATTTTTGATTTGTATAATGTACTTATGTACACCTGTATTAATACCCTGTATTAATAAACAAATTCTATTTCTCACTTGTCTTGATAAAAATACAAAGATTGACTTTCTATGGGTTCATCCATTTTTTTTCCTCATATCGTATGTTAAATAAATCTGCTCACTTTGAGGAAACATTAAGAGATGCTCCCCATTCATGCAGCTGGAGGTTGAGCTTAGATAATGTGAACTGGAAGACAACTTAGAATGAAACATATCTTAAGAAAAGTCTATGAGAACCTGGATGGATAGTCTAATAGAGATGTTGCTGATTCTGTGTGCAAATGTGTACAAGTGACATACTTTCAATTGGATTTAAGTTATGAGATTGTCAAGATCTCCATTAATTGTAAACTTATACATGGGATACTTTGAAGGAATTGTTATAGGAATGTTACCACTAAAACCACCTTTGGGCCTTAGATATGTAGATTACACTTTGTCATATTCTGGTCCTGCCAGGGAGATTGGTTAAACATATCTTGTTCTCTGGTAGTTGTAGGTTCAATCCCTGGGTTTGATAGTACAGGAAAGATATCTACTCTGAAATAGCTAACATGATAGGCAAAATAGTCTGGGAAGGACTGATACAAGATACCTACTAAGCATGAAATCTATCTAATGAGATCAATCTATCCTCATTGATTGAATAAAGATTTCAGTTTAGAATTGATGGCTACCAAATATGACAGGAAAAGGCTGAAGCAGACAATGGTTGAAACATTGTGAATATAACAACCAAGATGAGTTTCCTAATTCCAATTGCAGATCTACTATGAAACTAAGGAAGCTTAAATTTCAGGGTACATAAGACCAGAGCTCCCCCACCACCCAAAGCAAATTTTTAATCTTTAGCATTCTTTATGTAGGTGACTTCATTTGTCAAACAAAATGTTTGTACAGCCACTGCATGCAACTCTGATCATCAGACAATAGTGTAGTTGGATTGTGTTCTAGTGTTGTCATATCCTACTATGGCAACAGGAAACTGACTAACTGAAAATCGAAGATGATGCTATTGCAGATGTGTAGCCACTTATATCAATGGATGAAGATGAAATATTTATAAATATTACAGAGTACTAAAGGTAATGGATTTTTGAACAAAATCAATGTTTTGTAAGTGTTTGTTATTAAAATAAGGCCATTTTAGTAATAGAATCATAATCCAATGGTTTGAAGTAGTTAATGTTTGTCTTAGAATATATTCTAATATCCATTTCATATGAACTAAAAATCCCCTGGAATTGGTCAAATTTCAAAACTTTTGGTGGTGGCATGCAGCTTCCAAATCATCAGATGCATGGACTTGTTAAGCTTCTCAGAATCTACTCATAGCCTAAATTTTGGCAGTTGGATCCTTGAATCTATTGTTGCTGGTTTCAAAATAACCCCAATATTTGTTCCAGTTTCAGGGCCCAAAAAACATAGGACCACCTCCTGCCTAATTCAAATGTAAAGGAATTTTATAATAAAAATATCTTTTTGTTTTCTGCCTGAATTTCTGGGATGAGTAGTTATTATTTACACTATTTACATTTAAACTAATGTCCTCATCTTAGTTGTTATTCTCTTTCTGGGATGAGCAGTTATCATTAGTCACACTGTTTATATTCAGACGGTTGCCCATATCTCTGTTGTTGTTATCAGAACAATAACCCAAATTTAAATAGTGTAAATAATCTTTTACCTTATATTATTAAAATATCAGATTTAATCCATGATTTATCTTTTGGTGCAAGTGTACTTTATAGAATTACTATGTACCCTTCTATTTAACATGAATTATGTTAATCTGATAAAGTGTAAGTGGTTTAAAGACCTATAAATCCAGACTGTATAAGTTATTAAGAAACTATAAACCGCTTGCACTTTGTATACCTTTAATATAACAAAACTGATATTATGTGATTATCTTGTATTCATTGTCTTTTGATGAAGACTTTTTCTCTTTTCTGTTTTCTGTTCTGCTCCTCATTTTCTGCTTTTTCTTTTCCCTTTTGTCTTGAAAATTAAATTCCAGAATCTTCTTTATGATGTTTTTTATTACTTTCAACTCTATCTGACCACATTTAGAATGACTAGAGTTTATTGGATACGATAACTGAATCTAAATTTAAGGATTAGTAGTGATAATGACATTTCACTTCCCTCCAAACAAGGTAATAATGTCACTAAGATGCAAGGAATTACTGAGTGTGAAAGAATATTGATATTTCCCGGAAAGGGATATATTTGATCAAAGTAGCTAAGTGGTTTAGGCTACTGTAACCTAGTAGAACAATCTAGCTGGTAGCAGTAATGGGATTGGTACTCATCATAGTCACAGTCAATAGGTGTAGGCAATAGGCATAGACCAATAGGATAGCCAATGACGTAGTCCAATGGCCGTCATCAATAGGTGCCCTGTACCTCTACATCAGCCTGTATTTATGGCTGACACCAGCCAATCATATTCCTGTGAGAGGGAACACAGGTGTGTTCATATTCATTACATCAAATATAAAAAAAAGAAAAATTTTATTAAGGAGAGAGAATAATAAAAGAACAGAAATTAAGAAGACAGAAGATAACGATTGACATTGCATTTAAATTATTGAAAATCAAAGTTGACTGGGAAACAAGAAGCTGAAAGAGACTTCCACCAGTGGAAAAAGAAAATGTTAGTATAGAAATTAAAGTTGTGTCTAGCAATTTCAACTTGGATACCATATTTTCTTGTACCTAATATGAGAAGTTTTGAATGAAAATTAAAGGCAGAAAAGTGGCAGTCATATTATACACAAGTACACATTTGTAGAAATTTTTCCTTGGCTTAAAAACCTCTTACTTGCAACAGCAACACTGCAAATACACTTAATTAGCACAATAGATAATAAAACACAAAATATGCAGGTATTGATAATTCTTTACAAAAGGTATTGATATGTTGGCCATATTTCTTTTGCTCTTCATTCTTAATGACAACCATATATTTTTTTTATTTTCATATTTATTAATATATAGAAAATAATAAATTCATATCAAATAGAAAAGTATGACAGATTAATTAACAACTTAAAATGTATTACCAGGTATGTCTTGTTAGTACCTTTCCCCAAAATTTGAAATAAAGTTTTGAAATGGAAATTAGAAAAAATACACAATTGCTAAACATCTAGTTCTTTTCTCTTTTTAATATTATGAAAAATTAAATATTTTAGTTAAATATATGTATGACATTGAGATTTTAATAGATAATATGGTACAATTTTGCAAAAAGAAATTTACATAAGCACTACTGTACTATGGAATCATATTATATGCAAGGATGTAATTTATTCCCTGATTTTTAGTTTCAAAAACATGGAGTTGTATTATATTCAAGTGATATATTATAGTATTATATTCAAGTGATATTATAGTATATTATAGCATTATATTCAACTGATATTATAGTATTATATTCAACTGATATAGTATATTATAGCATTATATTCAACTGATATTATAGTATATTATACACAAGAAAATATGGTATTTGGATTTTGTACTATGAAAAGAGTATAAAGAAAGTTATTCTTCTCTAGATTTATTCAGTCAACAATTAAAAAAGATATTATTTAATATAAATAGAATGAAAATATTTTCTTATAATTAATTGATAATACTTATCTTTCTAAAAAGGCAATAAAATGGACGATACAATTATTTTCAGCTGGATCTTGTTTGATATTTGAAAGCACTTTTCTATTCAATATGGAGATTTCACAGATGAGCATGTACAAATCTAAAGATATGTAAATATTTTCTCATTTGCTAATGATATAAAGTTTCTACCACAGAAATCAGATGGTCCTATTTATTCGTGCTGTATCATCAATGTGTAATGTGAACCAAATTACATTAATAACACTTTGATCTTGTTGTTCATTAGTGACAAACAAATAATTTATTGCATTTTGATCTCTTTCACAGAGCTTCCAGTTTACCAACCATTTTCCAATGATTTTCTTCATGTTTCACAATTTAAATATTATTATGAATATCAAGATAATCATGTTATATGTTTGTCTTAAAGCAAATCTCAAAGTTTACGACATACAGAAGATATCTGCTGTCTTTTCTCTTTCCTCTGCATGTCTAATCTGTACACATAGAATTTCTTCCATGCATATATATATATATATATATATATATATATATATATATATATATATATATATATATATATATATATATACAAGTTTCATTGAAAATGACTGGCCAGGTACTGCGGTTAATGTTCTGTATGTCCAAGTGCTTTTGGCTATACTTTTAGCCATTATTAAGAATGATTTTATTTTTACTTTTAACTGAATGTGTGGATTGTATCTTGAGTTATAGGAATGTTTTATTTTACAAACATGGTCAGCATATAGTGGCCGTGTTCATAGTTGATATTATAGCTGAAAGTGCTTGGACAATTCCTATATATTTTACATCCAGAAAAGAAAAAAATTCTAAGATCACAAAAAAAATTAAATAAAAACTTAACCGCAGTACCTTGTCAGTTGTTTTTAATGAAACTTGTATAAAAGTGAGATTGTTGCCCAAATAGACAATTATATACACTAAAGTTCAAAAATTTGAAGCCACCACCAGAATTAGCATAGGATGAACTTTGACAGAAAAGTGAAAAAAAAAAAAGAGCTCTTAGAATAATTGAATAATGAATGGAATCAATAATCAAACTTATCCTTTGGAAAACTTTTGCAACAAATGCCAAAAATTTGTGCTGCAGTAATCAAGGCTAAAGGAGGATATTTTGATGAGAGCAATATTTAATCATAAAATGTTTTTTTCTTTTTGTCATAATAAAATTTCTAATAAAAAATCATGCCACACTTTTTTTAACCATGTATAATAATTTCCTCTAATTTAAAGTACAAAAAACTAATTTTTGAGCCAATTAAAAAATTACCAGGGTTTCCTCAAACTTTTAAACTAGTGTATATATATATATATATATATATATATATATATATATATATATATATATATATGTGTGTGTGTGTGTGTGTGTGTGTGTACATGTGTGCACATATATGTAGTTATGATGACCTTTGTGTATGCATATGTTTATGCATGATAGCTTATATATATGTGTATAAAATTTGTAAATATCATTCTCCCTCAATACATATATGTATATTTAAAAAAAGGAATTAATTTTTCATTTATTAATCTGTCAGATTTTTATGACTTAAACATCATTTTAACTAGATACTCATATTTGAGTAGAATCTCTATTTATTTATTAAACATTATATTTATTTTCCTCTCCCAGCTTGAACATTCAAAAATTCTTTTCAGAGAGTGTATATTTTTCTCTTATAGTCCTTTATGTGCCATGCATGATACACATTTAGGCAATCATGTGACTTTTGGTACATGTCTGACAAGGCAGATTTTTTTCCTGTAATAGGTTGCCTTTTCTTTCTGCTGTACACCAGTTACCATCTAAGCCTATAGAACTCAGTCTTTCCTGCTATTTACCCATAGGTAGGTGGAGAAGAAGAGGATTCATACCTTTCCCAAGTGTATTAGCATGTAAGTGAATGTAGTGAATTCATACCTCTCCGATTCCTCAATCCGAGCCACTATCCATTACTCCGCCATGCCTCCCTCTCTTATAAGATTTCTTGAATGCCTACTGTATTGATTCTTCTTCTGTTCTTCATGCCCTTAGTGTTTCTCTTTTTTACTTGTTCTTCCCCACTCAGTAACCCCGATCTGCCTTAGTGGCTTTACTGCCTTGCATGGAGTGATATAATTAAAAAAACAAAAAAAAATACACGTTGACATGTATAATAATATGAACGACATAACTTCTAAAGAAATAAAAATATTGTAATTTTACAATTAGATGGGAACACAATTTTGGAAAAGACAAAAGGCTGGATAAGATATGAGAGAAGAATAAAAAAAAAAGAAATTAAAATATTAAGAACATAACAAGAGAAAAAAAATGACCTTTAAAAATGTTACAAAATGTGATTTGAAAAAATTAAAAAGTTAATAAACAAAAAAAGTGAACTGAGCTGCTGGCTTCCCTGCTACTAACAATCTTTGGAAATTTAAATGCAATGTTTTAATTTAATGAATACTTTAGTGTATTTTTGAATGACTATTACTTTTCACTTAAAGTATAATGAAAAATAAATTTGTTTACCATCGAGTTTAATGTTAGTCAGCTTTTATCCTACATATTATAAGAGTTGAAATTTATGTGTGTGCCATAGAACAATTGAAGTATGGATGATTAAAAATGATATTGCTTATAATGGCAAAAGTATATTTCTAACATTAAAATGCTATCATGCTTATATTTCTTCATGTAATCTGATATATATCAATTTGAATGAATGACTGTCATTACGAGAAAGAGATACAACAGAAGTAATATCATAAAAACAAGATGAATCATTTACTTTGAATATCTTGTCAGCTACTAAAATCAAAATTGTCTGACAATTCTTTCTATCACTGCAGACAGGCACATCTGAGGTGTGTTTTCCTTTATAATTTGAAATTTCATGTGAATACGTCTTTGGATGGGAATTAATTTCAAATTATAAACTCTAAATGACTTGAGAAACTAAGGATTGGATTTCACAGAATCCCATCAATTCAAAATGCCAATATTGTACTTCATGACCAATATAATTTCCTGTTAATCCTTGGAGAAAATATATATATATATATATATATATATATATATATATATATATATATATATATATATATATATATATATATATAACATATATAACACACACACACACACACACACATATATATATATATATATATATACACAAAAGTTTACACACTATATTACACATCATGCACTCAAGTAATTTCCTTCATAGATTACCTGTTATTGGCTTCAATATTTCTTTACAAAAAACATGATTTCCATTTCTTTTCATTCAGAAAAGAAGACAATTCACATTTACTGAAGTCTTCCTTTTGTTCATGTGTAATCTTAAACAAAACTTAATTCTCCAATCAAAATAGTTTTCCACTTTGAAATCATGAATAACTTTTGCACATGAATTCACAGCTTTTTTGTTTTTTAGCAGACTCAAATTCATAAATATCACCAAATATGATGCATATAAAAATTATATCACTAAATTTAACCATCCTAAAATGGTAAATGGATGGAGAGGATATTTGTTTTTTTTTTTTATTTCTACAGATATAATATAATATAGATGCAATCAAGGTACAATCAAAGCACGGATATAAAGTCCTTTGAGATATTGGTGAAAAGTAATCACCATGTCTGATTTGCTAGAAATATCAATGGGATTAATTAAAATCTTTCATATCAGTTGCATTCATCTGATTAATCTACTTCCTTTACTATGTATGTGTGTGTGTCTGTATCTATGTGTGTATGTTTGTGCGTGTGTGTGTGTTTGTGTGTGTATTTGACTGTGTCTGCATGTTCCTCAAAATATTTTTACAAACTCCAGAGCAAATAGTTTCCTCATAGAAATTATAAAACTTTCTAGTCTGTAGATATTCCTATTCATATTTAGGAAATATGCAATATATATATATATATATATATATATATATATATATATATATATATATATATATATATGTATATAAATAAAAGAAAGAACAGTAAGATATAAAATCCGGTGTTCTTATAGATATTTTATTTTTACAAAATAGTGCTCAATGTAAATTTACAGAGCATTAATATTATAAATTAATTGATTTAAAATATGTTTTTTTTCGCTACACAGTTCAACCATGTTTCAAAAATAGAAATAAAAACCCCAATTTAATTTTGCAATTAAATTAAAAGCATTAGTTCCATTTCATCTTCAAGCGAATTTTGAGTAACTTTTAAAAATTACTGGGTTTTAACCCAGTAATTTTTAAAAGTTACTCCAATGAGATGAAATGGAACTAATACTTTTAATTTAATTGCAAAATTAAATTGGGTTTTTAGCTTCTATTTTGAAACATGGTTGGAACTGTGTAGCTAAAAAAAAACATATTTTAAATCAATTAATTTATAATTATATATATATATATATATATATATATGTATATATATGTATATGTATGTGTGTGTGTGTGTGTATGTATGTGTATGTACACACACACACACATATATATATATATATATATATATATATATATATATATATAAGCAACAGTGTGTCTGTAAATGTTTATATAGTCATGTATTTGTCTACAAATATATACATATATTAACATACAAATATAATTAGATATATGTCTATATGTTTATCCAAATCTACTGAATGTTTACTTACATGCATAAGTATAATGTCTGAAACTCTCAACATTTTAATATAAATACTGAGATATAGACATATTCATATTCTTGTCCACATGAATATATATAGCTACACATATGCTGATTAGCATACATTCACTTACATGTCATCTTAAAAACTCACGACCATTCATTCACTCTCGTTTCTCTCTTTTTGTCTGTTTATATGCAATATGGATGCAAGACATTTATAAATACAAAAATCTACACATTTTGTGAATGCGTACAAGTAAATGTGATAAATAAAATGATAATCATAAACGGGCACATCTAGCTCACAGTGTTTGTTAAAGTTTATACATACATATACATGAATGAACTCTTATATATGCATATACATGAATGAACTCTTATATATGCATATACATGAATGAACTCTTATACATACATATACATGAATATGCATATACTCTTATACATGCATATACACGAATGAACTCTTATATATGCATATACATGAATGAACTCTTATATATGCATGTACACGAATGAACTCTTATACATGCATATACATGAATGAACTCTTATATATGCATATACATGAATGAACTCTTATATATGCATATACATGAATGAACTCTTATATATGCATATACATGAATGAACTCTTATACATGCATATACATGAATGAACTCTTATACATGCATATACATGAATGAACTCTTATATATGCATATACATGAATGAACTCTTATACATACATATACATGAATGAACTCTTATATATGCATATACATGAATGAACTCTTATACATACATATACATGAATGAACTCTTATATATGCATATACATGAATGAACTCTTATACATACATATACATGAATGAACTCTTATATATGCATATACATGAATGAACTCTTATACATACATATACATGAATGAACTCTTATATATGCATATACATGAATGAACTCTTATACATGCATATACATGAATGAACTCTTATATATGCATATACATGAATGAACTCTTATACATGCATATACATGAATGAACTCTTATATATGCATATACATGAATGAACTCTTATACATGCATATACATGAATGAACTCTTATACATGCATATACCTATATTTAACTTTCTTTTGCTTTTCTTTTTTTGAATCAATTCCCTCGCAGCAAAGTGATAATCCACTAAGAAGCAAAGTGGCAACTGGGATTGAAAGAGAATGAAGTAGACTTTAGAAGGAAACAGAAACCCAATCCTAAGCATCTAACAAGGAATAAACCTATATACCTATAGACCAGGGAGCAGTGTGAACCAGGCGATAGGCAAATCTATCTATCTATCTATCTATCTATCTATCTATCTATCTATATATATATATATATATATATATATATATAAAAGTCAACACTAAAGGGCAACAGTCTGTTTTATGCTAAATGCAATCATCAGGCCTGATGATTGCATCTAGCATGAAACAGACTGTTGCCTCTAATTTTTGACTTCTATGTTCACTTTTTATATTTACACACACTCTATCTCTGATATTTAGCACTTTATCCCATAAATATAGCACATCTTAAGACCATATTTCTTCATATATATATATATATATATATATATATATATATATATAAATGTTTGAATAAAAACAGACCACTTTAAGGTTCCATGTAATAAGTTATTTCACCATAGCCCCTTTAAAAGGGCTCTGGATCATCAGACTTTACTTCCAAAGGTTGAAATGAAAAATGAAAAGAAATTCACACATTTTTGACGGACCGCATCAAGCATATGTAAAATTGAGGAAGTGAGGAAGTGACGTGGGAGAGAAGACATGAGTGAGTTAGATGTACCATTTCAATTCTTTATCCTTAACCCCACTATGTGTAGGCTAGACATCGCTTAAACTTAACGCATGTTATCTCTAGATATAGATGGGTATATATATATATATATATATATATATATATATATATATATATATATACAAAAGTTAATGGTCAGAGTTATATCAGACCAGGGAACAGTAGTATTAAAAAGTGCTTAATACACATGAGAAAAAAATAAGTAAAATAAAAAATAACATGAGCTTTTAAATTTAAAATCATGAAGTCAATTAAAATATGCAACCACGGTTTTGTCGTGTAATTTAATTGACCTCCTTATTTTTAAACATATATATGTGTGTGTCTGTGTGTGTGTGCATGTGTGTGTGTGTATAGACATGAAAAAATTACTATATAAACTACTTCAGTATATATATTGATAGACATATTGATATAGTGCAAACATAGGAATCGCTGTATGATGATATTCAGTTTCATGCTTCAATGAGGTCTTCAGACATGGTGTCTATAACTATAAACACTATAAACAAACTAGAAACACTCTATCTCTGATACTGAGTAATCTTCACCTGTAAATATAGCAAAATTTTAAATGCTAAAATGTTCTCAGCCCTATCAAGGCAAGAAGCCATTGGAAAATATATATATATATATAGATATATATATAGATATATATACATATATATGTATATACTCTCATTTTCAGAGCACACCTGTCCACTATAGTGATTAGCCAATCCCTGTTGCAGACACCTGCTCAGGCACATTTGTGTTAGTTCATCACCCACAGAGCACACCTGTTATTTATACTGCAACAACATTGATTGGACATTAGTTACAGTTTCTGTGAGAGTGTGCATCAACCGTCATGATCAGCAGTTTGAACAATGCAAATACACTCAAACCTTCAGTCACAACGGCATGTGACTTCATGCTAACACAAACCATCAACAGCTTCTAAACAGTTCTATCAACCCAATTTCATTTACAAGGCTTGGATCAACCTGTGGTATGGTTTTCAGGCACTTTCCAAAGTGCCTCACACTGCAACTGTCTCCATGACTGAAAACATGAAGAAGTTACCTTGAATATTTGACATATAAGAGTATAACAACTCTGTTCTTAGAACCAAACAGCTTGTACTATCTACTATACATATGATTTGATTATGGTGGTGAAGCTTTGTGTAGAACCAATCACACTTTTTTGGAACTAGTGCACAAATGACCCTCCTCAGATTTTGAATTCAGAGTTGTCTTTCTCATACACCAGTTGATACCCAAGGTTATAAGAATTCAAACTCGGCTCTCTCTCTCTCTCTCTCTCTCTATATATATATATATATATATATATATATATATAGTGATCCTGACCTGGTATCTCATCTTCAGTCAATTTCCCATCACTATAAAGTTGCTTCACTGTGGCTTTTCTCTAAATACTTTCATAGTAATTATTCAGATCAGATGAGTTCTTCCCTATGATAAACTAGACTTTAGGAATTTAAGCACAGTACTAGATTAGCAACAAGGTCCCATCATTTCACAGTTGAATTGGCAAAATGCAACCATAAGTTCTTTGGTAGCAGCTTCTTTTCTCACACTTCTCACTTCTGGAACTCTCTTCCAGCTTTCAAGACAAGTTTGATCTTCATAAATTTAAATGCAATATCAATCATTACCTGTTGTCTTCCTAATTACTCTTCTATTGTTCTTGCTCCTCTGTAATGCTTCTATTTCCTAATTCTCTCATACCTATTAACACCTTGTGTCTTACTGACTTTATAGCCGTACATAGGGTGAATTCAATAGAAAAAATATATGAATGTGTTTGTGTGTGTGCATATATATGATGAGGACACAATAAAAAATGTTAAAGTTTTATACAACAAGGAATACTTAGCTATTAATTACAACATATCCTCTGTGGTATTGCAAATAACACCAGAGAATTGCAAACCATATACAAATTGAGTGTATCATTACTTTTAATGTGTTTTTAATATTTACGAAATAATATCTCTGCCTACATTGGGCATTAGTAATGTTTCATTTACACCTACCCATAATCTATTTAATTGTATTGTCTAATATACTTCTTTTATTTGCTGTTTCCCTTCAGGATGTGAGAGATCATGGCTCTTCACAGCTTCCTATTCTTTGTAGCTCTTACCAATCTTTGTCTTTTTACTATCCCTCCCAACCCTGCTCTGCCATCTATTTACACAAAGTTGTTAAGTAGGTTACTCAATATGTCCTGTAGGTGTAGTTATTTTATTTATTGATATTCACTCATTCACACACACATACATACACACACACAATCATACACACTTATATATATATATATATATATATATATATATATATATATATATATATATATATATGTATATGATAAAATATAGTTTTACAGTATACTTTATTTATGGGCTAAAGTGTTCTATATCAGGATAGAGTGCATGTAAATATAAAAGTGGACATTGAAGTCAACACCTAGTGGTGACTGTCTGTTTCATGCTAAATGCAATCATCAAGCGACATGGCCTGAAAATTGTGTTTAGCATGAGACAGACTGTTGCTTCTGGGTGTTAACTTCAATGTTCATTTATATATATATATATATATATATATATATATATATATATATTATGAAATGGACAAAGTACAACAATTTTTTTTTGGAGAATTGTGTTTAGATACAGTCAAATTGACCTTGCTAACCAAATGCTCCTCTGTGGCCCAATCAGTAAAGGCACGTCAGGCTATATAACGGTTCTGTATAGGATACAGGTTTGATTCCTGTTGGAGGACACATATTTTCTATGAAAATTTCTCAGACATTCAGGCCAATAAATGCTGTTAATACTGTTTATTATAAACAGAGCATTTACTTAAATATTTGTATCTATAAAAAGAACGTATAAACATATATATACATATATATAATTGCTAATACCCCCTGAAGAGAGGATGATGTGATTCCCAGAGCGTCTGCCTACGAAACTCTGGAATCGGGATGCTGAAGGTAACATCAATCACCTAAGTGACAAACCTATTACTTATATTAATTCTATATTTTTATATTCATTCAGATAGATAATTTATAAATCTTTAGAGTACTTCATTCTGTCTGATTCTGGTCTCAGATTATCAAAGAGAGAAAGTAAATATTTCTATTTTGAAGAATGGTTTAGAAAGCCACCAAAGCATATGCTCTAGTTTGACTTGTGGTTTGTGTTGTGTTTTTTTCATTTCTTTAGTAAAAACTAAAAATGTCTTATTTCTTTGCAGAAAATTCTTAAAAAGTGACTCAATGAATTCACTACATTCACTACATTTCTTGGTTGGTTTGTTGTTTTTTCTTATAATAAAATAATTTTTATAGGTTAAATGAAAACATTAATTTTCACAAGACAAGTGGACTATATTTCATTCTTGCAATTTAATTTTGAAAATTAAATTACTTTATGCATCTTATTAAATCAGAAAAAAAGACTTCATATTCATTTCAACTTTCAAAAATAATTCATCCATTAATTATCAAATAGTTGATTAAAAGAATAAGTAATTTTGTGAGAAGAAGAAAATATTATATATATTGTAAGTTGGTAGATATGCAGAAAGTTTTTAATATACAAATATTTTGTATTTTACAAATATATGTGTTGATTAGTTCTCAGATACATGACAAGATAAAAAAAAAGATTTATACTATTTACACTGGTCAGCATGGTGGAGTAATGGATAATGGCTGAGATTGAGGAATCGAAGAGCTGAGTTTGAATTCCAATCGAATCCATTACATTAACTTAGATGCTGAGAAAGGTATGAATCCTCTTCTTCTCCCCCCAGCTATGGGTAAATAGCAGGACAGACTGGGTTCTGTAGCCTTTGATGGCAACTGGTTTACTGCAGAAAGAAATGGAAACCTACTGCAGGAAAAAAATCTACCTTGTCAGTCATGTATCAAAAGATACATGATCAACTAAGCATGTATCACGTATGGCACATAACTGACTGACTTACACTGGTCGGACTGTTGTCCTCATCTTTATTGTCATATTCCCAACGTTTCAGCCATTCTTCAAGTGAGATATGTTGAAATTTCAAACTGAAACCTTTATTTAGTCCATAGGGGTAGATTGTTCTCGTTCCACATGTCATGCCTTTTCTGGATATCTCAATTTCAATTAATTCATTTTAGTAGCTCAACTCCTCAAATTTTTGTTCACCTCTGCTGTGGCCAGGTATTGAACTCACAACTCTTTGGATTAAATCACAGGATTAATTCAACCACTGGGCCATATGTCTTTGGGGACAAACTATACAGTCCAAATGTAAATAGTTACAATACTGTATCTCAGAAATAGAAGGACAGATCTACAAAGATTTATGTATCAACCTTTGGTTCTTTTTGCATCAAGTTGTGAGTTTCTCTTGGCTAAAGGATAATTAAAATCCAACAAGTAATGTAGCACACGTTTTAAACTCTTCAATATTTAAATAAATATCGATGTTATTTAGCACTAAGAAAAATTGTACTTTATGATAGAGCCAATATTTTAAAAATATAAGCTAGAGGCAAACTGATTTTAAAAAACAACTTTTCAGTATTGGAAATATTTTGCATGACACAGATCTGTAAGTAAAGTTAAAATAATTTAGAAAATCTACAGCACATGTAATGTAGGGGAATTTTATAAATTTTTGTGATATATGAATCAAAAGTGGATGTCCAGATTTGAAAATAAAGTCAAGTAGACATTGTATTTTGCATCTAGTATCTTCCCCACTAAATACAAATGGGCGATGGGTAAATTGTCGCCATTATATATTTTTAATTTCATGTATGCATGTCCTTTGTTTCTGATTTTATTAAATACACAATATAATAGGGTCAGTTGGGCACCATTTGTGAGAAAAAAAGCATCATGACACAACTCACTCCACCAGAGATTTGAGAACAGCATGCTGCACTGCTTGGCATTTGCACTGGAAACTCCAATACAAACATTTCAGAGTGTTTGGGTGTCAATCTGAGGACAGTAAAAAAGATTCGGAAAGAGTTGGATGAGTTTAATGATGATTATAAAGGTACAGCAGCTCAGAAAACTCATTCTGATAAGAAAAGAACTCCTGAATTTATTGGTGAGGACTCAACACAAAGGCTTACATCAAGTGCCTTGTAGTGTTGCCCTGGGTCAAGAGGGTGGCTGCTGGAAGACCCTATGTATGGCAACAGATCTCTGCACCATGCCACACAAGGTGGAGGACCCAGTTATGACTATCAGACAATTTCTGAGACCGCCTCATCCTTTACACGTAACTCCCCAGACTGCAACCCCTTTGATTATCTTGTGTGGGATGTAGTTGAGCAAGTGACCAACAAAACTCCTTATAACACCAAATATGAACAGAAGGCAAGGTTTATGGCAGCATTCACCATCTTAAACAAGGAGACTGTCCAGAAGAGTTCCAAGAGATTCCGAAGTTTTCTGAATGACGTGGTTGAAGCTAATGTCTATTTTATTGATGAAATTTACTCTTTAGTATTTCAAGATATTTTTGTGCAGTTTTGGTAAATATATCTGTTAAAATGAGATGTTAGTGTTATTTTCATTTTTGCATTATTTAGTCGAATATTTAACTATCACACCCTAAACAAATAAATGGAAGAGTTTCTTTCATCTTAATTTTATTTCTTAATTTTCATTTTAGTACAAATATTAAAAATTTGTCCATGTTTAGAATATTGATGCTATGTATGATCTGAAGCTCCTGCTATATATCTAGAGATCCTTAATAAAATCTTCCATTCTATAGTATTCTTTTTCATACTACAGGATTGCTAACTACCTGCCTCCAATAGTAGCATACATATATTTACATGGCCTTTATTTATTCATATATATATATATATATGTTTATTTATTTATATATATATATATAAAAAAGAAGAGAAACCTCAAACGTTTTTTGGTTGTAATGTGGATTTTTTTTTTAAAAATTAAAATAAAGCATAATATTTTTTAAAAATCCACATTACAACCAAAAAATTTGGTTTCTCTCTTTTTTAATATACACTTTTTTCTCATTTAGAACTAATATAAGCCCTTATATATATATATATATATATATATATATATATATATATATATATATATATATATATATATATATATGTTTTAACTAAGCAAAGTTAGGCACCTCCAAAGATTTGCTAAAAAATTAGCATACATGGTAAAAAAAATGACCAAAACTTAATAAAAACAAAGTTTTATCTCCAAATCTTTGTTATTATTAAGAGGAAAGACCAAATGATTTATTGATTACTAAAATGTTTTTTTTTATCCTTTTTGGAACCTTCAAAATTTTGGCTAAAATTTTGGTTTTTTTTGCATCAGCAGGTGACCATAAATTAGTATGGAAAATTTGAGCATTTTTTTGTAATGAAAGACATATTGATTTGGAAATTCTTGCAAAAATCAGATAATCATCAGATTTTTAATTAAACCTTCAGGACTTATTCCCAAATGAATAAATTTATTTTTAAAAGGTTTTGTTTTTATAAAATCTTGATAAAAATACATTTTTACACCTGTTACACACCACTTATTTAATTTCATGAAATTTCAAGAAATTCATTTTTGTAGAGCTTAACACTTATATTAGTTATAAGTACAAGTCCTTGGAGAATTGAAATCATCAATTTATTTTGTCAAACAGAACCCCCAGTTACCCAAGGATAATCAGAAATTTAATAATCACTCAGGCCTGTAATAATTCCCATTCTTAACAGCTGAATCTCTCCTACCAAAAGACTATAAGGATCTTCCATTCCTGAGGGCAGTATGAATTTCTCATACCCAAGACCACTCCCATTCTAGAGGGCTGCATGAAGCTGTCAGTGCCCAAATAAAGGAGAATTATTTTTAAATATTGCTTCTTATCAATGAAAAATGTGTATAAATAATTTTGCCATTTCATTGATAAAAACTAAATCCACCTATTTACAAACCTGTCAAGGAAGAATGTCTTCAATTATAACCTGGCATAAAAGAGTGAATTTCCACAAACTTGATCTCATTTTTCTCTTTTGTAACCTTGACGAATCTTATTTGCTATTTAATTTGTACTAAAATAAGATATGCAATTAATCTATCTCTGTATCTCAAGGCAATGGATATGCAATGAGTTTACAACAAAGGCTGATGCCATCTAAACGATTAATTCAGAGGGAGGATAAAAGAAAAATGAAATGTACTACAGGAATGGCACTTGTGAACCTTTACTTTGGAATGAACTGAGAATGATTTTCAGAGAAAGTCAATAAAAAGAAGAAACTCAAGATATCTATGAAATATTCTTATTGGAGTGACAGAATTAGTTATAAAGAACTGAAGAGAAGAAGAGATTCATTGAAGAAGAATAGTTAGCACATTGAAGTAACTAATTACTTTGTGAAGTAGAGACTAAGAACAAAATGAAAGTTGGAAGAAGAAAGAAAGCAGAAAAAAGAAAGAGGTAACATGAAGAAAAGAAAAAGCAGGTAAAAGAAAGAAGGAAGAAAAAATTAAAGAAAAAGAATGATAAAAATGAAGAAAGAAGATAAAGGGAAAATAGAAAGATGAAGTAAAATTGAGGATGTAAAAGAAAAAAAATTAACAAAAAAAAGAAAAAGAAAGTAAGGAAATCACATTAAATATTTTATCTTTTTTTGTTTAATAAAAAATTTTCCCAAAAGAAAGGAAGCAATGAATGAGTCAAATCTGAAAAGAGATCTTATTGTGGTCGAATAGAAGGTGTGGGCTGATAATGGGTGTAGGCAGACTTGGCATCAAATTGGCAAAAGCAGAACTGGAGATAGGAAACATGGAAGTAAAGAGCTGCAGTTACTTGAAAATCTTTCTAGCAAAGAAACTTCCCATTCTGTGACAACTTGGATGCTCTCTTTCTTTCATCAATGGAAGTAATCAAAGTTGATAATAGACTTAGTTAAGCACATGGCTGGGCAGTGGCCAGCATAATGCCATCTGGTCACATGATTCATAGCCACCCATTCCTACTCAGTCATGTCTTAGTATAAATGCATTATGAATATAACATTCGTACTTCCAACCACAAAGATGGCAGTGCCAGATAAGGAAAAGTTAAGGACAAAAAAAAGGCAATCATGGCCGTCATAGATTTTTAATCAATATCAGTTGCTACATTATATTTGCTTAATTATGGCTTCATTATAAATTGAATATCCACGTCTGTGAGAAAACACATAAGCAGAAGAAAATTTGGTGAGTAATTTAGGGAACATCTGTATGAAAAAAAAAGCAAAGTTTTTTGCCTCTTGGGTGAACTTAGTTCATTCTTTGTTATTTCTAATTGAAAACATTCTAAATTGGATCAAAGAAGAAATAATCATTTCCCTGAATTTGTAATTCAGCTTTAGTATTTATTTAATAAAGTCCACAAATAATTACCGTTTCCATTTTTTTTTTTACTTTATTTGGTTCATCTGACAAAAGGATGCAATTTGCTCGCATGGTATTCATTGATTAATTTTTAAAGCTTATATATATATATATATATATATATATAGATAGATAGATAGATAGATAGATTATATTAGGTCTACTGCTAGGAAAATTGATTCCCTGTGTTGCGCTAGACAATTTTTTCTCACCCAAATCTATCTTACATATTTATAAGTCTATCATTCATCCATGTTTTGAATATTGCTGCCACATCCGGTCTGATGCTCCTGCTATATAGTTTGAGATTTTTGATAAAATCCAAAGAAGAATCAGCAATGTCATTAGTCCTAACCTGGCATTTCATCTTCAGTCACTTTTCCATCACCATAATGTAGCTTCCCTATGCTTTTTCTATAAATACTTTCATAATAATTGTTCTGATGAACTTTCCTTAATGGTTCGTAGACTTTATGAATTTAAGTGCAGTACTAGATTGGCAACAAGGTCTCATAATTTTACAGTTGAAATAGTTGGTTGTAGCCATCATTTCTATGTTAACAGTTTCTTTTCTCACACTTCTTGCTTATGGAAGTCCTTTCCAGCTGCATATTTCCATCAAGTTTGATCTTCAAAAATTTAAATACAATGTCAATCATCATCCTTTCATCCTTAGTAATGGTTTTCTTTTTCTTATGTTCTTTTGCAGTCTGTAGCCCACTGTTAGTGGCTGTGTTTCCTTTCATGGGGTGATTTGATTATATATATATATATATATATATATATATATATAGATAGATAGATAGATAGATAGATAGATAGATAGATAATATTAGTTGTAAATATACAGATACATATGCAAAATATATAAATATATATACATACATGTATACACATACATATATATTTTTTGAGTAAAAAAAATTTCCAAGAGGATAGAATCCAGGTAGAAACTCAATGTCCAGGACAGAGTAAGGATATAATAAAAAGGCTTAAACACTAATATTCCATGGTCATAATTTATTCCATTGGAATCGTAAATATAATCCAATTCATCAGACCTACAAATTCAAAAAAAGAAAACAGAAAAACAACTCCGAAATAAAAAATAGAATTTAGAGTGTAAGTATGAGAGTGTGGGACGAATGTTAGAGCTAAAGAGAGGGGTAACAGACGAGAGAAAGTGGGAGATTAAAACTTAACAGAGAGAAGTTTTAGAGAGGTGAGTTGAAGACGGTTTAAGTGAGAGAAATATGAATGTTGTCGAATGTCTAATACATTAAAGATGTAACTGGAAAGGATACATTTTGTGGTGACATACACACACAATAGACAATCTAATCTTAAAGATCAGAAGAAGAGGGAGGGAGAGGAAAAGAAAAGAAAAGAAGAAGGGGTGGGGGAGAGAGATGGGGCAGGGGAAACTAAAACTGAAGGGCATTTACTGAAAAGGCTGCTGTGTAATTAAGAAAATTTGACAAAATTAATATCGACTACAGGTTAAACATATAAAAAATAAATATAACGATTATCTAATCTAGCAAGGACCTATATTTTTATGTTCAAAAACACATGTGTATACACACATACACAATAACGTATACACGTACATACATACATATATGCGTGTACCCACATACACACATATATATACCCATGTACACACATACACATATATCTATATATATATAGATAGATATATAGATATATATACATATATACATATATATATATATATTCTCATATACATATACATACATACATACACATACATACACACACATACACATACATGTATACATATACATACATAAATACACACACACACATACATACATATACACATACATCCATACACATCCACTCCTACATATATATACACACATTTACACACATATACATACGGACATACACATACATGCACATAAACATATATACATAAAACCTTTCATCTCCATACAATTACATACACCCATCTAAACAAATAAACAATGAACACATACATACATATATACATACATATACACCCATATACAGATATATATGAGTACATACATACCAAAACATACACACACATATAAACACATCTACATATACATCTACCTACATATACATACATCCATATACGCATACATATATATACATATACATATATATCCATACATATACATATACATACATACATACACATACATAAACCTATATACACACCTACATATATACACATATACACACATACACACACAGGTACACACATATACATATAAATCAAAATGTAAAATCTAAAAAAGTAAGATTTTAAAAAAATTTGGTCTCAAAAAAAAAAAATTAAAATACATAGCGCATCACATAAACATACACAGTGATATATAGAGAGATAAACATAATTAACATAATAGTCATTCCATTAAAATGTCATGCCCAATGCTATTGAACCAAGATGGAACTGACATAAGTGACAACATGTTACAAAATGGTGTTTATGTTTGAATCGTTTCTTATGTCTACATTTAGAAAATATCTCATTACGAAGATTCAGCAATTCATCTTGATTCTTATCTTTAATAATAAAAATTTTTCCGCCATGCACAGATCACACCGATCACAGAAGTTATTAGGTGTTCTAGCTCTTGATAAGTATCTCCATTTCAAAAGTGGGGTTAGTGCCTTATCCACCAGATCCCAGTAGTGTTTGGATAAGGAAGTTTGATTTCTGAGGTATCTATATCTAAATGAGCATTTATGGTTTTAAATGAATTCTTGCTGCCTATATATGCACTATATAATATATATATATATATATATATATATATATATATATATATATATAGTGCATATATAGGCAGCAAGAATTCATTTAAACATTTCAAATAAAATCTTTCTATTTCATTTTTTTATTATATTTTTTCAGTTTTTGAATGAATCCGCACCTCTCTCATGTTTAAGAAATAAAATAAATTGCTAATAATAACGGTAATTTATTTTCCCTTAGACACATTTTTTGGGGTAATGAGACAACACAAATAATTGTAAATTAAAACTTAATAGTTGTTAAAATTCAATAGGGAACACCTAACACATAATGAACTAACTATCCCTATCTGAATTCATGCATTCGAATTGCAATGCTTTTAGTATAACTATATTTCTAACATCTCCACCTACACTGTGAGATTTTATTAATTAACTTTCTTTTTATTTAATTTTTTTTTTCAAAAGGAGTGCTTATTGTTCAGTTTCCTCTTGCAATGATTTTTGATAATATTACTGACTGGAGGCTATAACTCTTCATATTGAGAGTGCTGCCTTGGCAATTTTTATTTTGACTATATGCAGATAAATCAGTTACTTTTTAGAATTAGAAACAATTGTGCTATTTTAAACAAGTGCAACAACTGGAATTATCAAGTACGCACTTGAAAGAAATTGTTTTTATCATAAGTCAAAATAGGACATATATATATATATATATATATATATATATATGCATGGTTTAAAATGAACTATATATTTATAGTGGAAGATGATTTAATATTATAGATAAAACATTTGTACATATAGACAGAGTGGTCATAGGAATTGACATTGTATGGTCACAATATTTTTGTAGATTTAAAGAGTACAGGACATCAGTCAAGACACATAAGTGGTAGAATGGTGTGCATATATATATATATATATATATATATATATATATACACAACATACACTGGTACAATGGGTGAATTGTTGCCATTTTATATTTTTGATTTTGTGCATGTGAATTGTTTGTTTTTGATTTTGTCAGCTGCACAGTATAGAGTGGTCAGATGGGCACCATTTGTGAGAAAAAGAACACCATGATGCAGTTTACTCCACCAGAAATTTGGAAACAGCATGCTGTACTGCTAAGCATTCATGTTGGAATTTCCAGTACAAACATTTCGGAGTGTTTGGGTGTCAATCTGAGGAGTGTGCAGAGTCTGATGAGTCTAATGGTGATTATGAAGGTACAGCAGCACAGAAAACTGATAAGAAAAGAACCCTCAAATTTGTTGGTGAGGGCCTCAAACGCAACACAGAGGCTTACATTATGCCTTGAGGAGATAGTACTGCTCTGGGTCAAGAGGGTGGCGGCTGGAAGACCCTATGTCTGGCAACAGGACTCTGCAACATGCCACCCAAGCAGGAGAACCCAGTCATGACTATCAGACAATTTCTGTGACAACATCAAACCTTAAATCTGGCCACATAACTCCCCAGACTGCAATCCCCTTAATTATTATGTGTGCAGTGCAGTTGTGGGAAAGACAAACAAAACTCCTTATAACACCAAAGATGAACTGAATGCAAGAATTATGGTAGAATTCACCAACTTAAACAAGGAGAATGTCCAGATGAGTTGCAAGAGATTCCAAAGTCATCTGGAGACTGTGGTTGATGCCAATGGTGATTTTGTTGAATAAATTTACTCTTTAGTATTTCAAGATATTTTTGTATAATTTTGGTAAATATATCTGTTAAAATGAGATGTCAGTGTTATTTTCATTTTTGCATAATTTATTCAACAATTTATCCATTGCACATTATATATATATATATATATATATATATATATATATATATATATATGAAAATATAAATAAAAACTGGACACTGATGTCAACACCAAGAGGCGACATTCTTTTTCTTCAGGCGGTCTTTGTACAAAAGGATATTTTGCTTCATCATTTATTTGGGTGTGTGTATGCATGTGTACATGTGTGAATATATATATATATATATATATATATATATATATATATATATATATATAAAATAATGCACAGTAAGTGATGATGGTACTAAACACTGTTCAATGTAAAATAACAGAGCTAAAATTTGTATTAATAATAAATATAAATTTTGTTCCTCTGGTACAGATATGCCGATGGTCACATATATTTTTACATTAAAATATAAAAGCAAGGCTTTTCATACATCTCAATTATATAAAACCAAAATAGTGCTCAGACCATCTTGAAAAGCCTTGTAATTTTCAAATTAAATTTTTAAGCAATATTTCAGAATAAATTATAATATAAAACTTTATTCATAAAGAAACTAATGAAAAATAAAGAAAACTTGAAATCTCTCTTATTTTTATATAATGGAGCCAAATTGAAAGTGAAAGGCGTTGCTTGTGAAGAGGGGGAAACTTTTGTACAAAGTGCAGAAGAGGGAAAGAGATTTTCTTGAAAGTCTATTGGAAATTGTTTGCATCATAACAACAAAGTATTTCAACCTGGGTGGAATGAATATTATTCTGGGCAAAACTAGAAACATTAAAATGAATGGAACAATAACAATTGATGATGAGTTGAATGCTGGTAGGAAAGATATATTGCATTTGCATAGAGAGTGGGAGAATAGGGAGTAGGTGAAGACAAAGATGGGAGGGACACATTGTTCTTGTAAAGAGAGAGAGAGAGAGAGAGAGAGAATGTGAGTGGGGAATAGGAAGAGATTAGGGTGGCAGGGATACTATGTGTTTTTATGGAGAGGATGAGTAGGGAGTAGAAAGGGTAGGAGGGATGCATTGTGAGGGGAGTGTGGAATTATAGAAAAGAGAGGGGTGTCAGGCTTTTGGAAAGGTGATGATGATGATGTTGTAAAATTGAAAGAGAAAGAAAGGAAAATCTGAAGGCCTAAACAAAGTTGTTGAGAATGAAAGGGGTTAGATAGATTGAAGAAAGAAAAGGAGAGAAAAAAAAGAAGATCAGATAAATACAAAAGAAGAAGGGAAAGGAAACTGTAAGGAGAACAAAGGAAAAAAGGAACGAAATAAATAGGGAGAAAAAGAAAGAGAATAAGTAACTCTTACAAAAAACAAAACAAAAAAATGAAAAGGAAAGCAAGAAAAAGGGAGTGTAAGAATTGATGATGATAATAATGTTGTTGCTGATGATAATGGTGATGGTGGTGATGGTGCTGGTGGCAATGATGACAATGTTCCTGCTGGTGGTGGTGGTGAGGATGATGATGATGATGGCCTTTGTGTTGATAATGTCCTGGAGAAATGAAAAAGAATGATATGAAGAGTATGATAACAGTAATGATAAGCAATAATGAAGGCTAAAAAAAAATTGACAGTTGATAAGAAATGATGAATAAGACATTTCAATTCCCTCCTCCCTCGTCAACCCCCCACCCCACCGGTCTCAAGCCCAAACTCTGGGAATTGTTACTTTGATGTAAACAATGGGGACATGATATCCAGAAGTCAGCTAAAGATTGTGGACTCTGACAAATGTTTCTGCTGCAGAGAATAAAGTTCACAATCCCTTCTTTCTATCCCACCACCATTTTCTTTTTTTTTTTTTGGCTTCACTTAAGGCAGTTTTAAAAGCTGACAATAGCCTAGATTTGGTTGGCTCTAAAAATGTTCTCTGGAGTAAGATAGTTGTGGAGACCCATAATAAAGCTTGTAAATGGGGTAGGGTTGCCAGACTGGCTAAGCTGCTTTAACTGGAAAATAAAAGAATCAATGAGAAGATGTTAGGCAAATCTGGGATGACAGATTTATAGCTGCGGCCAAGTAGCAATGAAAAATGATTTAGAGACCAATAAAAATTTCTTAAATTAGAAAAACTCATACTAAAAATAAAATCAACAAAAATTCCTGATTATTATTGAAAATCAATTGGATAAGGTTAATTTTTTTTTAAAATGATTCATTTAAGCAATCTTGTTATTTGTTAAGTTTTGTGCTAGGAATATAATAGGATATTTTCACCATTTTTGTGTTCCTTATTTGGAAAAAAAGAGATCATATTTATGTCAACAAACATTTCAATGATGCAAACATGTGAAAACATAGCATAAATATCAAGGAAATCTTCTAATCTTTTATAAACTGAAAGTTAATTTTAATTCTAGCAATCAAATATTCTTTAAATATAGAAAATATGCAAAAAAAAACTCTTTCAAACAATAAAATAAAAATTTCATTGACATTTTTTTGTAATATCTTATATAGGAACTTTTATAAAACAATGGTCCTAATATTCACTATTATTAAACAAGAAAATTACAAAATATTTATAACAAGTATAATTTTTTATAATATTTGTTTTAAAATATTCAGAATTATAAACAAATTATTTAAATTATTCTAACAGGCTTCTAGTAACATCCAAGTCATTTGCAATGTTATATATATATATATATATATATATATACAAAGTTCGACAATTGTTATATGTTATTTATATAGACATAGTATAATGAACAGTATTAACAACATTTCCCAGCCTGAACATTTGAGAAATTTTCCCATATTTTCTATGAAAATTTGTCAGATGTTCTGGCCGGTAATTGTTGTTAATACTGTTTATTATAAACAGAGCATAAACTTAAATATTTGCATCTATATACATAATGTATAACAATAAATATATTAAAATTAAATACTAAAATATACATATATATATATATATTATCCCACACCATTAGTGCAACTTGGAGTTTCATGCCAAACATAGCTCTGTTATATAACATTGAGCACTGTCTAGCAGTTTATATGCAATTCATATATTTATATATTTAATTATATATATATATATATGTATATATATATATATATAAACAAGTTTCATTGATGATGACTGACACAGTAATGCGATTAAATTTTTATTAAATTTTTCTTGCATTCTTACAAGTATTTTCTTTTCTGGACATAAAGTGTGTAAAAACTGTCCAAAAATGTTCTATGGATCTGAGTGCACTTGGCTAATCTATCAGCCATTATCAGGGATGTTGTTTTAACTGAATATGTAGAATTTTATATATAGTTATCTATAGAGATGAGAATTTTTTTTTTTTTTCAATTTATGAATACGGTACATTGATATATTAAGTAACAAGGAGAAAGTCAAAAATCTGAAAACAAGCTTAAAAAATAATTCAGTATTTTATTTCACATGTGAACTAAACAGAAATAACAATTCCATTTTTAGATGGGAGTATAATAGGTTTACCTATTGCCCAGTTTGCTTTCTATTGAACAGAAGTAGTGGTTTATCCCTTGTTTCATTTTTAGTATTGGTTTCCATTATGGCATTATGCCATTTCTATGGAGGCATTATCACCTTCCTTGGGGTGAAATGATTAAAAAAAAAAGAAGTAAACCTATGCCTACTTAATTACAACAGTGAATGCCCACACAGCTTTTAAAAAGCAAACATGAATAATTTAATAAAGTTCACATTTAATATCTTCTCCATGCATATTTTATGGGGAAAAGTAAAAAAACATACAGATTAATTAACAATCATTTTCCTAACCAAATAATCAACAAACAAACTCAACAAACATTAGAAAAAATAAAAATGGAAAATATAACAAATAATGCAAAAAAGACCATTAATCTAGTTTCTTGATTTTATAAGGGATTAAAAAATATGAAGGCATTTTCTTTTAGAATCAAAACAGTATTACTTACAAGTATCTGGCATTGATGTGAAGAAATATCAGTAGCTAGCAACCTATGTCCATTTATATGAGTACAAAATGGTACTGTGACTGAACAGATGTCAAGTTAACCCACAGAATTAGGTGTTAGCTATATGATCAACATATGTATTTGTTTGCTCATTAATTAAGACATTAGTCCCCATTGGATAAGAAAGTTTCACCATATAAAATTTTTAATCTCTGTGGTTCATGAAGAGGCATAGTGTTAAGTATATTAATGTGAAAGCAGATTGTATTGAAAAATAAATATTTTTGTATAAAGTAAATACTTTTTTATCATTAGATTGTGGATTGATAGATATATCTACATATATATAGTTGTACAGATACTTTGTGCTGTTTTTGTCATTAGAGAACATTAAGAATATTTACTTTTAAATAACTTCATAAAAAATGGTCACTTTTTGCATTAGCTGAAATATTGGTGTGCATTTTCTTTAAATCATCAAAAATGAATTCATTTTGCCTAATAGATTTAAATAAGGAATAATACTAAAGACATAAGAAATTTTAATCATGACAAGAAAGCAAGTTTATTAGGGAGGGAAGGAAAAGAAAATAATACTAGTGTTTTATTTCTTGGAATTTTAGTAACTTCATAATATATACATGTTTTGGAGTTTCCTTCACTTAAATTATAGCTTTTAGGATATCATATATTTTACAAGTATATTACTCAGTAGAATGTCAATTTTTAAATATATTTTTACAGGAGAGTAATAATTAAGAAACAACTCAATAGCTAATAGTGTTGGCAGTCTTATATCCACGTCATTAATACTCTGACAAACTAGCAATCACTTAAGACACTTGTCTTATTACTTGCAGCAATAAGTAATCGGTCAAGCAAAAGTTTAATTATGATATACAGGATTTCCAAACTTCTTCAACCAAAAATGCTTCTAACTAAATTTCTGAAATGCTTTTTACATTCTTATCTGTAATACAAAATAAATAACTTGAATGTCCATTGGTCATTTTGGAGGAAATCAGTTGAGTTCACACAGAATTGTCGTAAGTTCATTTGTATCTGGATTCCTCAAGTTTTAGAATATATAAACCAGAAAATCAAGTCAATCAGAAATATTTTGCCTCAGTTTGTCTTGAAATTGGATATAAAAACAATTTATTTGGCCAGCAATCTAGAAATGATCTTACATTTTTATATAAATATATGAAACTACTAATATAGTTATATATGATGAAATGGACAAAGTTCAACAATTATTTTAAGACATTTTTATGTTTATACATTCTTTTTATAGATACAAATATTTAAGTAATGCTCTGTTTTATAATAAACAGTATTAATAACATTTACCGGCCTGAATGTCTGAGAAATTTTCATAGAAAATATTCATTCTCCGACAGGTATCAAATCTGTATCCTATACAGAACCATCATTTAGCCTGATGTGCCTTAGCCGATCGAGCCACAGAGGATCGTTCGATTAGCAAGATCGATTTTACTGTTTTTAAACTTCAATCTTCCATGAATCTTTTATGTACATTCATATCTGCTCAAAGTGTATCCAAATGTAAACAAATGACATCACACATTATGAAATGGACAAAGTCCAACAATTATTTTAAAATTATCTATAAAAAGAATGTATAAACATAAAAATGTCTTAAAATAATATAGTTATATACATATGCATATATATATATATATATATATATATATATGTGCATGCATGTGTGTGTGTGTGTGTGTGTGTGATTCATATATGACAAAACATTGAAATACTTTATCATTCAGAAAAGAAGATCTAAAAATTTCAAAATACATTGATTTTATTGCAGGAAACAATCCTAATTAGAGAAAGAAAAAAAATATAACAAAAACTGACCATAGTTTACATTAGAATATAAAAGATGTGAAGATGCTCAACATTTTAATTTCAACTTTGATATCCATTTTACCTCCTTCAGATTTTTATCACATTTATTATTGGTATTATTTTTAACAATGCCACATTGTATTTATAGTAATTTTGTGAAGAAAAAGGAGATGTTGTATAATCCTGGATCTAAATTTATCAGAAAGAATTCTGAAAGAGCAATGATTCCTTCAATAAAACTGTTATCTTCTCAGAGATTTTCTCTTCTGAACAAAACATGTCACAAAACAGTTTGTTGTTGTTTTTCATTTATTTACTATTATTTCAAATGTATATTCTTTTCATCACATTTTCATATACAGCAAGTATGAAGGGAAAAAAACAAAAACGAAGAAAAGGACAAATGATCACGACACCCTACACATATACACATCCACAAACACACATCCACACAGATGGGCATATGGCCACATGCATGCAAATGCACACAGGTACACAAACAATACAGAAAAACTTACACTAATGATAAGTGTATAAAAAAGAAAAAATATAAGCAGTAAATTGCTGATACCTCCTGAAGAGTGGATGGACAGGTCCACCTATGAAACTCTGGAGTCAGGATGCTTAAGGTAACATCAATCATAATTGACAAACTTTTACTCATATTAATTATATATATATATACATATATATATACTAGCAGTAGAGCCCGGCGTTGCCTGGGGATGTAACAGTAAGAGATAGATCAAGTATCGACCATCATAGAGACTGAAAAATAAAATTGACAAAGATTATTGTTTAAGGTTGACGGACACATATGTCTTAATTAGTTTTTTTCTTTTTTTTTTCTTTTTTTTTTACGAATTGGTCAAACCCAAACTCAAACAAAAACATTGTTTTCAATCGTTATGAGTCTACCGAATGAATAGAATTTTATTATAAACAGTTGTCTTGTAAATGGAATTTATAAAGCATTCTGAATGTAAAAATAAAGAAAAAAGTGTGCAAGACAATAAGAAACACTACCTGCCAAAAAAAAGTGAAGTTTTGTTGAAATCGGTTGAAAAATGTAGGAAATCCGATTCCATATATAAACAAACACACACACACACAAACATAAGTATAACTTTATGAGTTGTCCCCCTTTCATTCTTGTGATGCCTCTTAATCGTGCTTTCAAATTGATTTTGTGCAAAAACAATTGTGTTTTTCCAGTTTTTGGCGCTGTTAGAACCACCGCAAGGTAATTTTACGCAGTTCTGTGAAGTTTTGTTGAAATCGGTTGAAAAATATAGGAAATCCAATCCAATATATAAACGGACAGACACACACACACACACACAATCTGCGTTTTATAATAAGTAAGATATATATATATATATATATATATATATATATATATGTGTGTGTAGACTTAATAGGCAGGTTAATGAAATTCAAAGAACAAAAAGACAACAAAATGATTACAAATTAGCAATAAGATTGATTATATTGATTGGTAGGCATTTTGACTAAATTGAAGCACAAAGAGAAAGATTTTAAAGTCTTATGCCTGTGAACATTTTCAATGAGACAAGAAATAAACAAAGTGGAATTGACTTTTCCAGGGAATATTGTTGTTGTTTTGTTATCTTTTTTCCTCATGTGTTGTATTGCTGTAAGAAATTTGATTTTGGCTTAGTAGTTTGTCAGGATTAGGTTTGTGCAAGCTTTGTAGAGGGTTATTAAATCTATATATTATAAGAAGCACACATGGACCATCTTTCATTTTAGTTATATATATGTATATATATATATGCAAACATACATAAAAGACTGATGAAAATGATATGCTTGCAGCTAGCTCCTGCTAAAATAATTAGGTTTGTGTATTTTGCTTGAAAATGCTTTTTTATTAAATTAATAAATTAACTATCCAAACATGCATACAGACTCACATATGCACAAACACACACAGTCATGCATATACAAAATAGATAGATAGATAGATAGATAGATAGATAGATAGATAGATAGATAGATATGAACCAGTTGATGTAGACAGATATGAACAGCCATAGTCTAACTATAGAAATCAATGCAGCATGGTAACTGTCATTTTATGCCTCAAGCAATTTTCAAACCATATACAAATACATACATACATATATATATATATATATATATATATATATATATATATATATATATATATATATATATTGAGAGAGAGAGAGAGAGAATGATAGAGAGATAAAGATAATGAGAGAGAGATAAAAAGAGAGATATAAAACTCTGAGAACATGCAAAATGGTACATGACCAGAGAACCTTTTTCTTTTCTATGTCTTATCTTAATCCATATTTTGATGAAAGACTATCAAGAAATAATTCTTTAAAAAATCCATCAAACTTTAGTTGTATTTAACTCAACTGTTCTGTTTCAATGAATTGTCAATTCTTATTTATCACTTCTCAGGTTTTATTGATGTCAATTTTTCACACTAAAAATTAAATTCCTTTATAATAATCTTATGATATTTTCATATTTTTCTATCTCCATTTCTATTAAATATACTTGTCATGAAAGAATTTATTGATGATTTTTTTCGCATTATTTGAAAACTAGTTTGATTGACTCGTGTATTTCAATTTTGTTAATATAATTCAGGAAAAGTAATTTCTTTTTAACATTCTGATGCTTCATCTTGTTCAGGAATTCTTCCATTAGATCTTTAAATGTGTTCAGTCTATGCAAACATGGAATCACAGAGTAGATACAAGAATGGTAATGGTAATGGTGATGTTAGCCATTTCCTTATAAGGAAACATTTGGTATTCATTGACTGAGCAGCCAGTACTGCTAAAAGATGTATTGTAATAGAACCAATAAAATGTTGAAAAGGCTCTGTTTTCATATCTTAATATGAAACGGAAGATTTTTTAATATAATTAGATTTAAATAAGAAAATTTAATTAATTATAATCATCACCTAATAATGTCGCATGGAATGCACACAGCCTTTCTGTAAGTTTTTCTTTTTGATGCACTGATTTTATGAAGTTAAATGCAATACTAGATTGGCAGTTAGGTCTCATTATTTTGCAGTTGAAACTGTTAGATGTTACCATAATTCTATGCTAACCATTTCTTCTCTTGCACTTTTCATTTGTGGAACTCTCTTAAAAAATTTTAATACAATGTCAAGCATCATCATCTGTCTTCTTAACTCCTGTTCTTTTATTGTCCTTTCTCCTTAATAATGTTTTTCTCAGATTCTTTCACACTCAGTAACCACCGTGTGTCATAGTGGCTTTATTGCCTTGATTGGTGTAAAATGAAGTTTTTTCCCATTCATTAAAATGCTGACAAAAAAGTTCATTTTTGAAAAGATGTTATTTTTACCAGTTGGTGTTTATAGGTAATCATAACTAATCATTATAGGTAAGTAATTGGCTGAAATGATTGTTTGCATCAAGAGACTGATCAGCTGCAAGAGAAATTCTTTTTGATTTTATTGTGAACACAACAAAAGACAAATCTCTTTGGTGAACAAGAGAAACTGACACCATGTCTGGTGACCTTTGTTATATGAAGGGCATGCAACAATTTAGTCAAAAGAAAAGCAATCAGAAAGCACAAAGTACAAAGATTACAAGTAGCCACAGTCCGCCACCCTGTAGGCTACTGACTTGATTTCTGAGCCTGTTATGAAATTTGTTGGTGAGAAGTTAACATTACTACAAATCACAAATGACTTATTGACAGATAGACTTTAGCCTTTTGTGATATTAACAACATAATGCCGAGAATATTTCAACTATTTTTGCTTTCAATGTTATTATTTATGTTTGTTTGGTTGAAATTTTCTTGATTAAATCTTTTGCTTGTTTTTACCTTTCGTTTATTATTCAATTGTTCCTTTTTTTTTATTTTGCTTGTTCTTTTGTTGAAATCAAATTTAATATTTTTATACATGTTTGTAAGATCAATTTTTCCATTGTTCATTGATTATTTTCCCATTTTCATTTTATAATTATCAATTTGACTTTAGTTATTAATTATTTTCATAATCAATTAACATTTATAATTATTTTGGATTTATTTTGTTTGTGTTTGATTGCATTTCTTGTTTCAGCAAGATAATATGAAACATTTGATTCATGTATATATCTATATATATATATATACATAAGTGTGTGGTTTTATGTCTGCGAATATGTGTGTGAATGTATTTGTACATGTGTATACATGTATGTGAGTATATGTGTGTATGTGTGTGTGTATTTATATATATATATATATATATATATATATATATATATATATATATATATATATATATATATATATATATATGTATGTATGTATGTATATGGAGCACCACATGTAGTGCAATGATATTTCATAAGTACATTTTGCAAAACAATAAAGCAATTTGCTAAACCTACTTGATGACTGAGATAGTTGGTTATTTCTTTCTGGTGTCAATAATCAGTGTCCATGTAGATGGCTAGATAGATAGATAGATAGATAGATAGATAGATAGATATAAACAGAATGAAATAGACACATAGATGAATAGAATGAGATAGATAAATAGATATGAATAGACCTAGATAGAGAATAATCAATGTATCACTTACAAAATATATATATATATATATATATATATATATATATATATATATATATATTAGGAAGATCAATAAATCTGTGGGCTGACATATTTATTCACTGAATTTTGATGTAGAATTTTCAGTATATATTTTTTTGTATTTTATATATATATATATATATATATATATATATATATATATATATATATATATATATATATGTATGGTTTTGTTGATACTGTTACCTGGGCCAATGTAGATATCTTCCTTATATATATATATATATATATATATATATATATATATAAAGGGAAGATCAATAAATCTTTGGGCTGACATATTCATTGAATTTTGATCTATTTTTCAGTGTATAGAAAACAATGTCAGGTTAAGGGCATTAACAAAAGAGATTATATTGAAAAATAAATATTTGGTATGTAAAATATATTCACATTTTCATCTTTCAGCTGTAGACTTATTAATGTACTTACATATATACATACTCATCAATTTACACAATTCCATATTTTTATTCCTCAATTCTTTTTATTAATTTGAAATGATTTTCCATTTTATCCTTTTCTTCTCATTTTTTTTATTTTTCTTTCAATGGTGTTCACCTGATTATTTATTTTGTTTAATTCTTTGGTAAATATTAATTCTTTGTTTTATGGAAACTTTTCCATTCTAATTATTCAGAATCATTCAACATTTAGAATCTGTTAAAATGATGATGTAGAAAATAGACTTTCCTCTTATATAATCTCTCAAGTATAATAAACATTAAAAAATAGTTTTGCTCTCAAGTTTCACTAATGAACAATTTTAATTTGTGAATGGGACAAGACACTTGGTTTATCAATAACCTCATTATTCAACAGATTTGAATATTTTTCTTCTTTCAGAGTTGAGGAACAGCAAGTTGCGAGATATTTTGTAATTTCAAAGCAAAATATAATATTAAAATAAAGGAATTGCCTAAACCATAACAATTATTTTTTTCTCTTCATTTTCCTTTTAAATATCTCTTTTTTTCCATACATTTGGTATCTGTTGTGTACACAAATATAGAATGACAGTTTGCTATTCAGCAATATGGTTGAGTTGGGACTCTTTTGCAAAATGATAATCCTTTGCTGACTAAGGTTTCCAGACCAACATTGGGGAGGTCTTTCAACATTGATTTCTCAGTGGATTATCTGTCTGGAAAAAATAAAAATTTTCTGTCAATTTTCTTCTTTCTGTCTGGAAAAAATAAAAATTTTCTGTGAATTTTCTTCTGTCTGGAAAAATTTTTTAAAAAATAGCTAAAAATAAAATACTAAAATTCAATTCATTTGCAAATCTTTGTATTACATAATCAGATTTTTATTTTCCTGTTTTTGTTTTTTCATAACAATGTTTTAGAGGTCATGTCTTTTGATAGAGTAGTTAGCTGCAATGGTGGCCAGCTAAGAGTGTGCTTTTCCTGTCATTCACCTGTCAAGAACAACTATAAATGGAGGAAAGGGGTAAAATAAACATTCTTGAGCAAGAGGGTTCATCTAGCTGCAAAAGGGTCAGTGTTCATCTAGCTGCAGGAGGGTCAGGATTCATCTAGCTGCAGGAGGGTCAGGGTTCATCTAGCTGCAGGAGGGTCAGGGTTAGTTCAGCTGAAGGAGGGTCAGGGATAGTCTAGTTGCAGGAGGTTTAGGGTTATTCTAGCTGCATGAGGGTCAAGGGTTTGTCTAGCTGCAAGAGGGTCAGGCTTAGTCTAGCTGCAGAAGGGTCAGGGTTAGTCTACCTGCAGGAGAGTAAGAATTCATCTAGTTGTAGAAGTGTCAGGGTTAGTCTAGCTACAGGAGGGTTAGGGTTAGTCCAGCTTCAGGATTTTCAGTGTTTGTCTAGCTGCAGGAGCATCAGGGTTAGTTTATCTGCAGGAGGGTCAGAGTTAATCTAGCTGCAAGAGGATCTGGGTCAATTCAGCTGCAGGTGGTTTAAGGTTAGGCCAGTTGCAGGAGAGTCCAGTTTAGTCTAGCTGCAAGTGGGTAATGGTTCAAGATGGCCGGGTTTGTCTAGCTTCAGGAGGGACACAATGTAAATAAAAGGGTAAAGTTTAGAGTCCTTGTCTTTGTTGTTATTATGATGTTTCAGCTGCTCTGGCCTCCAGTTTTCTTCAGGTCTTTGTCATTCAGATTAACCTTCAGGGAAATTGGAACTGAATCCTTTATTTAATTTATGGATCTAGAATATTTTCATACTGCTGATCATGTCTAGGGATATCTCCTCTTGTTCTTATTTAGTACTGCTCAGCTATTGCTTAACTTCTTTCCACAAAATGTACATTTGCACTACCTAGCCCAAGAATTAAACTCACAATTACCATGTCACCAAATTCACAAAACCATACTTTAATTTACTAGGTTATTTTCTCACTTCTCACTTCTTTTTTCTTAAGACTGTTACTGCAATTTCTGTTATTGTAATATTCTGTTAGTTTTGGGGAACATTAGATATTTCCTGTCACAAGAAAAGCCTCATGGATATCAGCCATTTTACACCTGGGAGCAGGCTAGAAAGAGATGAAATTGATGATAATTGATGTATCAAGCACTTTAGATTTTATTTTTTTGATTGTAATTTGCCCCAAGCAAGGCACTAAGACACAAGAAAATCTAAAAGTGAGAACCTAAACAGGAGGATAAATAGCAATTGACATTGCATTTAAATTTTAAACACCTGGCCTGAAGCTTGAAGGAGCAAGAAAAAAAAGCATGGGATTTATGGTTACAATCAACTGTAAACTGATGAGACATCATCACCAGTCTAGTACACTGTGCTTAAAGCTCATCCGTACAATTACCAAAAAAGTATTTATAGAAAAGGCACAGGTTGGCCCGAGATGCCAAAAACTGGATTCTTCTTTGGATCTTATCAAGAAACTTTAGATATATAACAGGTGCCCCAAACTGGATGTGGTAGCAATATTCTAAGCATAGATGAATGGTAGACTTATGGATATGTAAGATTGATTTTGGAGAGAAAAACCATCTAGCATGATACACTGAACCAACCTTAGATAGATAGATAGATAGATAGATAGATAGATAGATAGATAGATAGATAGATAGATGTGTTAGTAATATTCTATGCCTGGATGAATGGTAGACTTATAGATATATAAGATTGATTTTGGAGAGAAAAATTGTCTAGTATGATATAGTGAACCAATTTTCTTAGCTGCAGATCAAACAATGGTTTCAATATAGTCTTTTCACTTTTTGTCAGCCAAGAAGGTGCAACAAGTCACTATCTTGGAGATCAGCATCAACCATGTTAATGGAAAGCAGAAAGAGATTAACAGAGAACAGTTTATTTTGTGGGGCATTAAAGTTAACAAGCAATCCTTTGCCACAGATAACAACAGACCGAAAGTGGTTTTTGACACCCACCACCAATTTGACCTTATCAAACTGATCAGACTTATTATCAAGACAAGAGTAAATGGTTACATCATCAATACAGATATCAAGTTGAGAGCTGATATCATCGAGATGGTCATTAATGAAGCTTAAAAACAAAGTAGGACCAATGATAGGGTCTTGTGGGGGGGAACACTTGCATTAGTATGAAAGGATCTAAAAGAGTGGTTGTTCAGGATAACTTTGATAAAAACGACTGAATCAGTTCCAAAAATTTTCTGGAAACACTGTAATTTTTCAACTTGCTAAAAGACTCTCTCTGCAATTATCATCTGTACCTCAGCAGTTGACTTGGAAAAATGAAAGCCATATTGCTTGTCTAAAAAAGGCCCTGCAATATAAGATGCTTAACTAATTCAGCATTGATTAGGGCCTATAGAAGTTTCCCAGAAAGAGGTAGAAGTCTAATAGGCCAATAGTTGGAAGGGTCTGTCAGTTCACCTGAGTTCTTAAAAACCAGAACAACAGATGAGAATATCCAACATGCAGGAAAGCAAGAGGCAGCAAAGCATTTATTATACAGTTTAAAGAGAACAGGAGCCAGTTCAGGGACACATTTCTTACAAACTATTACAGGGATACCGTCAGATTCACATGCTTTGTAGGGATCCAGATTAGAGATGATAGCAGAAACCATAGCAGAAGTTATATGCATATCATTCAATAGAGACTCAGTTCTAAGCAGGAAGTTAAGCAAGGATACTCCAGATAAGTCAAAAGTAGAGTTTAAGGAGAATTTTTAGGTGAAACATTCAGCTTTATAAGCAGAAGATGTAAACACCTCAAATTGATTTAAGAGAGGAAGAATAGAAAACTTACTCTTATTTAATATCTGTCTATAATTCTAAAATGAGTCATTGTAGCTATTTACCCTATTTACATTGTTTGGACTGTTGTCCTCATTTTTATTGTCATATTCACAATGTCTCAGCTATTGGCCAATGAACAAAAGCATTGGTTCAAGTAATCCAGTAAATTGACCCAAAAGGTTTTGAATTCAGCAGAGGTAAACAAAAATTTTGAGAGTTGAATTACTAAAGGGAAATAATTCAAACTGAGATATCCAGAAAAGGCATGGCACATGGAACTAGAACATTCTACCCCAGTGCACAAAATAAATGGTTTGTTTTTCCAACATATATCACCTGAAGAAGGCCAGAGCATACAATGGCCAAAACCTCATGAATTATTTAATACACTATTACAGAGCCAACAGTAATCCCAAGAGCCAAAGTTGTTAGATGCAATATGGTGCTTCATTCTCTCAGCAAACACAAACTTAAGAAATTCTTCATCGTCTTTAGAATCATCATTAAACAACAACTGGTATCACAATGGAAATGTCAACCTATTTTCTTCTTAATCTTTTTTCACAAGTTTTTTTTTAATTAGAAAGATCAATAAAAACATTTCGGAATTGATGTTATGTACTCCACCTCAACTAACTCATCAAATGGTAAATGGAACGATGACAGACACTCAGTTTTAATATTCCCCAAACTTTTCATCTAATATGGCCAAACTAAAAAACAATATGGTAGCTTTAGCCATAATAAAACCTTAAAAAACAATAATTTAAAAAAAATATTTAAAATTAAACACAAAAATTGATTAATTTCAACAATTTATTTAACCAATTTATTTGAAGAAATAAAAAATTACATTCTTCACCAGAACTAATTATTTCCACTCTGACTGGTCTAAAATAATTATTCCCAGCCTGGTTGGTCCAAAACTTGTTTTTATAATTTATTACACATGATATCATTGAGAAAAACACTTTTTTGTTAAAAGCAGGATATTTAGCCAAAATAATTGATGATAACTAATAAGATAAAGGGGAAATATTTTAAATCTTCCATGACATATACAAGTATGTAGATTTAATATTATAGAGAAAGAGGAAGAAAAATTGAATTAGTCTCTTGTGTGATTATTGGGAAAAAATATCCCCCAGGAAATGTCAATGTTGTCTAAATAAGAGTCAAATGATTATTGTTCATTGTTTCAGACAGAAAATCGTTGGCTGGGGACAAAATGGCTGAATAGGAACTAAACATATTTAGAAATACAGATATCTATCCCACTGGGCAAACTTAGACACACCATTCTGGCTAATTGATTTTTTCAGAAGAGTGATATTATCTGGAAAATAATTTCATCAATTTTTTTTATTCAATATCTGTGACAATGATTCCAATGGCCAAAATAAACATCTTTTCCCAACACACAAAAAATTAATCTTCACTTAACATCTTAATGAAAGTGTTTTGTGTAATGAAGTCATTATTTAGAGATAAGCAACTAAATTTCTTTTCTTATTCTCTTGACATTTGATGGGCAAATGACCATATAAAGAGCACACCTCATCAAGTATAAAGATAATATTTCATGACATAAAAAATATATCCCATTATATATAATTAGGATATCATATAACTCATAAAATTTATAACTCATCACACGTAAAGAATATATCTTGTCACATAAAGAACATATCTTATCACAAGTAAAATAACATATATTGCCACAAGTAAAAGAAACATATCTAATCTAAGAAAAAATAACAGGGGACATAATCCATAAAAATTATTCAGCACATCTGTGAATTTAGCAAAATCTTACACATTGACAACAAATTTCTCACCAGACTAAATTTTGCCTGAAGATGACAAGAGAATGAAGAAACTAAATCATTGTGAAGAAAGATATGAAAAAAATCACTTATAGTAATAATGCTATGTATATATACTATTATTATTTGTGTATTATTCTTTTCAATCATCATCTTCATTTTATCTGACATTATATAATGTCAGTATCAATCTTCATTCTGTTTATGAAACCTTCTGAATATATAAACAACTAAACCTTCTGAATATTCATGACAAATATCAACAAATCAAGCAAACAGCTCGAAATATTCAAGAGAAGTGCTAAAAACAGTATAAATAAAATAAAACAGAAATGAAAAATCATCAGTACACTGCAAACACCCACAACACAAATAGGTAATGCCTGAAGAAAGTTTAAATTCTCACTAAATGTTGACCTCCCAGAATAATTGCTTTGTGACACTTCCTATGTTACAGCAGATAATTAGTTTTGTTCCCCATCCAAAGCTATAGAACCCGGTCTGTTCTACTATTTACCCCTCTTCTTCTCCCCCAGCTGTGGGCAAATAGCAGGACAGACCGGGTTCTATAGCCTTGGATGGCAACTGGTCTACTGCAGAAAGAAATGGCAACCTACTGTGGGAAGAAAATCTTTCTCATCAGTCAAGTATTTAAAAATATATGATCACCTAAGCATGTATCATGCTTAGCATATAACTGACTGATTCCCATACACACTTTATGGCAAAATGAAAACTCTTCATTAAAAATTTGGTATATATTACTTATTCTTGATTATATATATATATATATATATATATATATATATATATATATATATATATATATATATATATACGGTGGACTCTCCCATCGTATTCAGCATATGAGCTTCAAGCAGCTCACTTCCTAGGAACCGACAGCCAAACACCAGCACATATGATTTGATTATACTGGTGAAGGCTTTGTGCAGAACCAAGCACACTTTTTGAAGCGCTGAATACAGAGACCTGGTGCACTACATGCCACAAGATCTCCAAATGACCCTCTGCAGGTTTTGAATTCAGACTTGTCCTTCTTCTAGACCAGTTACCATCCAAGGCTATAAAACCCAGTCTGTCCTGCTATTTACCCATAGGTGGATGGCAGAAGAAGAGGATTAATACCTTTCCCAAGATTATTAACACATAAGAGAATGTAATGGATTCGACTAGAATTTGAACTTGGCTCTCCGATTCCTTAATGCAAACCACTATCCACTACTCAGCGTGCCTCCATATATATATATATATATATATATATATATATATATATATATTTCCAAATTTAATAGAATGACCTCTTTAAATGAATTTAAGATGATGCAATATACATATCCTCCTGTTTTGGTATATGTGTGTGTGCATGCACTCATGTATGTGCATATGCACTCATGTGTATGCACATATGTGTGCACTCATATGTGTGTATGTATGCTTGCCTGTGTGTGCTCATGTACATAGATGCATGCATGTATGTGTTTGTGTGTGTGTGTGTGTGTGTGTATACTCATGTGCATGTTTATGTGTGTATGTGTGATATATATATATATATATATATATATATATAGAGAGAGAGAGAGAGAGAAAGAGAGAGAGAGAGTGAGAGCATGTGTTTGATTAATTTCTTTTTATGTGAATTGGAAAGTGTTTTAACGGAGGATGGAAAATGTGGCATCAAAATCCAAAAGTGTTAATCAAATAGCAAAAGAAATGTGCCTTCCAAAAGCTAAGCAAATTATTAAGAAACAGGAAAATTTTATTACAAAGAAAAGAGTGTTGAACAGCTATGTAATATCAGCCATCCTATATGGCAGTGAATACAGGAAAATATCCTCACAGATAAAGAGGAGACTAGTGTCAACATAGATGTAGTTCTACAGAAGGATGTTGAGAATACCATGAACTGAACATACATCAGGAAGGTTTAAGGAAAATGGAAACAAAAAGGTATTTTTTATTAATCATTTCACTGCAAGCAAAGAGATAATGCCACTCAAGAGGTTACTGGGAGTGTAAGAAAATGAGAAGACTTTAATGGGGAGAAAGAACAATAAAAAAATAGAATTTCGACAGGCAGAAGATGGTGATTGACATTGAATTTAAATTTTTGAAGATTGTAGGTAGCAGAGAAGCAAGAAATCAGAAGGGAGTTCCACAGGTGAAAAGTACAAGAAGAGAAATTATCAAAATAGAATTTATGGTTACATCTAGATACACTTAGAATCAGAAAATGACAATTGAAATTTCTAGTACACATCATGAGAAAAGAGGGCTTGGAGACTTTGATATTCACAGGATATATGGAAGATAAGAGGAAAGCAGGACAAGAATTGGGGGAGAAGAAGAAAAGACAAACCTTTCCAAGAGCTACAAAAGATCAGAAGTTGGGAGGGGGAGACATTATAGCCCATGTCCTGAAGGTACATAGCACAAAGAAGAAGAAGAAGAAGAAGAAGAAGAAGAAGAAGAAGAAGAAGAATAGGAAGGATGAGGGAAAAGAGAAAAAAGGAGGAGGAGAAGAAGAAGAAAAATAAAGAGGAGAAAAGAGAGGAGGAGGGTGAGAATAAAAGGAGGAGGAGAAAAAGAAGAAGGTGGAGGAGGAGATGAAAAAGAAGGTCTTTACATGTAGTGACACATGCCTGTGTATGTATCATTGATTTTCTGTCAACTATGATCTTTATGAGCCCTTTGATCACATCCTTAGTGGTCATTTAAGCCATTAGTATAATAAGATTTTGAAAATTTCTTCCCAATCTATCTTGTAAATGCACATCTACCTTCTTATTTACAATTATCTAATTCTTTTCTTGGCTGTTCACTCTACAATTTTTTTCATGTTTGAGTAAATTTTAGAAGTATTCTTTCAAACACCCAATTAGCGAAAATTAAAAAAGATTAATTAAAAAAATGAGATTAAAGCCTAAATGTCAACAATGTCTATTTTCTTTCAGTTTGATTATTTTAAAGGCCAAAATGGTGATATAGAAAAACAACATTAAAAAATGACATCATAATGTTTTTAAGTTGTTATAATTAATTTTTCATTGGCATTATCAATAAAAATACAAATATAATTATTTAACTGCCATATCATTTTTTTATTATGTTTTATATGTGATCTCTATTAAATATAGAAATATATTAACTTGATTAACAAATGCCACTTGAATTAGTAAAGCTAGGTTGTTGTAGCAGGACAATCAGTAGTTAATTCTTCTGACATTTAAGTACACATTGAAATTCTAAAGTTATTTTTTTTTATTTCAAAAGTAAACTGCTAAAAACAACTCTATTTTCTTTGGAGAAACATCACTGATTTTCTCTGTATATTTTGTAACTTTCTAGAAATTTATTTATCTCTAACAAAATTCATATTTATTCAATGAAGCAAATCTAATGACATACCAATTATGTAAATTATAAAATTAATTCACTTTATTTTATAAGTTCTTTTCTTTGAAGACTATTTCCAAACGTCTACTCATCCCATTTAAGTTACATATCTGCTCTTCCTAATTAGTTATACATGTTTACTATTCCTTAAATTTACATGTTTGCTTTTCATAATTAGAGTTAAATGTCAGAAATGTTTCATAAAGGCTACATAGTTCTTGTCCTCATTTGAGCTACATGTCATTTCTTCATTAGAGATACATGTCTGTCCTTCCTCATGAAAGTTACATGTTTGTTGTTCTGCATAAAATTCCTGTAGTTGTTCTTAATAACCTTAACCCAGAGCTATTTCCAATCTTATCAAAAAAAGTTTAACTGCTGCCAGGTCAATGGAAGGGGCTATCTGTACACCCAGTTTACAAGTATGTGGGTGAGCATTTATTTGCACCCCATTATCACCCTATAAGCCTCCTCAGTGTTATCAATCACCCCAACAAGCTACTGAGCAACAAACAGTATAGATTTCTCAACTATCAAATTCTTCCTCTCAAGTAGGACCATGAAGGTTGTCATTAATGGCATCTCACAAGTTTCTCTCCATGATCCTACCCATTTTTTGCTATATATTAACTATCTGCCTAAGAACATTCTCAAATCACTAGTAAATATATATACAGGCAATACCATGGCTTATGGGAGTGCAACCAAAAACCTAGATGAATGGAACCTGGCAAATGATCTCAACTCTGCTCTTGCTTGCACAGCACAGATGATGTCTATCTTTCCCTAATTTTTATGATGTTTAATTAGTTGTTAATTGAATTTAGAAGCTATAAATTTGGATGCAAATACTGAGCTCTTCATAAAGTTTTGTTCAATCCAACTAATTCATGATCATTTAGTCAACTTTTGATTATCATTGCTTCCAAACATTGTGCAAAGTTTGCTGTTCCACACTAGATTTGCAACTTAAACAAACCAATATTTTATTATTAAAGAAGAACATTGAATTCAGCTTCTGTATAAAAAGAAATGATTTCTTCTGTAGGGATTAACTCACCTTATCTGCCAGGATTCCTGCTAGATGACATTCTCTTCAGAACTATATAAGGCATGTAAGAACATCTACCATCTGTAAGCATTACTATTATAATGGGAGGTTGCTATGGAAGAAAGATTTATTCTCCCTTTTGTATTTCCCCCATTATGGGTATTATTATATACATGATTACTACAATCTTGACCTCTTCAAGTCTAGGGTTAAACTTTATGATAACTTGATGATAAATCAATCAGGCAAGTGTTTTGATAAGGTGTGACATTTGCTACACAAAATCCGTAACTATGGCACTTCTAGTAGAGTTTTCTCAACTATCAAATTCCTCCTCTCAGGTAAGCCCATGAAGGTTGTCATTAATGGCATCTCACAAGGTTCTCTCCAGGTCCTACCCTTTTTTTCTATTAACTATCTCCCTAAGAACTTTCTCAGATAACTAGTAAATATATATACATAAAATACCATGTCTTATGGGAGTGCCATCAAATATGTAGATGAATGGACTTTAGCAGATTATCTCTACTCTGCTCTTTCAAGCACAGCTGAAATGGTGAGGAACTGGCTTAAAACATTTAATACTTACAAAACCAAGCTAGTTACATTTCATCATGAGAGAGTAGAACCTGACTTTTCTCCAGTTATGATCAACAATTGTAATTTCAATGTGGCTCTTTACCTGGAAAGTCCATTAGGACTCAAGTTCACATGAGACCTCAAATGGTACTTTATATAAAACCACTCCAGAAAGTACTTGACTCCTCTTGCTATACACTGTTTCTACAAGTGCCAGATCAGACTATAAATGGAATATTGCTGCCATAAAGATTAGGCTGCTCATGCTGAGTTACCATGCTTACTTTCCAAATTTGACAGATTTCTAAAGTATTTGCTAGCTTCTCACTACTCTACTGCAATTTTAAGGCAGATGTTTAGGTGAACTACATTCCTTGATTCTTCCAGACCAGATCATCACATCTAGGGTTTACCATGCCACTTTTATGAGGTTGACCCATATTACATTAGTAAGGAAGAATTTCCACTCAGAATATCTTTTTCCCCAGAACTATTCCAATGTTGAATGAACGTCCTTGATAACTACAAGCTTAACCTCTTGAGGGTCAGGGCACTTTGACATCATGTAATAGTTAGCAAGCTTGTCTTGCTAGATCAATTAGAACTTAATAGTGAGTTTGATACTCACTGGGTGCCCCATATTTTCTGCCTTGTGCCACATCAAAGCTATGCCTTAACCTCTTGAGGCTCACCTATTATCTATCCTATATACCATCATGATATGCAACCCTTGCTCCTTCCCTTATATGCCCTTACAACATCCCTATTCAATAACCATCTACCTTGAGTGGCACTTAGGCCTAGTATTAGATGTACAATAGTAAAAAAAGGTATATCTGATTTTAAGCTATCAATGACTAAAAATACCAACTTTGTTAGATTTTTAAGTGACATTTTTATTTGAAATGAATAATTCTTGAAAAAGCTCTCTAAGTTTGGTAGATCATTGACTTTCCAAGTCAGAGTTAACTATTTCCTACAATGTTGTATGTCTGTCATTACATTCTTCCTCCCACACATTTGCACTGACCACAGGTGTTATGATGAATAACTAAGTATTTTCTGTGTATCATTACATTACAATTATGGCTTTATTTCATTTAGTTTTACACAGAAATCAATGCTAGATGTTTATGTTTCCCTAATTTTTATGATGTTTAATTAGTTGTTAATTGAATGTAGAAGCTATAAATTTGGATGCGAATACTAAGCTCTTAATAAATTTTTGTTCAATCCAACTAATTCATGATCATTTAGTCAACTTTTGATTATCATTGCTTCCAAACATTGTGCAAAGTTTGCTGTTCCACACTAGATTTGCAACTTAAACAAACCAATATTTTATTATTAAAGAAGAACATTGAATTCAGCTTCTTTACGAAAAGAAATGATTGTAAGCATTATCCCACTTTATCTGCCAGGATACCTGCTAGGTGATATTCTTTTCAAAACTATATAAGGAAGGCATGTAAGAACTTCTACCATCTGTAACCATTACTATTATAATGGGGGTTGCTATGGAAGAAAGATTTATTCTCCCTTTTGTATTTCCCCCATTATGGGCATTATTATAGCCATGCTTACTACAATCTTGACCTCTTCAAGTCTAGGGTTAACTTTTATTATTCCTACATAACCTCATGAACTGCACCTCTTGCCTTTTCTTGGGCCCATGCAACACCACACAGTAATCATCTAGCTTGAGTGACTCTTAGGTCTTTATTGGGTGAATATTATTATAAAAATGAAAAACTCTCCCTCTCCCTCTCTTTTACTCGATAATGGGACACCTTCTGTATGGGGAGTCTTCTTAGTCCTTAGCAGGCTGACTACTTAATTACATCCACCTAGGTGGTGCATCACATACACATGCCTACAAGCACAATACAGGTAAGCTCGTAAATGTTCTTCTTCCTTTTCTGAATTTGCATAAATATAAGTTTCTTTTTCTCTTCATGTTATGTTGTTCTTTATAAATATCTGTATAAACATCCAACACATGTTGAATTTATTTCTTTGAAATTACTGAATTCATTTACTTTAAAATTTTCAACCATTGCCATTACAGTGTCTAACTCTTCCCACTACAAACTGGTGATCAACAGTAACTTTGTCCATTACAATCCTGGGGTACCTCTTTGCTACACTTCTATCTTTAAAAGGTTTCATTTTCTGACAATAGTTAATAAAATTCACTTGAGGCCTTACTTCAGATTTAATTGTTCATTATACTTTTATGGAAAACCAGTTTTATTCATTTTTGGATGTTTCATTTTAGCTGTTGCTCTAAATTAAAGCAAAATCTATTATTTTACAATTTAATGAAAGAAATTATTTGAACACCAGAGATTATATGAAATTTAACTCAGGTATATATAAACAAAAGAAAATACTACAACAGACAACATTTTCACCTTGTATCACTGTCAGAGGTTTGTGTTAATACCACTTTTCTGCATGAGAAAGTTTATAATATTGACATATCTTCCAATGCAGGTATTTCTCTACCCTATCATATCTATGTTTAAATTCATTTGGGTACCTAGATATTAGATAGTCAATAGTTTCCTCAGCTTTTGTACAAAAGCAACATATTGGATTTATTCCATTTATTAAAATGTGTGCTTGATAAGATCTTGCATAGGAAGGTAGCTATGATATTAATAAATAGATAATAATAATAATAATAATAATAATAAGAAGAAGAAGAAGAAGAAGAAGAAGAAGATGATCAAAATTTGCCAACAAGTTCAGTTTGCATCATCTACTTCTATATTCCTTCATGATGTTGGTGATCATGGTTCTCCACAATTTCCTATCTTTTGTATCTCTTAACAAATTTTGTCTTTTTCTTGTCTCTCTTAAATCCTATTCTGCTATTCACTACCTCAAACTTGCTAGTTAGGTTATGCATTGTTTTCCTCTCTCCCTCTTGTCTTTAGTCGGATCTGTGTGTATCAAATTTTCCAAGTCCTTTTTACTTATTATGTACCCTAGAAATTTCAACTCTAACTTCCTCATGTCAAATATAAGTGTCTTCCATTTTCTCTAAAACTTTCTAGTTGATCACATGTTCGGTCCATGGTATTCTCAGCATTCTTCTATAGAACCACATTTCTGTTGCTTTAAGTTTCTTCTTCATCTTTGAAAAGATTGAGCAATATATATAGGAAGACTGATATTACATAATATGTATGTACTCTTTTATTTGCATATTAAATACAAAAGTAACAACTTTCCATAGGACAAAATTTAAACTAGATCTTAGAATGGAGTTTAATTCTGAACCTACTTAGGAGAATCTTTTGAATTAGCCATTCTATCTTGTCTACCCACAAATTGAATATTTCCTTTAATGAACACTGACATCTATAAGAATGATAAGTCTAAGTTTTCATTTTTTTAAGTTATAGATTGATATCTTGAATCTAGACAAGAGACATCTTCAAGACCTTTAAATGCATCGAGATTGTCTTCAAGAAATCTCTTAATGATGTGATTATACTCAATCAAATGTAAGTCTAATTTTTATTTCACTATTTTCAACTGAGTTTTTCTGAAATTTTCTATTTTATGATTTTCACTTTAATTTTCTACAAACCATTTGGCATCTGCTGTTTTTAATTTTAATTTTTGTAAATTATGGGAAATTCTTTCTAATTATTACTGAAAAGATTTTTTTATACAACTGCACTTATATTTTAAAATATTCTAAAAATGATTTTATTCTGCAGATGTTTTTGTAACACTGAGATACTTTTTGAAATAGGAGGTTTTTCAAAAATGCTTGCAAATGATTTTTAATAACTAATAAATAGTTTAATCAATGCCTTTGTATTTATATCTGCTTTTATTATATTTATTGATTAATGTTTAATGAAGTTGATTAGATGGTCAATAGATATGGATCTTTAAAACTGAATTATGAAGTGTATATCTGTGTGTTTGTGTATACTTTATCTTCTTTCATATAAAATAAACTAAAATCAATCAATAGTTGCAGGAAATGCAGACAGAAAATGAAACAACAGATAAATATATAATATTTCAGAAAAGTAGATAAACACAAAGAAATGTATATTTGAGTTGATAAATATTTACAAGAATCAAGTCTGGAATTTGTTTTCATTAAAGACAAAACTCTATGGGAAAGAATCTTTTATCTTTCCTATGTATAGAAATAGGAATATATATATATATATATATATATATATATATATATATATATATATATATATATATATATATATATATATATATACACAAATAAATGGATGTATATAAACACACTTTTACACAATGTAAGTGGAATGAATATGTAGACACGTATTCCACCAACATTTTTTAAGATTGATTCACTGGATATCCCACATGTTAGACACTGTGGCCTAAAAAAGGCTAATGCAATCAGTATTGAAGTGCACATTCATTATCACAGGCTTTGCTGGGTAGGCTATGTCATTCAACTTGAAGACAGCATAATACCCAACCAAATGCTCTATGGCAACTTACTCAACCCCAGTATAAACTAAGGAAACCCTTCAAGGATTGTTTAAAAAAAAAACCTTAGAGCCTGCCATATAGAAAATCACAAGTAGAAAACTGTTGCTTGTGATTGAAATAAGTAGAGTAGTATAATTCATGAAGTCACTAAGATCAATTCACAAACATTCAATGAATTGGGCAAATGTCAAGCAGGCATCTAGGAAAAAGGAAATCATTGATTCAGCAATCCATCATTTTACATGTGATGAATATGGCTGAATATATCTCTAGAATAGAATGCCTCTGTTGGGTTACAAATGGCAATTCTCTCCCTTTTGTTGAGATAGTCATGTGGATCATGTGACAGTCAGTGAATGATGTCAGGAGATAGACTGATGAAGGCAGTGTGTAGAGCCTAGAGAAGAAGGGCATCCCATTCCCAAAGTGGTAGGTCTTACCTGAAAAACCACATGTCCTAATCTGGTTCCTAGAGAAACTGACATAACTCCAGTTCTTCCTTTGGGAAATATTACAAGTAAGGTTCCCTTTTCTTTCACACTGTTTGTTGTTGCATATGTTGTAATTTCTCTGTGTGAGACATATCTATATATATATATATATCTAATTTTGTGTATGACATAGCATTATTATACTAAGCATGTTTATTATTCTTTATTATTCTCCAAGTTATTGTTCACCTGTGCTGTGGCCAGGTATTGAACTCACAACTCTTTGGGTCAAGTCACTGGATTACTTCAACCAATGCTTTTATCCACTGGGCCATGTGTCCTTGAGTTACTAAAGGGAAATAACTGAAACTGAAATATCCAGAAAAGGTATGGCACATGGAACTAGAACAATCTACCCCAGTGGATAACATAAAGGGTTTAGTTCAAAATTCCAACATATATCCTCTGAAGAAGACCAGAGTGTACTACAGCTGAAACATCATGAATATGACAATAAAGATGAGTACAATAGTTGGAACAATGTAAATAGTGTAAATAGAGACAGAGATAGATAACACTTGCAAGATTTTGAAAGTTCAATCTTTCTGCTTATATACTAATAAACCTATTTCCAAGTACAAATTAATATTCTTTGTAGGCTAAAGCCCAACATGATCTCACAAAACTGAAAGGTTTTCCATATTTGCTTAAAAGAAAGTTTAATGAAACAGAATTAAACTTTTACTGAATAATCAATGAATTACATTTATATATAAAATATCAATTAAAAGTTCTACTGTTTAAGAGAAAGAATATTAAAAATGTCATTTTTAATGCAAAACTGGAGACTTATATTATGAAAGGAATCTATATTACATTCATCAAATATAAAATTATTATTCTATAATAATTTCATTGATTTATTTGTTCTCAGATATGGCGTACATTCTTACCATCTTCTGTGAATTTGATTTTTGAAATTCATGTCTTTTTCTTGTGTCAAATGTATTTTCTTTGATCTT
>CAHIKZ030004140.1:1560000-1615000 GCA_903632075.3 Acanthosepion pharaonis
TTCAGTTCTTGTATCACTTAGTCAAGAACAGAATTTGAAATGAATTTCATGCAACAAGGAAAAAAGGTCTCCACAAGAAGACTTAACTAACATGAAGTCAACAGTGAGAAGAATTAGTAGCCAGAAATAAAGGAATGTCTTCATAAATTCCCTCAATCAAGTTGTAAAAATACTCCTAACATCTCACGATGACATCTTTACCATCAGCTCATTACTCACACTCCTGTAAGCTATGTAAAAAAATTCTACTATTGAGTTACTAGTAAAGAAAGCATGTGACATTTTGTTTTGATTTTCTTTTTTACAAAGATATTTTTCTTTACCTCAAGCATTAGATTCAACAAACAAAATATAATGCAAAAATATGAGACAGCAATGAAATCTGACATGTTGGGACCAATATTGCACACATGAATAACAATTTGGGACTTCTGGCATAATTCACTTGCCTTTTTTTATTGAGATTCAAATGATTTTTTACATCAAAATTTAGAAGCTTTCTAAGATTTTAATTAAAATAAAAATCTCTAAATTATTTTCAACATTTAAAAAAAAAATGAAATTAAGGCACAAAAGTGTCAGTCCTGTAAAACTCAAAATTTAGTTTAATTTTTCTTTTTCATCTTCTAAACTACATTTTTTTTTCTTTTCAAAAATGCATTGCAGCTAACAATCACAGTTGTTTAATCTCTTTGCAAATCTACATATACGACAAGTTGGAAAATGTGTAAAGTGGAATACTACCAAATAACTTTTAACCTAATTTTTATACGTCTCACTTACAAATTCATATGGTAAAATTGCCCTCTTGACATTCACAGATAAATGTGCACAGGAAATATGAAATCTAATGATGTGTACAAACCAAGATCAGAGTGCAAAAAAAGCATGAATGATATCCAAATGCAGAGTGTGTGGCAAGATCAACATTTTGCAGTTAGAAATGAAAGAAAGATTTTGAAGTTAAGTCAAATTTGGTGAATAGAAATGAAGAAATAGTTTGAAATAATGCCTACATTTGATGATTAGAAAATAATGAAACTTTTTGTAGCAAAGAATAAAAATAATGATCACCATTTCAAATTATATAAATTAAACCCCAAAAAACATGATTTTATTGTTTGACAGGAATTTTTTTATTGTTCTAGCTGAAAAAAATAATAAATATTTGAATAAAAAACATGATTATTTAATATCTAATAAGTTTCTTGTAGTCATTTGGAATTAAAAGTTAATCAGAATAATTATAAGGAAATTTTAAGTAATTTTATCTGAGAATTAAGACAATAAAATGAGAGCATATAACTGAGAAGACAGTTTTTTTGTGTTTGCTTTCAAAATTGTGCTGTGAAAAAAAACATTTTACTGACCTTATGTCTGCATTTCAAACAGTTTCAATAATATTCATTCAGAAAAAAAAATGATCTGTTTCTTGTACAATACCTCAGCTTGAATTATAAAATTTCATGAAATGTCAGCCATTACTTTTCTGTATCTTAACATGGCAGTTAGGAAAGATTTTTCTATATTAAATTCAAGTCTTTTACTTTAAATACTATATAATAAATGCAAATGTCAGTGTGTCACACTTTTTCAACTTTACTCCGAGAGGCAAGCAGTATCCCAACATATTGTACTATTTTGGAATCAGGTAGACTCTGTGAGTAAATTAAAAACATTCCTCGCTGGATCTGGACCCTCAATCCTGAAATTTTGGATTCTCAAGTTTTCATTAATGTGATTGTTTTTAACAAATTTTTATGTGATTTTTTGCAACAAATTTTTTTGTATGATAACACTTTTTTAACTTGGAAATAAATTTGAAATTAATTGCAAAATCCAGCAAAAGTCACCTATGAAATAAAAATAATTATTTGTACAGAAAGTAAGGACCGATATACATCAAATTGTCATTAAATTAAGTGGTGGCAGAAGAATTATCTTTGAACTTTTAAAAGGTAAGCATTATTAATGCAATACTTAAATGCAGTGATCAGTTTTGAATTCTTCTGTAGTTTATTGATGCCTATTGTGTCTATTCCTCCCTACCTATTTTGATGAAGGCCCAATCAAGAGCCCTCCACAGGAGCTAGCTTAAATGCCACCTGAGAGAGCAGCTTTTAAACTAGTTATCAATATAAATGCAACACTTGAGTTTGTATAACAACTCTTTCTTTTCAATTGATATTACAATTATTTCAATATATATTTAAATGTTTAGCCACACACTGTCATCTCTAATGATTGACAATGAAATTATTTCACATCATTCTTCCTTAATACAAAAACACTATGTTAACTTGTATATTCAAACAAGAATGTTACAGAATTATGAAATCTTATTTAAAAAATCTGATTTAAAAGTGAAGGTCATTTTTACTTCTATTTCTCTTATGTTGTATATTGAGGTAGCATGTGGCAAAAGATACAAAAACAGATAAAAAGAAAATGCTACAAAGATTCCATCTATATCAACTTTCAATGGTATATGATCAAGCCATATAAGCTGAGGAATATGTCAGAGATTTCTTATGGTGGTAAGCTATAGTCAATTAAACTTCATCAAAGACTCATCAATGGAAGCAAACATGACAGAGTATTAATTAGAAAAATCAACTTTCAGTGCCTGCTCTGTACCAGTCTCTGTGCCACCAAAGCTGTACTGCATGATTCCAAAATTAATAAATGACAAAAGTTTTTCTTCAGTCTGAAGGAGAGCTATATCTGTTTCTTAATAATTGAAGATAAAAATGACAAAATTAAAAATCTAAAAGGAACAATGTATTGAATCTTTCTCTTTCTATGCCATGTCATTTCTGGATATGGGCTATCATGGCTCTCCATGACTTCCCATCTCTCAGCATTGTTTTCTCTTTATGATTCCTACTTCTATTTGTGAAATGTGTTCCTTTATTTATTCAACTTCTAGTATAGAAAATGCAAAACAGATTTTAACTATGGGAGATGATTGAATTATAAATGTAATATTTTGTTTTAATCAAGCAATGAATAAACATGCTTAACAAAATTACATATTACACTTTACCCTTGCACACATATTCACATGCACATATACATAAATATACATAAACACATATGGTCACATACTAACATACATTATTGCAATCAGTTCACAAAAGACAGTCTCTATTTTGATTCAGACTTTAAAGTTAATTTATTTCTTCAATTTTTAGCTTTTTTTTCTCTTGTCTCTTTCTTTTTTGGACTTATTTTTCCTTCCTTATTTTTTCTTTTCTCTATATCTGTTGTCCTTTAGTCTTCTCATATTCACCTTACCACCCTATCTCTTTCCTTTTCTCTTTCTTTCTATTTCTCTTGTTTTTCTTTTCATTTTATTTCTCCCTGTTTTTTCTACTTTGTTTATATCTATTTACTTATATTTCTTTTTTATTGACTCTTTCTCTTTTCTATTCTCTCTTTCTTCTTCTTTCTCTCTATCCCACTCTCTCTCTCTCTTTCTATCACTCTCTCTCTCTCTCTCTCAAGTCCTCTTTTTACTCTCTTTACTTATTATTATTCTTACCCTTTCAACTTGCTTCTCTCTTTCAATACTCCTTCTCTGTCCTTGATACATACTCATAGAGCAAAAGTCATTGTTTTATTGAAAGGCTCCCTTTGTTTCAGACCTTTACTGATTCTGGTTTCTGAAGATTCATCAATGTTTGTTTTTGTTTTGTTGAAAATACAAGCAAGGTTTTGGCACTTGAAAGAAAATATGACAAAATATTAAAAAAAAAAAAATTAAATTAAAAACTAAAATGCAAACTGGATTTTCTATTTCATTGAGTGTACTTTATTATTTGATGGTGATGTTGTTGAATAGAAACAATCACAAAAGTCCAAAATGATTGAAAACACTTAGAAATTGCAAGGCAGCCATTAAAAATGACAGAAAAATAACCCAGAGGGAAGAGAAAGAAATCTGATTGAAAGAATGCACTTTTTGCAAATATATATATATATATATATATATATATATATATATATATATATATATATATATATATATATATATATATATATTTATATATACACATGTACATACAGGCACATACATGCACACACATGCAGATACAAAGTGTATATGTTCAGAAATAAGTTCAATAATGAATTATGTAAAAACTATTTATTTTACATAGAAAATATTCATTTTCAAATATACTCTTCTTCTTTGTCAATGTACTTAATTCATTAGTGAATATAAATGAAGTTTGAAACGATAAAACTTTTGCTAATATTTATGTATCAACCTCTTTGTATAAGCATATGTTTCTCATCTTTCTTCCTTAAAATCTTTGTATCTAAGATAACCCAATTTATGTTAACATTTTTTTTCCTGTCAAAAAATGAAGTCAAGGAAAACCAGTTGTTTATGATTCTTCACTTTCAGTGGTTCTGAAACTTTTTCCCAAATTGCAAAGAGGTTGTCTTTTGCAAGACAATGATATGAACAGAGGTATAAATCATGCATACCTTACCTGCAGATGACAATGACCGCACAGATCCAAATATTGTAAAAAGAGAAGTTTCAAAAATGTAAGTAAAAGACAAGAAACTGTGTAGATCATAAGCATTTCTTTTTATTTATAACTTATATCTTAACATTTCTCAAATTCCTAAAAATGAATTTGCATTTTAAATGAAAGTATATTTTCAACCAAAATAATACATTTTGTACTGAATATGTAGATTCTTTTAAAATTCATAATTTATTTCTAAAACATTCAAAAACTGTAATCCAATGTTAAAATTCAAACAATATATAATCATTTCTATTGATCTCTATTAACTCAAGAAATAGTGGGTAACATTTCTTGACCCAATATAGTGAAGAACATCCATTGGAAATAATTACATGGCTTTATTTTTTTTCATCTTTCAAACCATTTATCCTCATAACTTATTTGAGTAAAGGCAAAGAATCCAATTAAGTTTTTGGCATTAAAAATATAAAAAGATATCTCTTCTTCCAAAATTTTAAATATCAAGTATTATCTCATTATGCTGCTGGAATTGTTGCATTTAGAGTTTAGTCAGCAAGTCTCCATTTTGATTTAAAGTTGGCCCAGATATAAATCTTTCAAAATAATGGATTTTGATTACATTTCTGTAAAGCAATAGATCACTGCCACTTGTCATTTATTTTTGACTTTATAATCACCACTGTAAAGCCCTGAGACAGCAATATTGATCCTTTCATGCCTCATCTATGAAAGAGTGTTATAATTTTCTAAAAAAAACTTCATCCACAACACAAAACCATTTTTAGAGACAGATCATTCTATTTGTAGGTCATTGTCTACTTTCATACATTTTTAATATTATATTAGGGTGAATGTTTTATGCTAAAATTCACTCAGTGCAAGGCTCAAGAGCCACTCATGGCAGAGGGTTACTGAATGAGGTGTGTGATATGAAATTGAAGGGAGGTAGAAGGCAGTGAAGATTATAAAGAGAAGGAGGATTGGTAGCAAATGACCATTAACTTGAAGTTGTAATTGTAGTATTCAAAGAGACATTCATCTGGGAATTTGTTCCACAAAGTAGCAGTTGTTGGAAAAATTGTCTGAAAGGAAATTCCTCTTTACAAATGGAATACAGTGAAAATACAGTTATAGCATGGCAAGCAGTAGCTGTAAAGATCTGAATTGGTTGCACTAAAGAATGAAAGAGTTAATCTGAACACTTGCTATGGAAATACTGATAGAGTAACAATAGGCCTGCAATATTATGTATAAAAGAAAGGGGTGGCAGGGTGATAAATGAGTCATACTCTACAGGATTATATAAATAATTTGAAACTTTCTAAAGCCTAGGTACCTTTTGGAATGGTACAAGAAGCAACCTATTTTTCCAGCATCTTTAGTAAAGGATCCTATATATATACGAGTTCCACTTGAGCAAGAACTTGAGTCATTGTTATGGGAGAACGCTCAGGATCCAGTTGGTAGCAATGAAATGTTACAAACTTGGTTATAAAGATATTGAAAAGTTATTGAAAGTAACAAGCTAGTTTTTCACTTGTGCTGTTAGATCTAGATCAGAGGAGAGATCAGCTGTAACTGTAATGCAGGAGGCATTTAAACAAGATTCTATAATAAATACTTGAAATAAGCCACAAGATGGTTCCTTTTATCAATTTCTTGTAATTCTTGAGGTTCTGAGATTAAACTCTTGGTTGGGTTGTTGGCTGCAAATAGTATCATAACAAATAATTATATCAATTAAAGTTCCATGAAGAGAATAAAACTTTGGCAAAATAATACTCAAGAGTTCAATCTCTAGGAAAGATACTAAATTTGATAAAAAATGGATAACAACGTACCCTCTCAAGCAAAATAAATCATAAAAATTCCTGAAGTTATAGTATTTATTTGAGGATGGATAGGAAAACTGTTTGAAACACTTAAAATGAAAAAAGTGAGATGAGAATGCTACATAAAAATAAATCATTGAATGTAAATTTTTGTTTTCAAGATTGCTGAACCTGTGACATGACACTATGTTGATGAATTTCATTTATTATATGCACCATGGTGTGAAATTGTATTTAGAGTCTTTTCATGAATTTATTAATATATTTACCAAGACACATTAAGAAAATTGTATAAATGGAAGTGAAACAAAAGAAATAACCTTTTACATTTGGAGCTAAAAATTTATTTTCTGTCTCAAATAAACATTTACTCATACCAGAAATTCAGGAGCAACAAAATTAAATAAATTTATTTTACTTCATTTGATTTTTATTGTCTTATTTGATGCTTAAAATATTCTCATTGGATGATTAAAGAAAAGATCTTAATATGAACTATTCATGATATTATATTGTCTAAAAAAAAACTATGCACACATATACACTACAATTCAAAAAGGTTTGAGGCAAACCCTGGTAATTTTTAAATTGGCCCCAAAAGTAGTTGTTTTGTATTTTAAATAAGAGAAAATTGTTATACATAGTTAAAAAAAATATGAGACATGATTTTTTATTAGAAATTTTATGACAAAAAGAAAAAAAGCATTTTATGATTAGATTTTGCTCTCAGCAAAATATCCTTCTTTAGCCTTGATTACTGCAGCACAAATTTTTGGCATTCATTGCAAAATTTTCTCAAAGTATAAATTTGATAATTGATTCCATTCTTTTTTCAATGACTCTAAGAGTGGCTTTTAATTTCTTTTTTCACTCTTTTGTCATCCCATGCTAATTCTGGAGGTAGCTTCAAACTTTTGAACTGTAGTGTGTGTATATATATATATATATATATATATATATATATATATATATATATATATATATATATATATATGTGTGTGTGTGTGTGTGCATGTGTGTGTGATGAGCATTTAAAAGTCATATTTAAATATATGTAGCTTTTACTTGCAATAATTATCAAAACATATAGCAGCCATTTATATAGAGATTCAAGAGACAACAATAATAATAGATATGTCCACCTATCCAATGGTTCACACTCCACCTCAGTCATTTGAACAAGAGTAGAGGTTTATCTCTTTTTTTCTGTTTAGGATTGGGGTTCCAGTTCCTTCTAAATTATTTTCTTTATTTTTCTCTTCCAGAAGCCACTTGTATCTTAGTGGTGGTATCACTTTGCTTGAGGTGAACTGATTAAAAAAAAATACAATCTTAATATGATTTCATTGAAGAATATTTCAATTAAACTTTGGTTCTTAATGACTTATATTCTCCACAATGATTGCAATTTTTAGGCTAAAGGGAATTTTTCCTTAGACATTCATAGACAATGACCACATCTGATATCATGCCACCAGTTCCACTCATGCCAGATTTCAAGTGGAACTTATATAAACAATCCATTGTTAATTCATTCTATCTCTCTTCCCAAATCATGTGCTGTGCCTCATAGGTGTGGCAGTAGAGGATAGCAGGTGAGGCAGAGTGATTGAAAAACAATCAAAGATTTAGAAACAATTTCAAAAATTCATATACCAAAAATAAATATGACTTCAAATTTTAAAATATCATTATGGATTACTTGTAATTGGATTCATGAGTCTCAGTATAAATAATTATAAATAATTATTGAGCGCTTTTATCATTGTGATATTTTTGCATTATATCAAGTTTTAAGAATATAGTAACTAGGGTCTGCAAATTGGAGGAGAGAGTTATCAATGATAATGTTTTGACTTTGAATTCCTTTAACCCTCTCTCTGATTACTTTCCATCATTGTCTACAGAAAAATTACACTGAGTTAGAAATCCTTTTGCTGATACAAGTTGTTTAGATCTGACATTAGATGAGGATGAAGAATTGGAAAACATTTTAAGTGATCACACCTTAAAAATGAAATACAACAATGTACCACTGGACTCTTTTGGATATACAACAAGAAACAATACCCATGTGCCTCTTCAAAATCATCATCCATTCTAATGCAGTTCACCACAACATATTGCTGCAACAAGGATTTTCAATAAATTTGTAGTAAATTTTCACCCTGGCTTTTACAATATTTCACCATTCTTCCATTATCACAGTATGGGTTACCTACTAACAAAAGTAATGGAAAGAAAAGGAATATCAATGAAATCGGCTAAAAAAAAACAAAGAAAACATATTTTTTTAATTTTAAAAATAAAAACTTCTAGTATACCACATTCATGTACATGTTTAGTTGCACCAACAAAAGCAAATTTAGTCTAATGAAGTTCAAAAAGACGATATGTGTCACAAGAAAGCTTTTCCACATTGTCATATATAAATTACGCAAAAATGAAACTAACACTGACATCTCATTTTAACAGATATATTTACCAAAATTATACAAAAATAAAAATGTTGTTAGTTTTACCGAATTTTTAAATTTAAGAACACACATAAATATATTTCAGGCTAACTGAAAGTCAATGTAAACTATAGAAGATGGGATCTAATTTAATCTCTAATAAACAAAAGTCAGTAAATTTTTTTATTATTGTTGTTGAATTTTTTTATAATGTAATTATTAATTATATTATTTTAGCTTGAGATTAATGTAGATATTACATATTTTAAATAATAGGTTTCAAATTTAACAATTGCTTTTTTTAATTTTTTATTGTTATGTATATTGGCTTTTAGGAAAGAAGATAATTCAAAAAATTTGTTATAGAGCATTATATTTGGGTAAGATTTGATAGCACCATCTAAATAAGTTACATTCTCTTTTCTTAAGCATAGCATTCTTTAGGTTAATATTGTGGTTTAACTTATTTCTATGACTAATTCATTTGGTAAATTGTAGTCTATAAGATCTTATTTGTGTACATAGATACACGTTTTGTTTTAATTTCTGTTGTGACTGTTTATTTTATATCTACCTGCTTCCAAATTATTATTGTTATGGATATTTTTGGTTCTGATCATATCCATATATAATATATATTTGGGGAGAAGGGCCACATATTTTACTTATATCCTCTTTATGATAAGCAATCTGGTCAACTTATAAAAGTGCAAATATTTTTATAGCTTTGTATTTCAGCATTGGATTGATGATGTAAAAGATTCACTAAATATTTTTTATTGTTATTTTAAGTTCAGATTTGATCTCTTCATTGTGATATGAAATGTCAAGATAACATCTTTCCGATAGGAATCATTGCCAAATCAGTCTTCAGCACATTAGCATTTCTGCAGAAGCTGTTGATGCATCAAGTTGAATTGAAAGTTCAGAGCAAAGAAAATAGAATGATAAAAGTTGTGCCCAAAGATACTGAACAATTATTGCAGCTTTACATTTTCTCGATAACAAAACAGATGAATAAATTCCTTTTACAATGTTTCTTATTTCTTCTTGAAAAGATTTCAGAGTTTCCAATATTCAGAATTATTCTTTAATTAAAATTTTATTCTAAATATCATTATCCAACCGCATCTACTCACTACAATCTCCTCAGTTGCTATTTCTTTTATTGGTGTTGTTGTTGTAATCATTTTCAGTGTTGTTGACATGACAATGATTATTGCTTGCCTGCAGAGAAGTCAACACTTTTATTATTACAAATGAAGATTTTTACAATTGTCTCGCTTTATTTAATTATTGATTTCAAAATCAATTTCTGCATTCTTATTCCTTTGGGATGATCACTGAATTTTTTTTTTCTGTTCTTTTCTTCGTTGATATATTTCCATGCAGCAACTATATTTGCCATCAACGTCAGAATTCACAATGTAAAAGCAAACATTGTGAAACTGCCATTTGGATCTTTTGAAATTTTTGTTTTGATTTTATGAGTATATTCAACAATAAATAACAGATTTTTTATAACATTTCTGTTTCCACACATTCTTGCTTAGTGTCATTACCTCCTTAAAACTGTTTCCATTTTCCCCACAGGTCATTTGAAAATCTATATTTCTCTGCATGCTTTGAACTTAAAGCATTTCCACTCTGATATTTTCACAGACTTTCTATTAAATATACTAGAATAAATAGAATAAAAGTAGATTTTCCATTTACAGCTATATATATATATATATGTTTTTTCTCTATATTTCTCTATCTATCTCCCTCTCTCTCTCTCTCTCTCTCTCTCTCTCTCATATACACACACACACATATATTAGTACAGAAGTTTGTAATGTTTTTTAAGTAAATTTCAAAAATTATATTTCGATATTTGTACATAGATGCATTCAACTAAATACAGTCTTCTCCAAAAGTATTGGAATGGCAATGCCAATTCCTTTGTTTTTGTTGGTCACTGAAGAGATTTGAGTTTAAGATCAAAAGATGAATATGAGAAAAGAGTTCAGAATTTCCAATTTTATTTCCTGGTATTTATGTTTAGACGTATTAAACAACTTAGGACATACCACCTTTTGTTTAGACCCACACATTTTTCAAATGAGCAAATCTATTGGGACATGTGACATGACAGTTGGTACTTTTGAAGGAGATTGTATATGTGATTTTGTTCAACTACTTCTTTCAATCTTTGAGGTAGCTTCATGATTCCATCTTCCCAGAACTTGGTCTCTTTCTGAGTGATGATTTTGTCTAAGTAGTTCTTACAGGCTTCTAGAGAATTAAAGTTTTTCTCATTAAGAGAATTGTGTCGGAATTGAAATAATTGGTTATCCAAAGGTCTAAGGTCAGATAAGCAAGTATAGTAATATATCCTAGTGAAGCTACATGAATTTCTGCCAAGTCCATAAAAAGACATGAGATCTGGCATTGTCTTGATGGAAGTTGACTTTTTATCAATTTCTGTTTTTAATCAGTTCATTTGGGAATCTGTGCTTGTCATAATTCAACACATGATTTTGCAGAAGAAACTTGTAATATACAATGTCTTTCTAATCCCATCAAATATACAACATCATCCTTTTTGACTGCAGACCAACTTTCAGAATGTTTAATGATGACTCATTTCTCTTTACACAGGACTTTTTTTTTCACTACAAATTGTTGAAAATAACAGATGGAAGTGTAGTCAATCAAATTTATTTATGTTAAGTCATGAGGCACTCAAACATCATAGCAATATCAAAGAATTTTCAAATGCTTTACAATATCTGATATCATAATACTGCTGCTTGATGGGGTGTTGGCTTCAAATTATAACACCACTGGCTAGAGTCATAAACTGGTCTATCATGGTACCAGTTTATACTACTCCAACTTTTCTCTGACCCACAGTTGTTAGGGTTTTAATCTTTTCTGCCCATTGTTTCTGGATGGTTGAGCCATTACATCTTCATTTCAGATGATAGTTCATTTGGTAATATTCCATTAGTCTTTCTCAGCCCATGTTCTGTTTTACTGATCCTGGAAAAGATGTACCTGACAAAGTCTGCCTAATTTCTGGAACAAAATGAAATTGACCATACTTGTCAGATGACAATAGTATTATAAATAACTTTTACCAAGGAATAAGTCAACACACCTCTTATAAGCAATAACAGGTTAGTTTAATTTGATGTCAGCAATAAATTATTATCAACTGATGAAAACTGTTGGTGCTGCCAGTTTAAATGTTAGCTACCATATGGAATCATTGGTTTGGATAAGTTATCTGTACTTCTGTCTGACAAAATATTTATTGCTGCGGCTCACCCTGATTTGGTGGAGTCAACTTTTGAGGGCTTCTTTTGATGACAGTTCTTTGACAACACCTCCTGGCAACTTTTCCTGGCAACTCTTCTGGTAACTGGTAATGACTGTGTAAGATTGGCTGGCAATCTTCCCCTGATTTTTGCTTCAACTCCAGCTGGCTTCAAAAAATCTCCCCAACTGGCTAGCGACTCTGCACACATGAATAAATAGGGATTTCTGCCAAATTCCTCCATGTAGCCATAATTCAACCCAACTGGTCAATTATAACCACATGATTACTCAGAGGCAGTCTTAATTTACACCTAGGACATGCACAATTTGAGGGATTCCCTAATTTCTTGCATGCATGCATTTACTGTCACCCATGGTGGGGATGCCAGAGACATCCTAGCTTTGACTATTTCCAACTTTTTGATGCTGTCAATCATTTGTTTCAAACCTTGGTATCACCTCCAAATTATCTAGACCTCACAGCTGTGAGTGAGTACACTTTCTAGCCATGAGAATTGATATTTTCATTTTAACTCTTTCAAACCATACAGTATAGTATTATCCTCTTCCAAAATCTGCAATATTCTTAAGCCCTATATTGTTACAATATGAGATATGTGCAGTATCTCTCTAATGCTGTGGGACCTTGATTATTGTTAATCAATATATCTATGTTCAACATTATATATCAACATTAATGACTACAGACCTGCCAAAATGTTATTACTCTTACAGACCAAAATTTCAACTTCTGAACTGAGCAAACCACTAATAAACAGTACTCTCAGCTATGGCATCATCTCCATGAATGGCACATATTGCATTTGCTGTTTGTACATTTTTTTCCTTTCTGAAAATAAATTATAATCAATTGATGAAAATGGATCTCATTTTCTTGCATTTTCACTTTTAACATAAAAACATTTCCAGTTCAAAATCCACACATGAATCAGATAGAAAGATGCATTGAAATATGTATATATGTCCTAAATTTTAGTGATATGGGAAATGAAATCATATGTTCAAATGCTCACTATTAAAAACAATATGAACTTTTATTCCACCCCAATATATATATATATATATATATATATATATATATATATATATATATATATATATATATATACATATATGTGTGTGTGTGACAAAGTGGAAAAATGTTTTGTGCAACATGTTTCATCCTTTATGACTTCATCAAACTGAGTTTGTTTATACTTGCACAATTCCACATGAACAAGAAATGCTGGGAATTATAATTTTTAAATTATTTTCCATTTCTTTTTGTTTTTTATGTATATACTATATATACTCATGTATCACACAAATTTTGAAGAGCTAATTTTGAAGTTAATTTTAAGGGGTTTGCATCATACATGAGATATAAAATTAGCATATATAATGCTGGCTCTAGCTATGCCGCTGACCAAAATATATATATTCGTTTACTGCAGTCAAAAGTACAGCTGTATTTAAAATAAACATGATTTTGATAAAACTGATGTTTTCCTTAACTGTATCCAATAATAATGCATATAATATCCTCATATTAGTATCATATTATAAAATACAAACATAGCGAATATGCATCTTTTTCATTGTTTATGTTTATAAGATGTTTAGCTGATCAAGACTACTGTCTATACTTTCCAAAGTGTTGCCAACAATACTTTTATAATTCTCTTTTACTTTTTAACTTATTAAACTAGAAGATGGGATAAAGAGACAGAGGAAAAGAGATTAGCCTATTCTAATTTGGTCTCTCAAAAGATGAACTCGCATTATACATGAGACGCATGATAAAATCAATTTTTATAAGTGAAAATTTGGGAGTCATATGAGATTGCACATTACACAAGTATATACAGTATATATTTGGGGCATATAGCTGATTTCATTTGGATTGTTTTTCTTTTTGTTTCCATCAATTTTGTTAATGGATATCCCACATAGTGATCACAGAAGATAGGAAAATTCATGCTTGGCTGAGTGATAAGAACAATAGCTTTTGAACCATGAGATCTGGGTTCTAATCTTACCATGGTCAATTTCTCAAGTAATTGATTTATTGCTAATATTGGCCTAGGAAAAACGTGTGACACTGGTGAAAGTACCTGAAAATCACCCCATAGGTTGGCTCAAGCCTTGTCACTGAAAATGGATAAACAAAACAGTTCAGAAGCCATCAAAGGCTGTATTAAACTCACAATTTTCACAGATGGAAGCATGTGCTTTAGTATTTTGTAATATATAGCACTACCTAATGTTCCTTTGTTGATGTGCAGTTTGGCTTGGACCACAGAAAGAAAAATAGCACAAATCATTATACTGTCACTACCAACTATGCATACATCTGCAAAGCATTGGACACCAATATCTTTAAACATCCTCATTGGTCCATATCAACCAATGAAATACCTTCTGGCTTAAATTCAAAATTATGTCTGGAAGGCAACCCTTTTAGGGAACAGGCTCAGACAACAACAAAAAAAACAGGGAGAGAGAGAAAGAGAGGTACATACAGATAGACTGACACATGATGCTGTTGCAATCTTTACAGTCAGACCAAGAGATTATTTCACAGACAACTGAAGAATACATACAAATTACTGCATGGAATACAAAATCAAACAACAACTTCATGCAACTCACAAACTAATCATGCTTGAAACAACAAAAAGATTAAATCTGAGTATGATTTCTAACACCATCAGTAAAAACTTTGACTCACTGAGGGCAAATTATCATGCAGCTACATAAAACAAGAACTCTCTCTCTATCAATCTCTTAACCCTGAATTCACATCCACTCTGAATAAATTCACTTAAGTTCATTATTGTATTTTGTTTCTGTAAATAAATATTGTTAACCTTCAGCATGTCTTTCCTTGCATCATTTATGTTGAATGGAGGAAAGGAGGGATACATTTCCTTCAAAATCCTTCTGATATTTATACAGACCATATTTCTACCTTGTTCCTTCTCACCACAATAATACTTGCATTTACTTGTTTATCTGTCAGAATGCTCTGACAGATAAACATATGGAATGTCCTGTTTCTACAAAGAATTCAATTTTAGCCTTGTCAAACCATAATATTTTGTTTCAAGATCAAGTAGGATTCTTGAGATGACAATGATGATAAGAAAATAAATATTCATATACCTGGGTTTCAAAAGAACAGATTTTCTCAAGGCCCAAGAACTAAGTCCTACTCATTGGAATTGAATTCTTACTCACCTATTTCTGCAGTTCTTCATGAGTTGTGAATGACTCATAAATTACTTTCCAACGCTCTCTTATGAAGACATCCTTTTAATGGTTCTAATCATGCTGATGGTGATTTGAAATGAATTGCAAATATTCCATTTTATAACACTGATAGCAAATTTATTAACTCACAAATTTCTTCAGATGGATCCTTTGTCGTTGTCATTTTGATGCTGTGAAAACTTTTGCATGTGAGATCTTCAGTGACCATTCAGAGTTGATGTAGACATTATAAATTGTCAGCTATGGTCCATTGTATGCTCTGATTTCTCAACAAAAATTAGTAAATTAACAATTTGAATAGAATTTCAAGCAAAAACTTCATTTTTTTACCATGCTGCATTTTGTAACTTCCTACAATATTTGCCAATAAATTTATGTGAAGATGAACACTTATTTATTTATCCTTATTAAAAGTATATTTTTTATTTTTGTTTAACCATTTCACCCCATGCAAGGCAATGAAGCCACTAAGATGTAAGTCATTACAGAGTGCTAAAGAAAAAAAAATACTAAAAATATACTATTAAGGAGAGAAGACATTAAAAGAAAAGGAATTAACAATATTAAAGATAATGACTGACACTGTATTTAAATTTTTGAAAATCAAAGTTGAATGGAAAGCCAGAAGAAAGTTCCACAAACAAGAAATGTGATAGAAGAAGCTGTTAGCATAGAACTTGCAGTTACATCTAGCCATTTCAACTGCAAAATGATGAGTCCTTGCCGCCAATCTAATAGTATGCTAAAATTCATAAAGTCTAGGCACCAAAGAGGAAAGCTCATCAAAACAATTACCATGAAAATATTCCTAGAAATGACATATAGATGTTACCTTAGGACAATGGGAATTAAATGAGGCCTAGATGTCAGAGATGAGGTATTATGTACATTATTTACATTATTCGGACTACTGTCCTCATCTTTGTCACCATATTTATTAGAATGTTTAGGCTGTTGTACGCTCTGGCCTTCATCAATAGTCTGCATAATGTAAATAATGTGAAGCCTAGATGTTAAATATTTGCTATATTCCACTCTAGCTTTATTTAAGGAACAAGAATAAAGATCATAATTTTGTTAAAATATCTAATATGCCCAAAACGTTTGTGTGTCACTGCCTATATACACCTACCATACAGTATACACACACTCATGCACATGCATGCACACCTATATATATGTGTGTGTGTGTGTGTGTGTGTGTGTGTTCAATTGGTTTCACCCCAAGCAAGGCAATAAAGCCACAAATATACAAGGGGTTACTGGGTGTTGAAGAATTAGGAACAGAAACATTACAAAAGTCTAGGTACCATTGCAAAGAGCTCATCTAAAGAATTACCATGAAAGTATTTATAGAAAAGAATTTTATCAAAGAGCTCAAGGTAAATAGCAGGGGCACCAGATCACATGTGGCAGCAATAATCTAAGCATGTCAAAATGGTAGACTTATAGATATGTATGATACATTCTAGAGATAAAAATTCTCTTGCACAACACAGTGAAACAACTTTCTTAGAAGCAGATTTAGCAGATATATATGTATGTATGTGTGTGTGTGTGTGTGTGTGTGTGTGTGTGTGTGTGTGTGTGTGTGTGTGTGTACATATATATTTGCATGCATATATGTGTCTATATTTATTGTTAAATGTCCTAAATGTCTTTGGGAATTTATTGCTGATAACATGATGCAGCTATCAATAAAAGATTTATGATTTTAATATCAACTAATTGCTCTCCACTGAGATCATGTCATCGCGGTATCAGAATGAATGTCAAAACAATTACAATGTAAAGAAGTTGAATTATAAATTCATGGGTCTATCAGTAATATTGAAAGTCAATCTACTTAAGTAACTTTGCTTTTCATATACAATATTTAAAAAATCAATTTTGTCGAAAGTTTTTTTATTTAAAATACTTGATAAAATAATGCTTCTTTTTTTTTTCAATATGAAGTCAGAGTGAAGATTTGAATTGAGTCACTGGGAGATTAGCATCCATTTCTATGAATAATCAATGTGGATGTTTAGTACATAAAGAGTAGCTATTAATTAACTCATGATGATGATGCTGATGATAGTTGTGGTGGCATTGGTGGTGGTGATGATTTTGGTAGTGATGATGATAATGATATATTAAAAAGATTCTTTTTATTAGAACTGCATCAAAACAAATCACATTCTAGCAGACTTTTCATTTTTCAAAACAAAATCTTTAAACACAAGCTGAACATCGTAAATGAATGATTTCATTTTGTGTCATTCCACCTTTTCATCTGCTATGAACATATCAATAATGTCCAGAAAATATTCAGCCATTTCTTAAATCATTTACAGTTATTTCTTTTATTTTTTCAGAGCTTTTTAAAATTTTTTTATTTTTTAGAGCCATTTCATTTTATCCAGACATTTGTTAGAGCATTTAGAGCATCCTAAATGAATAATTTCATTTTATGCCATTTCACTTTTTGTCTGCTATGAACATATCAGTAATGTCCAGAAAATATCCAGCCATTTCTTATTAGCATTAAAAATAGCCTACCTTGGGCAATGATACATTTGACCTCTTCTTCAAAGTAATCTGCTTTAGACTTTACACTTAAATCATAATCACTTTTATTTTTCAAAGCAGTCTGCAAAGTTCTCTTTCACAATTGTCTCATGGTGTCCTGTGTAATCTTGTCCATTGAAATGGAACCACAATTTTAGCCTTGGAAAAAATCAGATGGAATCAAATCGGAAAACAGTTGAGTAATGCAATATTTTGTAAGAACTTCTTCACTAGATTTGAAAAATCAATTCATTCACTCATCGTGATTGAAGCATTCATACACTATACAAACTCCTTGATGTAATGGAATAACCTGGCACCCCCATGAATGATTACCCTATAGGTAGTAAGTACCTATAAAGTCGACTGTCTATGAAAGATGTGGGAGAGGAGTGACAGAGAGACGATGCAAGCACGTCTGACCTTCCAATTAGTGGCACTCACTACTAGATTGACCTGTGTGTATAATTGTACTGTATTTCATATTGTACTGGTTGTGTACAATAAACCTTTCTTCTCTCATCCACCTGGTTTTAAGTATTTATTCACTTAGCACAGAATATAACAGTGGCGATAAGGATGTTTGAAATGAACTCACACCAATATAACACTCCTTCAATAGAGTCTTACTGCTGCATAACCCTAGAGGAGAGTTTCAGTTCATGTTCGTTTAGTACAGAACTGATTGGTTAGAAAGTTATAACACAATGCTACTCATTCTTGACATAAAAATATATAATTTTCAGATAGTCCTTATATACAAAGGGTGCGATACGTAAATTGTCTTCTAAATTATGCAAAAATGAAAATAACACTGACATATCATTTTCACAGATTGCAGAAATTGTCTGACAGCCATGTCTGTGTTCTCCTGTTTCTGTGGCATCGTGCAGAGACCTGTTGCCAGACATAGGGTCTTCAAGCAGCTACCCACTTGATCCAGGAAAGTACTACCTTCTCAAGGCACTTGATATAGACCTCCATGTTGAGTCTGAGGCCCTCACCAACAAATTTGGGACTTCTTTTCATATTAGAATGGAGTGAGTTATCCGAGCTGCTGTACCTTTGTAATCATCATTAGACTCATCCAACTCTTTCTGAATCCTCTTTACTGTCCTCAGATTGACATCCAAACACTCTGAAATGTTTGCATTGGAGCTTCCAGCATGAATGCCAACCAGTACAGCATGCTGTTTCTAAATGTCTGGCAGAGTGCATTGCATCATGATGCTCTTTTTCTTGCAGATGGTACCCAACTGATCCTATTATACTGGACAGTCAACAAAATCAAAAACAATGTGCATGTCAAAATTAAAAATATAAAATGCTGATAATTTACCCATCGCACCATTTATATAACATTCAAATAGCAACAATTATTAGTTGTATAGATATAAGTATAAGTATGTATGATTATATTTTGTGTGCATATATATATATATATATCTGTGTGTGTGTGTGTGTGTGTGCAGGAGAGAGAAAAACTGCAAATAGATACAATGGTCCACTTGATATTTTCATAATTTCATGACTTTCATATACACAGCCATCTGAACTATCTACTGGTGAAGAATTTGTGATGATTGAGGCTCCTAACCCCATGCCAAGTGATGTTCAGTCAGTAAATTTTCATTTCTGTTGTGTCTACTTTTGTAAACTACAAAAGACAAATTTTAGAAAGAAAAATGCACTACTGCCCTAAGCTAAGCACTTTCTTTCACAGCAAAGAGCAAAATCAACACTGTTTGTATTTAATATTCCTATGAGAGGCTTTGTCAACAGGTGGATGCAAGACAAAGTGTCAAGCAGTCATTGTTGTAAGGGATATTGTTGTGTTTACACAAGAGTTCAGGTCATACTATTAGAAAAGAGAGAAAAGTAAGCTCCAGAGAGAAGCTTTTTTATCTTGATGTCTGGCCAACAAGATATATCTTTCTTGCCAAGAATATATATATGATAAACATACTGGTATGTAATAAAAATAATCATGGTTACATTGGAAAGATGGAGAGCAAAGAACAAACTAGACTATCGCTGAGAAAGACATTTATAAAGTATGAATGAATTTTTTCATTGCTTGTCGTTTCTCAGGAAATCAGTAATGATGGGGGAAGGAAGTGGTTTTTAGATGATCATTTATTTAATTTCACTCTCAAAGAATTCTACTTGGCAAATATTTTCTTCTTCCTTGCATGGAGGTACAGCTGTCTCCATCTTTCTTCTCTCACAGTCAAATATCCATAGCAGTATGAGAAAAATAAATTTCTTCTAGCCAGTCAACAAAAGAATTCTCCCTCCACAAGTTATTTAATGCTACAGGTATTGCTAAAAATGATACAATGTGGTCATCAATGTTACCTAAAAAGATTAAATGTGCATAGTATGTATTAAAGGACACTTTTAGTGCAAAAACATGTTTCTGAATAACCATTTAAACAGATAAATTTTAGATAAATTATCAAGATTCAGCTGTTAATAGGTGTATAAGGAGGGAATTACACTGTTCATTAAACATCAGCATGAATGGGAATATAATGAGATAATTTGTGAGATCAGTAGGTAAATATATAATATATATATATAATATATATATATATATATATATATATATATATATATATATATATATATATATATATATATATAGTGCAGAGCAAAGTAAGTGAACCCATAAGATAATATTTAAAAATTGTCTCTTTTTTCCAGATAATCAACAGATCTGAATTAAACTATATATTCATTAAGAAAAATCTTTATTAAATCAATTACAACCAATTCCAAATTTTTTTCAAGCTGGAATAAAAATATTAATTAAAAAATAAATATTTCCAAAAGTAAATGAACCTTACATTTAATATTTGATGACTCCTTCTTTTGAGGTCACAACATCAACAAGACATTTTCTATAATTTTGAAGGAGTTTCTGTCAGTACTGAGCATCAGTTTTTGACCATTCTTCTTGGCAAAACTTCCTCAATTGCTTGATATTACTTGGGTTTCTTGCAAGTACTGCCATCTTTAACTTGAACCACAGATTTTCTATTGGGTTTAGATCAGGACTATGACTTGGCTATTCCCAGACTTGAAATTTCTTTTTTTCAAACCCATTCTTTTGTGGGTTTGCTTTGATGTTTAAGATCATTGTCCTTTTGGAAGATCCTGTTCTGACTTAAACCCAACTTTCAAACAAAAGGCCAGAACATTCTGTTAAAAATTTCTTGGTATTTTGCAGAGTTCATTGTGCCATCAATGTGTACTATTTTGCCAATTCCAGCTGCAGCAAAATACTCCCAAATTATAATGCCACTACTACCATGTTTATCTGTTGATGCCAAATTCTTCTCCTCAAAAGCCTTATTAGGAGCTTTCCAGACATACTGTCTATGGTTCTTCCAAAAAAGCTCTAGTTTGGTCTTATCCAAGCAAAAACTTTTGCCAGATCATTACCAGATTATTATTATGAGCTTTTGCATAGTTGAGCCAAAACAGGTTTGTGCTTTGCTGGTAAGCATTTTTTTTTTCTAGGCATTCTGCCATTAAGACCAGCATCATTCAAATTTCTTCTCACTGTTAATATATGCACATTGATTCCAACATTGGCCAGGGAAATTTGGAAAACCACAGAGGTCACAGCAGGATTTGCCAGGACTTGCCAAAGAAGATGTCAACTTGCTCCTGCAGTTATTTTTTGCAGACTGCTGTTTTTTGATTGCGATGCCATCACACCAGAGGCCTTCCATTCATAAATAATTTGTCACACAGTGGAGATATGCACCCCAAATCATTTTGATAGCATTTTTGCTATCATTATATACAAATTTTTAAAGCTTCAGGAAGTTCTTTTGATTTTGGCATATTTTTTTAAATTTAGTTTCTAACTGAACACTTTTATATATACAATGAGTTACATTGGTTGAGTGCAGTATACACAGCTTACCAAAACAAATGTGTGATTTTGATTTTTACATGTGCACAAAAAATGATTTGCACTGGCAACCATGTAAAAAAAATACGCAATGTAAATGTAAGAATTCACTTACTTTTGTGCATCTGAATTTTTAATTTTTAATTAATCAAGCTTATTTTCTTAAAATATAGTTTAATTGAGATCTGTTGATTATCTAGAAAAAGTGACACAATCTTTAACATTATCTTAAGGGTTCACTTACTTTTGTGCAGTACTGCATATATCAATTGCTGATATCCCCTTACGAGTGATTGGAGCGATTGCTGGAATGTCCATCTATGAGTAGGGATGCTGAAGGTAACATCATTAGCTAAGTGACAAATTTAATATTTGTATTAATCCTAAAATATATATATATATATATATATATATATATATATATATATATATATACCTGCATGAGCTATTCTGCAAATGTTATCATTGCATAGCAATCTTCTATGTAAGCATAACAGAGTGTTATCTTTGATGGTGAACATCTCTGTTGTAATGTCCATATAACCACTCTGATGATGGCTCATGTGAGCCAAAAGCTTAGATTGAGGAACAGCTTAATAAAAATATATTCAAATGTTGACAGATTTTGTTTTTATTTACTGCTGAAACTAAGGCTACTATATGATGCTTAGAATGGTTCATGATTAAACATAATAGAAATTCACTGTCTGTTATATTTAACAATATATGTTTGAATATATATATAAATAGATAGATAGATAGATAGATAGATAGATAGATAGATAGATAGATAAAATGACTGACAATGTACTGTAGTTAAGTTTTTATTTAATTTTTTATGTATTCTTATAATTTTCATCTTTTCTGGACACAAATTATGTCAAAATTGTCTGAATTTTCTGTATATTTTAGTACTTTCAGCTATACTTTTAGCCATCATCAAGGATGATCTTATTTTTTACTTTTAACTAAATAACTTCATCATCAATGACAATAAGTAACCTGCAAGATCCAAATTACAGGTAACCAATATTATTTACGAATTCACATGTGCCTTAAGGAACTGTGTTCCTGATCAAACCAAATTCATAAAATAATGGAAGCATTATTAATAAAAAAAGGACAATCCAACACCCAGTAACATCAACTATGAACACAGCTACAATGTGCTGACTGTGTTTGGAAAATAAAATATTTCTATAACTCTAGATCCATATATAAAACAATCCATATATTTAGTTAATAGTAAAAATAAAATCATCCTTGATAATGGTTAAAAGTATAGTTGAAAGTGCGCTGACATACATTTGGATAATTTCTACATAATTTATGTAACCAGAAAAAAAGAAAAATGAAAACTATCAGAAAAATGAAATAAAAACTTAACCACAGTACCTTATCAGTCATTTTTAATGAAACTTGTATAAAAGAAGGATTTCTGCCCAAATACACAATACATATATATATATATATATATATATATTTTAAAAATATGATTCCTTCCTTTGTGAAGGAATCATATTTTTAAAAAAATAATTATAATCTAAGCTCCTCTACCTCTGTATGGAGCACTGTTTTTTAAAAATAAAAACAAAAATACTAAAGAACCCTGGATTATTTACCAAACGTGTTCTTTCCTATTTTTCTACATACCTGCACACACACACACACACTCACATATATATATATACATAAATTAATTAAAATCTTCCTTGTTTTCCATATTTGATGATGTTTAAAAAGAAAGGTTGCTGCACAAATACATATATATATATATATATATATATATATATATATATATATATATATATATATATATATATATATATATATATATATAAAATTATAGAGTAACATCCAGACAAATAGAAACCAACTGATAGAGACAGGTATATCAATATAATGATACACAATCAATTTTGTCTTAGGTTTAACAAAGCTGTTAAATTTGTGAGCCTCAAAACTAATCAACCAAATATTCGAGACACTCTCATCTGTTTTTTATAAAACACCATTTCAAACTTTTATTGAATGCAATAATCTGAAAGACATTCATGATTCTTAAAGTTTCTGTCTCCATTTCTAATACACTTAATTTTATAGAAACAAATCTGATCAATCTTTAGCACATAGGAAAGTTGAATTAAACAACTGACAAAATCTTTTCATATTACAAACAGATTTGTTTGTTTCTGAAAAATTTAATCTCTGGTCATTTTTTTTTTTTATTTTCTTCCTGTTTTAATAAGAGTGCAGATTAGAAAGTTTAGAATGTGGACATTTTTCCCTATATATATTGAGTTTATTTAATGGTAAGGCTGCCATGTGTGTGTGTGTGGGGGGGAATATATATAGATAAATATTTAGCTACTTTGCAGGTATATGTGTGCCAAAATTTACAGACTTGTGGGTGAGGAATTGTTTTTCTCTCTATAAACCGCTCTCTCACAGATGCAATGCTGCAAGTCAGTCTCTCTCTACTCTATCACTTTTCCCATTGCAAATATTCTGACAAGCTACAGTCCTTACTTTCACTAGTTCTGACCTCCACAGTTAAAATCTATCATTCCATGTACAATGAGAAAAATCCTACCCATTCCATTTGTATTCTGTTAATAAGAAGGAGGTTCCATTTTGGCAGCTTCTTTTCAAGCATCACTGCTTTGTGGAACAAACTCTTGAGAGTGCATGCTTCCCCGATCATTACAATCTGAAACCTTTTTTAAGTCAAGTGTTAAGAAGTATCTTTCCTACATAAAGTGCACTTCTTACCTGCTCCCTTTTAACATGCATCAAACCTCAATCAGAAAAGACAGTAATGAGCTTTGCATTGGGTAAACAATTAGAAAAAATAATATTCAAACATTAATTCAATCCCAGACTTTTGAAAAAAATAATTCTTACCATATATGTTTAACATCAGAGGAAGGCTGGAGAACCTACTGGCTGAAATTTAATGATCAAAAAGAAAATATTAATCTTGATAATTAATTAAATAGCAGAAATGTCATAACAGTAGACAACTCACAAATGTTTATATTGAACTGCTTTTTTTGCTCAGATGTTTTCATTGAAAAAACTGTATTGCATTAAGATGAATTACTATTGTATTTGGGCCATAGAAATGTTTAAAACAGTATAAGATAAAACATTCAAGATACCTGTAGATCAGGTTCAGCAATATTTAAGAAAAAGAAAAAGTACAGAGATGGCCATAAATACAGATGCTCTTCCCAAAGAGATTGCAGAAAAATCTCCATAATTTCTCCTAAATTTTCCCCTGAACAGTTTGTCACCCGAAATGTGTCTGCTTTCGGTAGCCAAATGCATAATTTTATTGATCGCTTATAAAACCATGTGATAAAAAGTCTAGACATAGAACAGGAAAAAACTGGGCTCAAAATAAGAATAGTAGACAAGGAATATCCTTGTCAACAGAACATATTTTTTTCATATAGCATCAAGGAATAAATAAACCAAAATATCATAACTGTACAGCAGCAACATCTGCAACAGTAGCAGCAGCAGCATTTTCCTCATTATTCAAAGAACTTTGATTATTATCAATATTGTTATTATCTTAATTATTATCCCATGAAAACTGGTATTTTACATGTTTGTGTGTATGACAATTATGCTTCTCTTTTTTTTTTTTTGTCACAGAACAGAGTATAGAGTATCTGTCCAGTTCTCTTGGTCTTCTGAACTGAAATCAGTTATGCTTTCTGACTTAGAATCATTACCATTTTTCTAAATAGGATCAGAGTGTGTCTTACATGTGCCTGATCTGCAGCTTTTCTGAACTGGAATAAGACATGAAAATATTAAGCCAGAAAGAATGACCAAAAAAAAAAAAAAAGAGGAAAAGGTGGAGATTGGGAAAGAAAAAGACATAGAATTAGAAAGAGAAAAGGTAAAAATACAATACTAATTAATACTAATTCTACTCAATGAAAGAAAGAAAACTAGTGAAAAATGAAACCAGGTGAAAGGAAAAATAAACACAGTAACAAAAAAATAAAATTACAACAACCTGAAGAATGTTAATACTTGGCAGAGTAGTAGAAATTCTAATAAATTTTATTCAAATTTCTTCAGCCATCTTTTGACATAGTAGTCCTTAGGCACTCTTTGTCTTTTGGCAATGAATACAGAAAACTTACTCAATCCAACAATATCATTGTCCTTTCTTTATCTGTTGAAATAAATAGGAGGCATTACTTTTGGAACTACAGGCATGTGTGTGTGTATAATAGTATCAATTAAAAGATTTCTGTAATAGACATGGATAAAAGAGAGTGAGAAAGTGAAAAGATAGAAAGAAAATTTGAGAAAAATGAAAAGAAAACCAGATGAGAGGGAAAAATAAAGACATTAACAGAGGCCAATACTCTGAAGGATGCTACTAATTTTGTCCTGAATACAATATGTGTATACCGGGGGTTTTATTCAAAGACTTCAGACATCTTTCGACATAGTAGTGCTCATACTAATTTCGTCTGAGCTTTTAATGGTAACGCATGTTGCAATATGGTTCAGTATGATAAAAAAGTTCAGTGAAAGATGTCATACCACAGAGATATATACATGCTCCTTTTATTCAATTAATTTTTTTTTTTTTTACAGGAAGGTTCAACTTGTTCAAGGCCCAAGGGCAACTCAGTGTAGAGAGTTAAGATAAGGTGTAGTTTATATGGCTAGGACAGGAAGATAACAGCTGACTCTAAACTTGAACAGGTTAAGATTGTAATGATCAGGGAAACATCCCCTGAGGAGTCTGTTCCATAGGGTAGTGGTTCATGTGAAGAAGCTGTTTAAGTGGAACATACATCTTGCCACCAGAATACATGTGGGTGCGGTTTGCTACTATATAAGTGGTATGGCAAGTCCTAGCCATGAAGGTCTGATCTGGTAGAACTAGAAGATGCAGTTCATTCAAGCTCTTTCTATGGTAGTAGCAACAGAGCAGTGAGAGACTTGCCACATCCTGCCTGTGGGAGAGAGGTTTGAGTATGGAAAATAATTCATCACCCACAAGGACTCAGAGATGCTTTTGAACTCTATCAAGCCTGAAAAGTGAGGTCTAGGTACCTTCCATCCAAATATGGCAACAGTACTTCATTTTCAGTTTGATTTGGTTCTGAGGATGTCATGAGGAATCAGGTAATGGAGCCTGCTATTGAGTCTTAAAGATGGTCATTTAGGAGAATTGATTATAATGTAGATGTAATATCTGCAAGCACTTGTTTAACACTGGCCATAAATCATAAAACATACAAATATATGCAAAACAAAAAATATACAATCAATGTTCATGAATAATTTGAGAAATAAGTTTTTGCGACAGAAAACTTACCCAATCTAACAATATCATTGTCCTTTCTGTATCTGTTGAAACTTCTGTGAAAATAAATAGGAGGCATTACTTTTGGAACTTCACTCCTGTGTGTGTGTATTTGTGAAATAACATATATTACACCAAATCATGGACTTATATATATATATATATATATATATATATAAAAGAAATATAGTCTTAAGGTTTGCTATATTTATGGGATAAAGTGCTCAATATCAGAGATAGGGCATGTGTAAATATAAAAGTGAACATAAGTCAACACTTCATATTATATTGCTTCATATTATATTGCTCATTTTATTTTTTGTTTCTTTGACCCAAATAAATAAACAAAAGCGACTTCAGTAAAAATAACCGCCATAATAGAATACCACAATGCACCACTAACCGTATATATATATAAATAGCCGAGAAAAATAGCAGCATATGTGGCCTGACGATTGCATATAGCATGAAACAGACTGTCGCCTCTAAGTGTTGACTTATATATTATATATATATATATATATATATATATATATATATATAGCCCTCAACTACAAAGCTATGACACAATAACCAGCCAAGTTCATCCAACTGCATTAAGTTAAAGATAATGTACGATATTTTAAAGTTGGGAGTTCCAGAAGTAAGCAAAAATCTTTAGTTAACAATTGTCCATCTGAAACAAAAGCATGACTAGCTTTTGATTTTAACTTTGACAAGATGCAATAAATCTGCAATTATCTGGATTAAAACTGCAAAAAATATCATCTGAATTAATTTTCACATTTTAAATCAATTAATCATACATTTCTGCATGAAGGTTAGAGATTTCAACATAGTTATTGGAATATGATTAAAAGCCTTTGGGCTTTTTTTTATAAGGAACCTTGAAACAGGAGAAAAGTAGGTGCCAAATGCTTCAAACAGCATTTCCACATTGAATAACGCATGACTCAGAGAAATGCACACAGGCATTCAGATAAACGACACCCGATCTATGAACACCCAGATTTTTTTTTTAAATTAAATTTGAACAATCAAACTGAGAAATTAAATCAATCAAAGTGAAAAGTGATGAAAAAATAACATAAGAATTTTTACATTAAAAAATGCAAATTTTTCTGCACATTCCAATCTTCTTTCTTCAAGTTATACCTATGCAAATCTTCCACTAATTTGTTAATTTGCATGCATACATACATATATATATATATATATATATATATATATATATATATATGTATGTATGTATGTGTATGTATGTGTGTGTGTGCATGTTTGAAAATGTATTTATGGTCACAGTGTGGCTAGACATCTGACTGCATCAGGCAGGGACCAAAACCCAACCAATTTGGTATCAGTTGGAGATTCTAACCCCTAGGCTATCAACAGCTAGCAGAGAGGAAGGTGAATTTTTGCATATTCATGTTTTCATAAACATGCCAGTCACTCAGAGAACTCAATCACTACGAAAGTCTTATGCATTATATATATATATATATATATATATATATGTATATATATTTGTGTGTGTGTGTGTGTGTGTGTGTGTGTGTGTGTGTGTGTGTGTGTGTGTGTGTGTGTGTGTAACGAACTGATGTTTGCAAAATTTTGTGGATATATTTATATAAGCAAAATATTATGTGAGTTTTCTCTGTTTACATTTGCAACACTAGCTTCTTCAAATATTTTCTTACTGGCAATTCCTCTTTTCTTGTTTATTACACTTTAATTTTTATCAAATCTCTTTTTGCGACATTCTTAAAGCCAGTCTTACTTTCTTGTTCATATCTTGCCAATGTTTACAAAAATTTTTTTAGAAGTGTTCTATGATTTCCATTCAGCTTTTTGCAATTTTCAATGTTGTGTTCCCACCACTCATTAAATATACAGTATCTTGTTTCTCTTTTGAGATTTTGTCTTTCTTACAACCCATCATAATTTTTATATATCTGAAATGAAGAATAAATGTCAATAAATGTAATCTTATATATATTTATTTACAATATCCATCACTCGATTTGCATAATAAAATCTCACATCACCAAATATATTATAAATAATTTTAATAAAAGCAGAATTTATAAGTTGGAATTCACATGGAATATTTATCATAGAAATATCCTGACAATTTTACCAATATCAGTTAATGACAATTTTATTTAAAAGATTAACTTGCAAAATAAAATCTGACATTGTGTAATGTTTCACTAGACATGTATATTGTAACATTATAATTAAGGTGAAAAATTTTTCCATCTTTCTCTCATTATTTCTAAAATAACCAGATTCTTTCTCTCATCTTATATATAAAATACTGTGTATGTGTGTGTGTTTGTCCAAGCAACTCCTCCACTTCCACTGGTTCGATTTCAATGATCACTCACTCATTCAAAAGCCCTACAAAAGCTAGGGGAACGATTTTTGTTGAGCTCAGATTCAGAGTTGCCAGATTACACCAGGTTAAAAATATATATTAATATATTATACTAGCCATTATTGTTGCTTTCATGGTTCAAAGGGAGTAATTCATATTTTCCTGTCATATCCAAAATTGCAGCAAGCTTTAAATTTTAAGCTAGTTTAAAAGCCACACTATCAGTATTATTTTCCTTAGTTGTGACTCTGTCCTTCGACAGAACCGCCCCAGAGCGCACTCTGCCCAAAGGCAGAAATATAAATGAGAGATGATAAAGTAACATGTTACAAACTACTTTATAGTAATTTGTATTTACTCCCCCCCCCCAAGGTCACAGTGTGACACAAGGTCGGTTTAATGTGGGGAGCCTGAGCACATACATCTGGGCTAGGAACAAAAATTGCCCGCAGCCCCTACAACCACTGAAGAGAGCTGTTCACACACCAAAAACTTGATATCTGTATTATATATTATCTACTTCTTGCTAATATCAGTATCTTCAGATTCAACTAATTTCCATATTGATTTTTAAAAATTTATTTCATTAATTGAGTTTCTAGTGCTAGTTCCCAATATAAATCTATGATGAAATGCATTTAGAGAAAGAAAGTAAGGGATTGATTATTTGATAGGTAGAGATAACTTGGTACACTTTTAAATCCACCTTGCACACTTCTTAATGAACTCAACAAAAGTAAAGTCAAATTTTGGGATGCAATTATTTGTATCAAAATTATTTGATCTGTGTTCTTAGAAAAGTCTTTAACACTAAGATCCTTACTAATAAAATTTAAATTTCAATAAAATTCAAAAGACAAAAAAGATCTACCCAAATTTGATTCTGTCTCCAAGAGTACATATCTCAAATTTGGCTGTAGGTCAGTCAAGTTCATTGGTCAAAAGATACTCAGAGATTTGAAAGCATTCTTGTAAAGAACTTGCTAGCCAAAATTGGCTCACAGCCAAAGAAAGCACTCCTCTATTGCTGTAATGTTAACTACACTTGCTGTATTGTGTTTGGAAATGACAAGAAGTAAATCCAAAGAGAAGAATTCTCTTCACAAATCAGACATATAGGTGTGGCTGGCTCACAACTTCATCTTAAAGAGACAAGTAAGGTGCTCTTTCTTGAATGATTAGAGAGAATTGGTATGCAGTGAAGTGATATTTTTGGTGAGCATGTCACTGGCTAAGGTCATAGCATTTCAGTTGACATCACTCAAAGTGGATATGCAGTGGCACCAGGCAAAGAGGCTATTTTTTTAAAAGAATAATTCTGTTGCTCAGTAGAAGACGAACTGAAATCACGTTATCATTGAATACACTAATACAGTTAAAAAATTTCCTGGTTCGCTCAACAAGGAAAACTGGTGAAACAGGCTCAAACATTATAGATCTTTTAGTAAAAGCTTCTATTCAGAAATTGAACAACTTATCAGTTTTTTAAAAAAAAATCATTTCACCTCTGACCTTATTGCTTCACCTCTGACCTTATTACTTTAATTTTTACTATTTGAAAAGAGCAACATAAAGTTGTCTGCAGCTAAATACTGGTTATATTCCACAATCATTGAAAGGTCATCATTAAACTTTATTTCTGGTTCCTGTTAACCAAAGTTAAACAATATCAGATAGTGGATACTGAAAGTAACCTTCTAAAATCCAAAATATATTTCAGCTTTAAATAACCCACAAAAGGTTGATAAGCAGTAAAAAACAAACCAATCAATCCATTTTTGATAATAGAGACCTGTATACATGACTAAGGAGAAATTTATCCCATCCCATATCAGTGATATATTGATAGAATTGTGGCTTCCCTGTGTCTTTTCTATAAATATTTTCATGGCATCTGTTCTTATGAGCTTTTTTCCTTGGTGCCATGACTACATGAATTTAAGCATGCTATTAAATTGGCATCTAAGTTCCACCCATTTAGGGGTAGAATAGTTAATGCAACCGTCACTTCTACTCCAATCGTTTATTTTCTCGCACTTCCCAACTGTGGAACTCCCTTCCATTTACTTGCTTCCCTGATAACTACAAATGATACATCAATTGCCATCTTCTATCTTCTTGAATCCTGTTCATCTCTTGTTCTTTCCTCGATCCTTCCTATACTCAGTCTTCTCTCTTACTTTCACTCCCTGCATACTAGTGGCATTACCACATTGCCTGGGATAAAATGAGTAAAAAAACAAAAAAGAATCACTATCAAAGCCATGGTTAGTATAATGTCTGACAGTAGAATCAGTGTGATCTTGGTGGAGGTGTATGGAATTGTGGCTGGTGGGTAATAGATGCAAAGTAGAAATTTAAGAAATATATCCTCCTTATTACTATCACAGACATAATGATAACTGATTTTTACAATGCTAATTCCATCCTCAAATTCCATGCCCTGTTCCTTTACTATCAACCTTTCTCCTGCCACAATTTCCATCTTAGCTATTTCAATCTTGGCATTCTACTTATCACCAAAAAGTGGCTCAACCATTTTATGTGCCTGTAGAATCATTTTTTTATCCGCTAAAAGATCTTAATTCATTTTTTGTTTTCATCTTTCCTTGTATCAGCCTTTCCTTTTCATCTTCTAAATTGAATCATACTTTTTAGTTTTATCTGCAAAGAGACAAATTTCACTCCTTTTAGAAGACAAGCTAATTACATAAATAATAACCAAGATGTACATATAGAATAAATGTGTCTTCACTTGACATCACTCTCCGTATTGATACACACGTACTGCAAAGAATGTGTTGGCATTCTACACATCTATAGAAACTGTCCCTAACAAATGTAAGGTGATTTTCTGAGTTGAGACTGACTTCAACACCATAAATTGTACCAAAGATGATTGCCAATGGTCTTCAGCCACACTGCATTTAGAAACTGAAATGTTTTATCAGGGATTAGGAGTGTTGTATTGTATAGCCCAAAAAGAAAATGAAACATTGATAGAAATATTCAATTATTTATAACAGAAAATTCAGTCAATATAAAAGCAATAAATGATTAAACTGAGAATAGAATTATAAAGAAAGAAAATATTTAAGTACGTCTCTTTGTAAAACCTCATGAAAAGTGATTTTATTTTTTTACAAGTTACATCAAAGTAAAAAACAGAAAATAGCATTAATATATTAACTGTATGTTAGGCTAGAGGAGAATCAATTACATGGTTAAAATTTCATGATTCAGTTTAAAATCAATTTAAAATGTACATTAAAGAATTAAAGAAAAACTATGTTTTAATAAAGAAAAAAAATCTTTGAATTTTCATAAAATAGAAGATAAATTCTATTTGTAATTGGCTGATGATGCAGATAAAAACCAGACACATTTCATCCTTTGTCCTTTTCTATTTGTGGTTGTCATTTCTCTGCAAACAAAAACCAGGAATTTTCCCTTGGATCAATTGTACTTGAGCTAATAGCAGAGAATAGACCAATTATCCATGTAAACGATTTCAAGTTGAAGGATGTAAGTATTCTGCAAGATTGCATTGATCAAACTGGCTCAAGTGTGTGCATCGACAAAAATGTTTTTATTGATGGCAGAATAAGAAAGCAAAAAAAAAATTGTTTCAAAAGTCATATTACCATAAGAAATGGAACGTCTCATTTTAAATATTTCTATTAATGAGTTTAATCAACCAGAAGAATGTGTACATTTGTAGTGTGAGGTTGAGCTGTTTGTCAAGAAAATTGGGTTGAGTTTATTTTTGCAAATCATGCTGAGATGCTGAGTGTCTAGTGTTCTTTCAGTTTATTTGGACTTTTTAATTTGAATCAGTTTTTAGCTTTTTTTTCTTTTTTGTTTTGGCTTTGCTTCTTCAAATAAAATATCTTTATTGCACTCATAAAAAATGCAGACAATTCAGCATGAATATTTGGAAACTGGTCATAGGTTTGACTTGTTGAATTACAAGTAAGTTTTTTTTTCAGTAATTTTTACACTTTCTCAAATTGCTGCATGAATTAGACATTTTGTGCCAATAATAAAGATAAAAAAAGAATAATTATCTTATTATCATCACCATCACCACCATCATCATTGTCAACAACAATTAACAAAAGGAACAAAAAAACAAAATTTTTTTAATACTAGAAAAAGTAAAAACCAATAAAGTAAAAGAAAAGCACATAATATATTTGTCTACAAAATATGGAATGATGTTGATGAATATGATGATAATAATGAAGACAATAGAGAAATAAAGATAACATAATGGCAAAAAGGCATATTAACAATAATAATAATAATAATAATAATAATAATAATTGTATAGAAGAAAAAAGAAATTGTCTTTTTATTTAGTCAAGAACACCACGTTTCATAAAAATAAATCAATAACCTTAAGAAAATGAATTTATTTATCCACTCAGACAGAAATGATTTCAACAAAAGATATTTCTTTATTGCTACATATATGAGAGAGTGTTGGTCGTTAGCAAAAAGAACAACCAGAGATAAGAACTACAAATTGGAGAAACCATAATCAAGCAAGTACAAAAATTTAAATATCTAGGAAATGTTTTAACAGAAGACAGATAATGTGACAGCAAAATCTGAAGGCACATTGGATAGTCAAAAATGCCTTCAAAAAGTTATGCTCAGTAATAAGAAACAGAAAAATGTCATTAGAAACAAAGAAGTCAATACAAGACTGTTATTTAATATCAGTTCTCCAATATGGCAGTGAATGTTGGACAACTGCCTCAAAGATGCAGAAGAGACTTCAGGCAATAGAAATATGGTCCTACAGAAGGATGATGAGAATGAACTGAACATGTGAACAATGATGAGGTTTTAAAGAAAATGGAAACAAAATGGACACTTATATAAGAATCAGAAAGAAACTATTGACATTTCTAGGGTACATCTTTATGAGGAAAGTGGGCTTGAAAAATTTAACACTCACTGTTGAGTATAAAAGAACAAAAAAGCAGTAAATAACAAACCTAAGAAGCTTGTATAAATGGTTGTCAGAAAAAGGATAAGGAAAGTTTGCTAAGAGCTACAAGGGAGAGGAAGTTAGGAAAAACCATTATGACCTACATCCTGGAAGCACACGGAACATAGAAGGAGAAGATAAATATATATTTTTTCCCCTACTGGAATGTATATATGTATTTGATTTAAATTTGGATGAGAATCTAACACACACACACACACACACACACACACATACATACATATATATATATATATATATATATATATATATATCAAAATTGTCTAAATCATGCAAAAATTGTCCATCCTATAAAATGTTTAATATCTAAAAAATCACTAAACTAATTGAGTTTCTTTTTCTCATGTTTTCAAACAAGATGTTTAGCCATCTTGACACTATTTGTTGTAAGAATCACTGAAAAACCCTTTGAGTTATTTAGCTAGAAAGAGAACAGGTTAAAATCATTTTGTGTCAGCCCAACTATGTCTTCCCAACTGAGCAATGGTGAGAGGAAAAGATCATCCAGGCTTTCAGAAATGGTAGGAACATTCATACTCTGGCTTCTACCTTCAAAGTTCATTCAAGAACCATCAAGTGAATGTAAAAAAAAAGTTTAAAAAAGAAGGAACAGTAAAGAGGAAAACTGAATCGGGAGGTCACAACAGTAAGAGAGATCATCATTTCAACTTAGAACTAAATACATTCTTATTGTTCAAATCAGAATCCAATAGTGTTCTAAAAATATTGCAGATTTCCAGTAAGATATCTTTAATCATTTCTAAGATATGATGGTTCAAATCTTAACCTAACAAGTGAACAATTTTGCTGTTACATTAGATATACATGATTGAACATGAAACAGACTGTCACTGCTGGGTGTTGACCACAATGTTCACTTTTATATTGACATACGCTCTATCATTGATATCAAGCACTTTAAATAAAATAACTCATAAATATAATATACCTTAAAACTATATTTTGAAAAACTTCTAAAATTGAAATGTAGCACAAATTTTCCTGTTTCAAAATTTCCTTCTTTTAGTTGAACATTATTCAAAAAGATGAATAAGATTTAAGGAATGAAAATATCAACTAAAAAGAAAATTTGGAAATGGGAAGATAAATGAATGCTAAGATCAAACCAGATTTGATGTTCACCTACCTGAAGAACAGCAGCAAATAAATTAACAAAATTCAGGTCTTTAGTTCTTTGTTTTAATTCTGCAACACTTTCCTTAAATAAAGTCTCTTGTTTGAGAAAACATAACTCAGAATAAGTTATTTCTGAATCATTTTGATAAATTACAAAAAGGTCACCATAAAAAGAAATTTCAAAATAAAATATAAGTAAAGGTGAAAAAATTGCAAATCAAAGTTTTTAAACAAAATTAAAAATATGTTTATAAGTTCATGATAAAAAATAATTTCCAAACAGAACATAAAAAAAGATAAAAAAGAAAACATTTTCATCCCCCAAATTGGTCTCTTAAAATTATCTTTAAAAAATTAAATAGCTTTTACCTGATTCCCAAGAAAATGTATGATATATTTCTTTTTAAATTAAATAATAAAGAGATACTTATTATTAATTTCTAATTAAAATAATTATAAAACCAATTTCTTCCATTGAATAATGAGCAAAAAGCCAAACTGACTGTGGTTCTTTTTTCCTTCAACCAAGAAAATTGTTTCACTTTCACTGAAATCAGTTGTTTTTTTAAATCAAGTTGAATTATTATATCGGAAGAAAATCCACCAAAAAGTGTTTTTTTTATAGGGACTTTGTCTTTATGCTTTCGATTTTTACAATGTCCCTGGCATCAAAAGTAGTGGAACAGCACAGAAAAGGTCAAAAGATTTAGGAATCTAGGGTTTGGCACTGTATCTGGTCATTCTTTGGTAAACTGGCTAATATTTTATGTCATGTTTCCTGCTTAGATTCTTCTGCAAAACTGACACTAATTGTCATGAGGTATTCAATGGTTCTTCTTGCCACTGTAATTATTAATAAATATATAAAAGTCAAACTAGAACAAGATTCCCAGCAATATATCATATATTCATAGTACCCAGATGTATCCAGAAAGATGTTATACAATTAGTCAAGAACTGGACACACTATTTCCAAATTGCTGACTAATTTAGCAAAAAATATTTTCTTGTCTTCATAGAGAACCAACTTGGCTCCAGTAACCTAAAAAAATGCAAATGCTTCCTTCCAGAACAATTCAGTATCAATTTATGGGAAAATTAATATGCTTAACTGGGTTAGAATTTTCTGTGCAGGCCAGTGACCTTCAAGAAACCAATTATTGCTTAGGTACAATGGACAGCAGATATTAGTGATAAAATTTTAAGTAATGGAGTCTCTTCGTAAATAAGTCAAACCTTGAATATAACGATATATATACACAGACATAGACACACACGCATATATATATATACACGTATGCTTATTTACATGAACACAACCATAAAATATGTTTATATATTTGTGTGCGGGAAGTGTATTGATCTATACTTCTCTGTCTCTTTCTTTTACTTTGTATTCATATCTGTATGTATGCATGCGTGTGTGTGTGTGTGTGTGTGTGTGTGTGTATACACTCATAAGTGTCTCAAACCTTCAAACTTTACTTTCCAAGAATATGAAAAGTAGCAGATCATAAATTCACTTTAACTTTCATGCTTAATTCCAGATGATTACTGATGGCTTCTTTGGTTAATAAACTTGATTAGTTTTGGAGATTGTAATCAGAAGATTTAATAATCTTTGTTTTACTACAGTAATAATACATTTATCAACACCAACACCACCATCATCATCATCTCCTTTTTCTCTTTTCTCTCTTTATTATTATCATTATTATTATTATTGTCATCATCATCATGATCTATTATTTGATTTTGTAACTGAGGTAGTTAACATCACCATCATTATCATCATCGTCATCATCATTGTCGTCATCATCATCATCATCACCATTCATGCATTGTTACTTGGTATTAATGCACGCTAAACTATCCCTATTGAAAAGGTTGTTTGCAGCAGATGTATTAATTTTATTTTCCAGTGTGATTCACATTGCTCCCCAAGTCACTCGACTCTTTTTGGATTTGTCGTATTGATTTAAAGATGAAAACAGGTGAAAAATCCTTCTTAGCTTTTTTTTTTCTAAGGACAAAATAGAATTATTTCTTGCATAAATAAACATATATAATATATATATATATATATATATATATATATATATATAATTTTTAATGCTATCTCCCTTCATGAAGTAACCAATTATGGCTCTCTTCAGATTTATTTTTTGCCACAAGAGCTTGGTAAAGATAGTCGAGTGGTTTTCCTTCTTGTACATGAGTTGCCACACAAATCACAAGAGACCAGGTAACTTTGCTGTTTAAGTCATAGATAGAGGAAAAACAGTTGGTCTTTTCCAAAGGAATTACTGTGAAAGTGAATGCAACAGTCTAGGCCTGAATTTGAACTCAGCATCTTTGATTCCATTTTTTTCATGGATAACCATTATTCTTCCCATACATCCACTGACACAACCACAACATATATACATATATATACACACACATGAACACACATATATGCTTTCATTTATTAGGCATTAGATTACATCATTTAGCATCCTCTATAGTTTACCTTGATTTTCACAATTTAGCCTTTTCTTATTAAGTCTATAATTTTCAGCTTTTCTCTCCTTTACTAGGTGTTAAATTACACCACTTAACATAGTCCATAGTTTACATTGACTTTTGCAATTTAGCCTTTCATCATTAAGTCAATGGCCATCAGCTATTCTCTCTCATTTATTAGGCATTAAATTATGTCACTTAGCATCCTCCATAGTTTACCTTGACTTTCATAATTTAGCCATTCCTTATTTAAGTTCATAATTTTAACCTTTTCTCTCATTTTATTAGGCATTAAATTACATCATTTAGCATCCTCCATAGTTTACCTTGACTTTCACAGTTAACCTAACTATATTTAATAAGTTCAATTCATTTTCAACATTTTCTCACTTTCATTGGGCATTAAATTACATCATTTAGCATCCTCCATAGTTTACCTTGACTTTTCACAGTTATTTGAAGTTTTATTTATTGAGTGTTCAATAATTCTTTCAACTTTTTCACTCTCATTTATTAGGCATTAAATTACATCATTTAGCATCCTCCATAGTTTACCTTGACATTTTCACAGTTAATTTAGGTTTTATTTATTAAGTTCAATTAACTTTCAACATTTTCACTTTCATTTATTAGGCATTAAATTACATCATTAGCATCCTCCATAGTTTACCTTGTTTACCTTTGTTGATTTTCACTTTATTTAGGCATTAAATTACCATTTATTATAGTTTCAATAACTTTAAATTTTCTCTCACTTTCATTCATTAGGCATTAAATTACATCATTTAGCATCCTCCATAGTTTTTGACTTTCACAGTTTTTGCAATTTTTATGAGTTTTCATCATTAAGTCAATAACAATATTTTCTCTCTTTCATTAGGCATTAAATTACATCAGTTAGCATCCTCCATAGTTTACCTTGACTTTCACTATTTAGGTTTTCCTTATTAAGTCAATAACTTTCAGCTTTTCACTCTCATTTATTAGGCATTAAATTACATCAGTTAGCATCCTCCATAGTTTACCTTGACTTTCACTATTTAGGTTTTCCTTATTAGTGTTCAGCGCTTTTCAGATTTTCTCTCTCATTTATTAGGCATTAAATTACATCAATTAGCATCCTCCATAGCTTACCTTGACTTTTGCAATTTAGCCTTTCATCATTAAGTCAATGGCTGTCAGCTTTTCTCTCTCATTTATTAGGCATTAAATTACATCAGTTAGCATCCTCCATAGTTTACCTTGACTTTCACTATTTAGGTTTTCCTTATTAAGTCAATAACTTTCAGATTTTCTCTCTCATTTATTAGGCATTAAATTACATCAACATTTAGCATCCATCATTAGGTTTAAATTACATCATTTTGCAATTTAGTTTTCCTTGACTTTAAGTTAACCAGAATATTGGAGTGTTCAGCTTTTTTCTCTCTCATTTATTAGGCATTAAATTACATCACTTAGCATCCTCCATAGTTTACCTTGACTTTCACTATTTAGCCATTTCTTAATAAGTCAATAACTGTCAGCTTTTCATTTTAAGGAAACACTTTATAGGTTCTTGATATAACTTAATTGCCAGCCTCACTACTTTTGTGTTTTTGGTTGCATTATTAAGTAAAACACATGAAATATTAATTTCTGATGCTGATTGGGGTTAATTGAAACTGCAGAAAGGAAAGCATGAATAAACATGGACCATTGTATATAGATAAATATCTATATACAACAGTGCTTGTTTAGTTTAGTTTGGACAAGACTAATTTAAGGAAACAACAAAGGTGGATATGATGATTGTATTGTATCAGTTGATTAGTTTTGGAAGTCTTGCATCAACAATTTGTACTTTATAGCTGGACTTGAATCTTGACTGTTGGTTTTAATGCAAAAATGTATATATCTCATGTTTGTAATAGACCCAAATAATTGTTCAGTCATATTTGAATATTGCACACAAATTCCCTGATGTGTATTTCAAGAAAGAAATTTCAAAAACCAGTTTGGAACAAATAAAAATATAGGAGGTTTTTATGTGCAAATATTTGGAAAAATTTGTGAATATAATCAGATCAAGCAACAAGACCAACATGGAAAACAAAATGTACAATACACAGTAGCTTCTTGAAGGCAAAGCCAGTGATTACAGTCAGATATTTATAATCCACATGATTAATGAAAGTTGCAATTTTGTGGTAATTGCTTCCATAATATTTGTCAATGTATTATTTTTGTTAAAATTGTTAGAAGTGTTCTTTTAATACAAACAGAATTAAAAGTGCAGAAGATTTTTAAGCTGATGATATTAGAGTGAATTTATCCCCGGGACATTTGCCAAACATGAATGATTTACAGATGCCTTAATAACAAATATCTCATTAAACCATTGTTTGAATAAAAACAATTTTCAGCAGAAAAATAAAATGTATAAAAACATTTGCAATGATTTTTAATGTGTGGTTGGAGTTTTTTTTGTTCTTCATCTGTGACATCCTGGTAAATGTATTAGCTGATAATATATGGGAATTAATAAATGTTTTTTTCTCTTTTCTTTTTTGACTTGTTTTCTCTTGGGAATCTGGTAAAAAGCTATCGACAGATCAATGGCAAAACCAGTTTCTGATATTCTATCTTTTACCGTTGGGTTTAGTGCAAATCAATAGCGTTTCTTTTTACTCGGTGATATTCACAAACTATTCCATATTTCATATCCTAATTCCTTCCCTATTTCTTTTTAGTTGCAGTTCCTAACTTTTGATTATATTTTGGTGATCTCATTAAAAAAGATTTAGAATTTAATTGATGAAGAATGTCCCAAAATTATAAAAGAAAACTTTATAGGTATTTTCTTTTAAAAATTTTTTTTTTTAAGCATTTCACCCCCAAGCAAGGCAGGATACCACTAGTATGCAAGGCGTTACAGAGACTGGGAGCAAGAGTAAAGAGGCGTGATGGAAGAAAGAATGAAGAGAAGGACAGGGAATAGGTCAGGGCATCTGGAGATGTCGATTGACATTACATTTGAATAGTTGGAAATTATAGCTATCAGGGAAACAAGTAATAGAAAGGGGATTTCACAGATGGGATGTGCGAGACATAAAGCTATTAGAGTAGAAGAGATGGCCACATTTAACCATTTTGACAGTGAAAGGGTGGAACTGACATGCCAATGTAGTCTGGGAAATAGCGAAAATAGCTCATCAGAGTGGTTACCTTGAAAGTATTTGTAGAAAAGACAGAGGGAGGCAATGGTATGTCCATGAGAGAGAGCGACTGTAGACAAGATGCCAGATCAGGACCAGCCACATTGCATATGCTTCTCTGGATTTTATCGAGGACCTTAACGCGAACAGCAGTGGCACCAGACCATATATGGTAGCAGTATTCCATGCAAGGGCAAATGGTTGAGTTATAGATTTGAAGGATGGACTCAGGTGAGAAAAATTTTTTGGTGCGACACAGGAAACCAACTTTGCAGAATCACAAAGCTTTTCTAGATTCAAAATAATAAATTCTTAAATTATTACCACATTATTAAAATAGTATGTTGTTGTTATTATTATTATCATCATTAATAATAATAATAATGTACTGATTGATTATTATCAATACTAGAATAAAGTGAAATGATTGTTTTGGTATGAACTGACATTTCTGCCTTTGATCAGTATAGTATCTGTGTATTCAACCAAAGACCAAAATATCACTCCTTAACTAACTACATAAATCTGAGTGTAATAACTGTGCACTACATGAACATTGTTTTGCATATATAATTGAGTCTTCCACAGCTAAGTGATCTAAAAATTTGCTGGGTTAAACAAAAGTTTTCCCTACAATGGGGTACCGGTTTGAACACTGACAAAAGGAACCTTTTCTTTATTAACACTCTTGAATATATAAGCTGGTAAATGTATATTTATACTATTTAAAAAACAGAGATATCAATTCCAACACATGTATTCATTAAATCTAACATTTAAATAATAAGTTATTATATATATATAGATATATAGATATACTGATATAGATATAGATATAAGGATAGATAGAGATAGATAGATATGGCCAGATTGATATATATATATATATATATATATATATATATAGAGAGAGAGAGAGAGAGAGAGAGAGAGAAGAGAGAGAGAGAGTGAATGATAGATAGATATGGACAGTGAGGATATAGGAACCAAAACTACATGGGGAGTTTGTCAGTTTCATGCCTCAAATAATCTTCAAACAATGAAATATTGATTACGATGACTGTTACTATCTACAAACAATGTATCTTTGATAATGAGCATCTTTACCCTATAAATCTAGCAAATCTTAAACAATATATATATATGTGTGTGTAAGTATATATAAGCTTTTAAATCATATACAAAATTATTCATTTTTTTCCACAATCCTATTAAATCTTCAGTTTATTTTGTTGTTTTTGCCAACATTTCCAAATCTGTTTTGCTTAAAATGTTTTTCCAATGTTCACCAAGCAAATATTGAACTTCAAATAGCGAAGATTAAACTGAATATTTTTTAAAATTGAATGATTGACTTTTACAAACTTTTTGGAATTTTCATATCAGCAACCAAATAAAGAAAAATTGCTTCTTATATTTTTTCATATATTTAGACCATAGTGATAATGAGAATATATATATATATATATATATATATATATATATATATATATATATATATATATTTATATGTACATACATATTTCACAGATGAATATATGCAGATATTTATATATACAGTGACATGGAATATTTTAAGAAGAATGAAGAAATGCTTGTTTATGCATAAATTTATTGACATGTACAGCAAAAAGTAATACAAAAAATGTGAGCTCATATTCATATTTAGTATCCTATATTTAATATGGTATCCTTTATTTGACATGATATCTGACAGACATTTTGAATAATTTGAGGTAAGCTTCTTGCAGAATTTTAATACCAGTTTTCTTCCATTCCTGCTGAAAAATGCCTTAAGATCACACAAAGTTTGGGGGTTCCTATGAGGAAATCTAAGCTCTTTCCCAGATTTTCTTTATGGTTTAGGTCTGGACTAAACCATGTTAAAAAAACTTCTTTTCTGCTGTAAAATCATTTTATTGCTATTTTTGATCCTTGGGATCAGTATCTTGATGAAAAATTCAAACTCATTAGTTTGAGAATATTTCACATATGTAAGCAGTTTCTGATATCTGTCCTCCTGTATGGCAGCTAATGCTGGACAATTTCCTCAAAAATGAAGAAGCGACTTGAAGCAGGAGAAATAGGGTTGTATAAAAAGATGCTGAGGATATCATGGACCAAACCTGTAGGCAATGACGGGGTTTTAGAGAAAATGGAAACAAAAAGGAAACTTAAACTTAACATCAGGAAGAGGCAGTTGAAATTTCTGGGCACATAATAAGGAAGGAGGGCTTGGAAAATCTGATACTCACAAGGACAAATTGAGGAAAAGAGGAAAGCAGTGCATGACATACTTGATGAGACTGAGTAAATGGATGCTAGGACAGGGTTTGGGAGAAATAACAAAAAGTTTAAGATCATTAAAAACGACAAACGACAGGAAGACGTGGAGGGCCATAATTGCTTGTATCCTGAAGGGACATGTCACATAAAAAAGAAGAGGTTTGGCTATGCTTTGTGGCTCAGGCACTGTGGGGTTCTACCTTATATTGAGATGGTAGGGAGGTCAGCAGAAAGTGGAGAGGAAGTGGTAGCAGTGGTAGTAGTAAGAAACGTGATTCTAACTGAAAGTGACAGCAAACTAAAAAAAAAACAAAAACATGTGATCAATGACAAAGTTTTAAAGAAAATGAAAACTAAAAGGAAACTTATACTTAACATCAGGAAGAGACAGTTGAAGTTTTTGGGGCACATAGGGAAGAAGGAGGGTTTGGAAAATCTGATACTCACAAGACAGATTGAGGGCAAGAGGAAAACAGCACATGACATACTTAGTGAGCTTGAGTAAATGGATGGTGGAATAGGGCTTTTTTTTCTTTTTTTTAAAGCAATTCACTCCAAGCAAAGCAGGAGTGCCACTAGCATGCAAAGGGTTACAGAGGATTGAGAACAAGAGTAAAGAGATGTATTTGAGGAAAGGAAGCAGAGAAGGATGGCGAACAAGATCAAGGTATCAGATGTTGATTAAGGACAAAGTTTATTGAGAGCTACATGAGACAGAAAGTTGTTGAGAGTCAGATTGCTTGCCCTGAGGGGAGACGTCACATAAAGATGAAGAATCATTCTCTTCTCTTGTACTTCACAATATATAGCACTATCCAATGATCAAATGATTTCATACAGATGTCATTCAAAAATATCTAAACTCTCTGCTGTATAGAACCCTTTTCTCAGATCACTGGTTAAAATGACTTTAAGCAAATGAAGCCTGTATGTCTTCGTAAAGATAATCCTTCTTCAAAGAATTATACCAGTTAATAGAAACTACATTATTTGAGGACTTTAAACAGCAGCACCAACTAAAAAGTATATCAAATGTAACTCAAAGAGACAATGACATAATCAAGATGTTGATATTCCACACTGCTTCAAGTAAAAGTTTAGGAAGGAAATACTGGAAAGAACAATTACAGTTAGTGGACATGGGAAATCTATTTTCCTGAAAAATTGTTTTATGATGAAGATTTTATAAATTTCAACCAAAAATAGCACTGGATGCTCAGTCAATTAATGCCAAATATTTCCTTATAAGGAAACGGCTAATGTTACTTTTACCATTAGATATGAGGAGAAAAAATACTACAATTTGATTTCAACCCAATGACAAAGGAGTGAAGAAAAATGTAAGTCAAGTAGCACAGGCTGCTCAGTCAATGAATGTTAAATGTTTCCTTATAAGGAAATGGCTAATATTATCATCACCAATGTCTCTTTGATGATATGTTTTGTACCATACAACAGGAAGAAAACAACTCCAAATCATTATACTTTTTCACTGTGTTTAACTCTAAGGATGATATATTTTGATTAATATATATATATATGTCTTTGCTTCTTTCCAAGTGTCTTAAACTGTTTTCCCAAACATGTTTGATTTTAGTTTCCTCAGATGATAATAAATTATCCCAGAATGAGGTATGCTTTTTGAGACAGTCATTGGTAAACTTAAAATAAGTCTTCATATGATTCGATTTCAATGCAGAACTTTTTCCTAAGTGTTCAACAATGAAGCTTTTACTCTATAGTGTGTCTCACTAATTGTAGTCATGCTCACTTCTTTGTCTTGTCAGCTACCCTTAAATCTTTCTGCAGTTCTCCTTGGGTTTTAAATGGCTTATGAATTAATTTTCAACAAATGGGTTTAGCTCCTCATTATAAGATGTCCTTTTCAAGTCATGCTATGTATTTTCCACTTTCAAAGGATGTCTCTAAACATATTGATGGTAACTTTAGGTTCATGACTATGATGATCAATTATCACCTCATGGAATATCTGAAAAGGCTGAATTGTTTTTGCCATAGTGAAAATCTTTGCATATGCCAACCTGATTTTCAGTCACCATTTAAAGTACACATAGATATTATAAGTTGCCATTCATGGATTTTGGCATATTCTGAATTGTCAGCAGAAATTTACAAATCAATAATTTGGGTAGAATTCAATCACAAACTGTAATTTTTATCCCCATTTATATTTTTGGAATGTGTCCAAAAGTTTTGCATGTTACTTTCTGTTGTATAACTTCCGTCTGTGGTACGTAGAATTTATGAATTTAAGAACAATATTAGACTGGCAACAAATTCAAATCATTTTACAGTTTAATTGGCTAACAGTTTCTTTTCTCACACTTCTCACTTGTGGAACTCACTTCCAGCTCCATGCTTCCTAGCTAACTTTAATCTTCAAAAATTCAAATGCAATGTCAATTGTTATTGTCTGTCTTCTTGATTACTCTTCTTTTATTGTCCTTACTCCTTTACGTAATGTTTCACACACAGTAATACCTTGTGTTTTAGTGACTTTATTGCTTTGCCTGTGGTGAAATGATTAAAAAAAATTGTCAATAAAGATGTATGTAGAAAAAGATTTCATTCTCACTTCTTACACATAGTATATTAGGAAATGAACTAAGTCTGACAATTATTTTAATATATTTTCTGTTTATACATTATTTTTATTACTTATATTTAAGTAAATGTTCTGTTTATACTAAACAGTATTAATAACATTTACTGGCTGAGAAGTTTCATTGAAAATATGTGTCCTCCAAAAGGAATCAAACAGAGAACCATCATATAGCCTGATGTGATATACCACTTAGCTACAGAGGAAGCATCTAGTTAGCATGACTGAATTACTATTTTTAAACTACAAATTCTCTCTTGATTTCTCTCCAATGCTCATATCTGCTTGAAGCATATCTTAACATAAACAAATGACATCATATATGAAATAGACAAAGTCCAATAATTATTCTAATATATTTTCTGTTTATATGTTATTTTTATAGATACAAATATTTAAGTAAATGCTCTGTTTATGGCAAAAGATACATAATTTATGCTTTGATTATTATGCCTATTCAATGCCTATTCTTTTTATATATATATATATATATATATATATATATATATATATGTGTGTGTGTGTGTGTGTGTGTCTTTTAATGCACTATCATACTTGTCTCTGTAGACATAACATTTACCTGGCCAGGAGGTAATAACAAGGAAGTATGTTACCTATTTACTTTATTCAGTACTAATTTGTCTGTCTCTTATAAGAGAATATCAATGACAAAGTATGAAATACATACAACTGTACTTGCATACACATGTGTGCATGAGTATGTGTGTCTGTTAGAAGAAGGGTTGGATCAAAAGCGCACTTTATGCAACTGATGCACATGGAACCCCAACTCATGTCATTTAGAATAAAATTGTTTTCCTTTGATGTCATTTTTTTGTTTTGTTTCAATTGAATTCATCAGTCACACATAACTAATTCTCAGCTGTTACAATCTGCTTTTAGTTCAGTTTTAACTGATGCTATCATCTCGCTTAAACATTTACAATACATTCAATCGACTATTTTCTCTTTTGCCACTGTTTTTCCTCTTTGTTCATTGTGTTTCTAATTCTATTTTAAGATAAGACTTTTATGATAAGTTCTCTTATTAGATATGAAATACAGAAAACCAAAAACCTTCAGCAATTAGGTTAGTGCTACAAAGACAGAAAAATAAATGCTGACTATAGATTTGCTTGTATTTTCATCAAAACAATACAAGATATGGATATAAATTTCATAGATCTGTATATGAAGGGAAATCTACACATCTGATAATTAATTTAGTGAAAATTTCCCATTTGTAAGTCGCCGTGTGTGTGTGAATGCAGATAAGCTAACAGAAGGTGTAATCAATAAAACAGTCTAACACACAGACACATATTGCCAAAATGTATCCAGATAGAATAGTCTGGTCTCCTTAAATAGCACACCTTTGAGAGAAGATATTTTTAAATAAATACTTTTTGTTTCAACTGAAATAAAGTAAGTTCAAAATTTTCATCTACCATCTTGCTAATAGATGATCAGGAATATTTAGGGCAAGCATAAGTCTGTATAGACAATGTCAAATTTTCTTATGCAAGTCAATGTTTTCACAGTAAAATTGGTATTAACAAACTGATGGGATAACATTTTCATGATATATGTATATTTATATAAGAAATATATTATCTTAGTCTCTGCCTATAATATCTATCCTTATTAAAAATATTGATAATAACTTGTTTTGTGGGTGACGTTTTTGTTAAGCAACAAATTCTATTCATAAATAAATTTAAATATATTTATATACTTTCTTATGACCCATGACAACTGATATATATATATATATATATATATATTGAATTGAAAAATAAATATTAATAATTATTATTGCATATTTATATTTACAATATGATGAACAGCCCTTATGATGATTAATAATCACACTGCCAAATAAGTTATTGTAAATATTTCTAAATAAAAAAACAGATATTAGAAGCTGAAATTCATATAATATATTCAGCATATAAATATGTTCTGAAAGTTTTGTGAACATTATTTGTTTAATACAGATTTTTGGGAAAACATTTACTTACATAATAAAATCTGATATATATATTCAGTTGGGTGAAAATTTTGTTTGATTTATTAAGTAAATTTTCTAGTTAATAAGTGCGCATACTTTTTGGTCAACCCAATGTATTTGTGTTTTTCAGTGTGTTGCAGTTTATTTTTGTTAAAGAAAATACATAAACAAAACTAATGTTATAGTGCAGTAGGCAAAAAATAACTCTGCAGGCTCATGTAGAAGGTGAGAAGAGGGTTGAGATGAAGAGCATTGTCCTGAAAAGGACAGCTTATTGCATATCATTTCTGCTGACGAGGATGGCTGGAGTGGGAAGCCTGTTGGAGCTTAGCTGGAGATGGCTAGCCTACTAGAGGTGACTAGGGCAACAGCTTTTGGCAAGGTGGAGATAATGATGGCTGACTAGGTGAAACTACTACTGATGGCTGGAACCTTGAGCTGGCTGTTGAAACAGATACTACCCTACACCTTGATCCTTGTCATCTTGACCACATAGGATTTGTTTTATTTACCCTGAGACAAGATGTGACAAAAGTCCTGGTTATATGTTGGGAACCCAAGTGCTTACATTAAGACCAAGAACAAAAATTACCCAGCCTTATTATAGCCTGAATCAGTCTTACAACAATACTGGTTAAGCTTTTTCTTCAAGTTGTTTTTAAAAAAATTTGGGAGTGTTGACAGGATACAACAAATGTTTAAAACGTTTAGAAATTGTTTTAGTTTCTATAATTAAAAAAAAACATTCCATTTTAAAGTAATTTTTGAGATGAAACTTAATTTTTATTTATTTTAGGACAAGTTTTCCTGTTGAATCAAACTTTATCAAAATAAATATGTTTTCTGAGTTGTTTGCTGATGGGTTTTCTGTATAACTTTAAAATACAGAATGTATAAAAGAATAAAATAGCTTAAACAAGAATTTGAAAATAATAAATCTTCCTTAACAAAAGTGGTTCAATAAGTTCAGGCTGACATGGTTACTAACTGAATTTGGGTCTGAAACTTTCACTGTATAAGGTTTGATTTATTTGCTGCTGAATTAAGTGAAATGACAAGGAAGAAAATTTTGATTAAATTGCATAAGATAAACAACATTTTTTTTTAACAAGTGTAAATAGATTTGCTTTTCGCCCGGATCACACTGCTCTCCATTCTATAGAACAGGCATAGAGGTTTGTCCATTTTTTCCTGTTTAGGATGAGTTTCAGTTACTCTTCCCTCCCAGTAGCCCCTTTGCATCTTAGAGGCATAATCAACTTGCGTTATATATATATATATATATATATATATATATATATATATATATATATATATATTAAAAAAGAGAGAAACTGCAAATGTTTTTGGTTATAATGTGGATTTGTTTTACTGTATATATTATATTTTATTCTTTATAAAAATGTTTGCAGTTTTCTATTTTTTAATTTGGAGAAATTATAACCTTTTCCATATATATATATATATATATATATATATATATATATAATTTTTATTTATATGTATTTAAATATATATAAATTTCAGAGATGGATCATTTATTTTTATATATATATATATATATATATTATATATATTGTTGTAGTTGTTGTTTTTTTTGTTTTTTCCCCCTTTTTAATGTTTGGTCACGTGGTCTTGGTCTTTTAAGTATACAGTTTTTTTTTACCTCTTAGCCAGCTACCTTGTTAGATTTGTCTGGCTTTCTAGGTTTGACTATATATATATATATATATATATATATATATATATATATATATATATATATATATATATGTATTTATATATATATATTATATATATATTTATATATATATATATATATATATATATATATATATATAAAGGAAATATGTTGTAGTGGTTCCAACGAGAGAAAAGTATGTATATTAAAAGAAGAGGGTGCATAAACGTTTTTGGTTGTAATGTGGATTTATTGAGAAAAAATATTATACTTTGTTTTACATAATTTCACGACACGTGTTTCTGGTCTGGTCTATAACCGTCTTCAGGTGAAAGTGGAGATTTTTACATATTATTAAAAATAATTAATTTTTCTTCATGTTCAATGTGGAATATTCTCGATATGAGACATTCTGTTTGTGTGTTGGCAATCCGAAGTGTGTATGTGCGTATGTGTGTGTATGCGTGTACAAGTACAAACAAGTTATTGAATAAACACGTGTCGTGAAATTATGTAAAACAAAGTATAATATTTTTCTCAATAAATCCACATTACAACCAAAAACGTTTATGCACCCCTCTTTCTTTTTTTATATATATATATATATATATATATATATATATATATATGCCTGGGTATGTGTGCATAAAAATTAGATATAACAAAGCATATCTGGAAAGACAATATAAATAAAAAACAAAGGGAATTTTTTTCTTTTACAGTCTGTTTTGTTCCCTTAAAGTTCCTCAGGGGATGAAATATGTAGGTATAGAAAGTTTTCATTTTGTCTTTTATTTATATATATATATATATATATATATATATATATATAGAGAGAGAGAGAGAGAGAGAGAGAGAGAGATCAGAAATGTTCACTTTATAAAAAACAGGAAATGGTTAATATTCAATAAAAAACATTTTTAGCTTTAAGGGTGAATTCAATGCAGCCTTAAAAATGACTACATGCCCAGATTAGGTAGCTTTTATTTTCAATGGATATCATATCCACAATGTCAGCCTTTAATGAATCCTTACTATTAATATGGGGCTGCTGGTTTGCCTCCTTCTCAATACCCCAGACATAATAGTCCAGGATATTTAAATCAGGACAGATATGAAATCTGTCATAGTAATTCTTTTGAAATTCATCTGAAAGAGAAATAAGCATATTAAAATTTAGTGTGTGTGCCGCATAACATTATGCCACATTATTTCCATTTATGAATTATTAAATGGGTGTTCTCAAATGCCCAGTACTCCTTCTTTCTCTCTCTCTCTCTCATGCTATATATATATATATATATATATATATATATAAAAGTGAACATTGAAGTCAACACTCAGAGGTGGCAGACTGTTTCATCCTGGATGCAATTGTCAGGCCGCCTGACGATTGCATCCAATATGAAACAGCATGCCACTTCTGAATGTTGACTTTAATGTTCACTTTTATATTTATATTTACATACGCTCTATCTCTGATATTGAGCACTTTATCCCATAAATATAGCACACCTTAAAGCTATATTTCTGTGTGTATATATATATATATATATATATATATATATATATATATATATATATATATATATATATGTATGAGATAACAATATACAAATTTTTATATATCAAAAAACAATATTAGTGAAAAAAATGTATGACAAACTGGAAAAAGTTTTTTGTATGACATGTTTCATCCTTTAGGGCTGCATCAGACTCAATTTATGTTGGTGTGACTACATATGTGCATGAATGAGGGATGCTGGGAATTTTAAAATGCATTTGTTTGCATGTGTAGTTGCACCAACATAACAAATTTAGTCTGATGAAGTCCTAAAACGTGTCACATGAAATATTTTTTCCACTTTGTCATATATATATATATATATATATATATATATATATATATTGGCTTATACTTATTTTGTTTTTTTTAATAATTTATTTCAAGTTTAACACATTATTAAAAAAAATAAGAAATTTTTCAAAATTCCCAGTGTCTCTCATTCACATAACCCGATGAAGTCCTAAGGGACAAAATGTGTCCTGCAAAAATGTTTTCCACTTTGTCATACATCTTTCCTTCAAAACTGTGCTTGATATATAAAAATTTATAAATCGTTATCTCATATATATATTTCTAAACAGGCTGATAACTTACAATTCTTGATAACTACTGTATTGACAGTTCAAAGTACTTGGCAACTTTGGAAAGTTTACTATTTTTAATTCTGACATAAAACAAATTAGTCTGAAGGTGTAAAAACTAAATAAAATGTTAAACTGATAGACTTTTTCAGTATTAATCAATAAAAATTATTTTAAAAAATGTGTTGGGATTTTTGAGTTTTTGGTCATTGAATCTGATAAGGTATTTTAATTTATTGCTTCTTATATCCTCAAAAATCACAATGCATTTTCCTTACATACAGTTTTGTCTTTCATTCCAACCCAGCACACATCGGCAAAATGCATCATTTCAAATACTATTAGAAATCCTGCAAACACAAATTATTATATAGGACAGGTCATGCCATGTGTTCTGTATTTTCAAATAACTGGTAATTAATTCTAGAATATAAGGACAATAGGGAAATTTCTTGTCAATATTTTTTGTCCTTGGGATGAGTAGTTCACTTCACAAGAAAGATAGAAGATTTTAAAATATTCATGACCTTACTTCATCAAAGTGAAGAAATATATTTGGGTTTTGTTTTATAAAATTGTTATTCATCTTTATTTCCATGATTGAAGGATTTTCATACAGAGGATAAACTCTGTATGAAAATCCTTCAGGCTTAAAATCTGAATTTCCAAATTGTTATTTTTTTATTTTTTTCATATAGCAAACAATTTTTTCTATCAAGTTGATTGTATTTAAAATAATTTTTTTTCTAAAAATGTCTAATGAAAAAGATAGCAATTTTTAGCTTTTAAAATTAAACAAAGACAAAAAGTGCCAAGCATTGAACTTGACCCAAGCATCAAATCAGAATAAAATGTTGGCTTTTTAGATTTTATTCACTTTGGAAACTTAATTAACAAAGTTATCTTTGCTTGCTTTTTGTTTTGCTCTGTTCCATGTCAGTTGTTTATTAAAAAAAAAAAGCAAAGATCCTCTTCAAGTTGAGTTAAGGTCCTGAGAAGCCTCATCCTGATCTCAGTGAATGTTTGACTATAACAGGAAGAGAGGCACAGTTAATGATAGAGAAAGCAGTTTTTTGAGAACAGCTGGTTGCCAGTGAGGCATGAAACAGATTGGATGGAGGAAGAGGGTTGCTAGCAAAAACATGTAAGCATCTCAACAAACCTACAAGTACAAAATGAGACAACAATATATACACTGACCTACACATACACCACTATAAACACATAAGAATAAGCATATTGATGAAAAGGAACAATAGAACATACATGGGCACTCTAGACACGCAATCAGGAGCGTAAGAAGAACTTTATGAATAAAATAGAATCATGATTATTATACATTGGTAAGTATAGTGATTGACCATAAGTTATAGACAGACACATACACACATATGTATGTATCTCTAGATCAGTGTTTCTTAACCTTTTTTGCTTCAAGGCACACTTGTAGAATAACTAAAATTCTGCGGTGCACTTTAAATTTTACTAAAAAAAATTATTCATGAAATTTGAAAAATAATAAAGGAGTCTCCTTAAATAAGCATTTGCTTTTAAGACATTCAGTTATGTGCCATGTGTGAAACACACTTAGATGATCATGTATCTTTCGATACATGACTGACAAGGCAGATTTTTTCCCACAGCAGGTTGCCATTTCTTTCTGCAGTAGACCAGTTGCTAGACAAGGCTATAGAAACAGGGTTGTCCTCCTATTTACCCATAGCTGGGGGGAGAAGAAGAGGATTCATACCTTTCCCAAGGGTATTAGTACATAAGTGAATGTAATGGATTTGACTGGAATTCGAACCCGGCTCTCTGATTCCTCAATCCAAGCTGCTATCCATTACTCCACCATGCCTCCTATATTTAAGGCATTACATTGTATATTTAAGCAGTACAGTTTCAATTTAAAGGGGTTTAGGAAGAATCTGCTATTCTTTTTACAGAGGCTGATAATGACTGATTTAAATCCCTTGAGAAAGGCAAATGGAAAAGGATTATCCACTCCTTCTAAAAGTTTAAGGAAAAATTTAAAATATCAATTAACAAAGGCATGACTTAGACATGGAAGCCAAGTGCTTGGTGTCTCTAGCTTTTTAGAAATAAAGATTTTTTTTTAAACAAAAATAATTTGTGAATTAGTCTCTGTTGACTTGGGGTGCAACTGGGTAACTGGCAGGGTACATTGTTGTGCCTGGGCACACTGGTTGAGAAATGCTGCTATAGATGGATGGATAGATAATAAATAATAAATATATCAATTGATTTAGTCATGAAAAATATACACTTATTAGCATGTGAGAATTAATAACTAGATAAATATTGTCGTGGTTGAGGAGATAAATCCAGCTTCATGGAAAGCTAAGTTGCATTTGTAGATAAAAAATATTTATCACTCACTAACATCTATCCAATTAAATATGTAGTGTGCAACTGATAAATATAAATTGTTGAAAAGAATCAAATTGTTGAAGGCATCATATATATATATATATATATATACACACACATATATATACATATATATATATATATATATATATATATATATATATATATATATATATATATATATAAACCTTTAAACAAATTTAATTTGTGTAAATCTCTCACAAAATTTGTTTTAAAGGTTTTTATAATGTAGATTTATAAAAGCACTTATTCAGTCATGTATAAGTATAGCCACAAAAATGCTGTTAGCAATTGATATATAGTGTGTACATATTTATCTAAATGTGTGAATGAAAATCTAATCAAGTGTATCATATGTACACACCCAGAATCAAAGTGTGTGAATATCTAAACACACAGACACAAAAAACTT
>CAHIKZ030004140.1:1620000-1750000 GCA_903632075.3 Acanthosepion pharaonis
TATATATATATATATATATATATATATATATATATATATATGAAAAGTGTATATAAATATAAATAAATATATATATGTATAATTATTTATATATTATATGCGCGGTACTTATTAGAAAGCGCTCACTCAGCATATTAAATATTAAACATCACCATATAAAATAACCAATAAGGATTACAAATTTCTACCTGTTACATATACACAGTCACCAAAAACAAACAAATAACCAGCTTTAAATATAACAAATAAATCCCCATTTTTTTTCAAAAATTTAAAAATAAATATGAATAATAATACTTTTACCAATCATAATTTTACACAAACCCCACCACACATATATACATACATGCGAGGAAATATTATTCAGCGGAAAAATAAATAATATGACATGTATACATTCACGAGACATTCACGAGACATTTCCGCCACACTTCCAATCTTTAAATTTCAACATACAAATGTGTATGTATAGACACAATACCACCTGTATACATACATATGGCATATACGAAATTGCCCACATGTTTATATATGTATGAGTCCCGACAGACGACCAAGTATGTATATGTGTCTGCATACATCGATGTTTGTGTTAGTATGATGACAAAACGACGAAGTTTCCCCCACCACTTCCACAATAACACCAATACATGCAATCTACATAAACCCAAATTTTTTAAAAAATTAATCAGTTTGTCTGACGATCGCTAAAGCGTGAAATCCAGGGTCACAAACTCACATCTATCCAACCAAATATATATATATATATATATATATATAGATAATATTAGTGGAAAATATACATACATATGCAAAATATATAAATACCCATACATGTATATTTTCAGAAAAAAAATCCAAGAGGAAGAATCCAGGTAGAACTCAATGTCTAGGATAGAGTAAGGATATAATAAAAAGGCTTAAACACTAATATTCCATGGTCATAATTCTGATGAATTGGATCGTATTTACGATTCCAATGGAATAAATTATGACCATGGAATATTAGTGTTTAGATTTTTATTATATATATATATTTATATATATATAATAGTAATGATGCAATATGGTAATCCATATGGAATTTCAGGAGAGATCCAGGGAGAGCTCTATAATAAAAAAGATGGACCTATGGGATTTTAAGTGTTTGATATTCCTTAATTAATATATATATATATATATATATATATATATATATATATATATATATATATATATATATATATATATAATAAAAAAAGAAAGAACAGTAAGATATATAATCCAGTATTCTTATTGATATTTTTATTTTTAATTAAATTTAATTATATAATTAAATTTTAAGTTTTTAGCTTTGGTTTTTGAAACATGGTAATTCCTGTGTAGCAAAGAAAAAATATTTTAAATCAGTTAATTTAAAAATATATATATAAATATATATATATATATATATATATATATATATATATATATATATATATATATATACCCTCATTTTTGCTGGTACATGATTTGTTCAATGTTTGTTTTTATTCATTATTATCAGTTAAATCAAATCCATCATTTTTATTTATAGTTGAATTAAATTGTCAAAGTTGATACATTTTCAGTGAAGAATATTGTGAAATATAATAAATATAATAAAAGTCTAATAATTTAGAACTTTTTATTGCCAAAAACAATATAAATTTATTATAGATTAAAACTGATCAAATATTTATGAATATAATTTAAAAATCTGAAGAGAAACAAAAAGTAACAAATTAACTCTTTGTAATCTGATTGGCTAAAATTGAAAGCATCAACAGAGAAAACCTTACATTTGTTTAAATTAAGAAAAAAGTTTATTGTCCAATTAACAATTACTTTGATTTTTAGAAAATATAGCCAATGCTCTTCATTGTATGTAACCAGACTTTGTTATTTTATTTTCCAGAAACTTTTGTTACAATACATCATTAATTTCCATTATCGGTTATGTTTAAATATAAATAATATAATGGACTTTATTTGGCATCCAAAATTGTCTTTGATAACAAATATTTGTAAACATCTAATTGTTTTCATAAACTTCTATTCAAAATTTTCATTAAATTTTTCACAACATCATAAAATTTACTAAAAAACAGAAAAAAATGACAAAATCTTTGGTTTATTTTACCTTTTTGTTCTTTGTTATTTATGAATATTTTATTTTCTTAATCAAAGGCTTTCTACAGACCCCATTTTTAAAATGATGTGCTTCTCTCTTTGAGGCTCTATTGAATTCAACTGTTTGATATCAATTTCTCTTACAAACAATCTTTCATCAAAAACTTTGATAGACAAAATTCTTTCAAATATTTTTATTTCTTTCCATTCTCTTGTCTTTTACAGTTTAATGATATTGTTCAGGTAACTTCATTCCTATTGAAGACATTCTAGCTCGATGCAATCTATCATAAAAGCAAAAATTATTTCACACAGAGCAATTCAAGAACGTAGAAAAGCATAAGCAGAGAGCCAGTCTTTTCTCCACTTCACTTAGTTCTTTAATTTATTTGCTGTTTATTCAAGCAGTGACCTTTTTCAGAGAAAGAATTAAAGTTACTACTTGAAGTTCTGGAAATATTTGCAAATGATAAAAAATGCAACAAATAAAATTCATAATCTATCTCATAATAAAGAATATATTTACTTTTCATGAAAAGCAGATTGTGAAGATATTTTAAACATTAAAACAATGCAAATACCTTATTTACATAGTATTACTGTTTATTATTATCTAAGGATTGGAGTTTTCCTTTTTTAGGTTATCATTATTATTATTATTGTTTGGGGAGGGAAAATTTCCTTTCTTCTCATCTATTATTCTTTCTATATATTTCAGCATCTTCATTACACATTCATATTTTCAAAATATCTACATATATCAGATGCTGACATTAATGTCATAAAATGTATCTATGTATGCTTAGGGTTTAACAAACATAGAAAAGGTACCTTTATTTTTTTTTAAGCAAATTGCTCCAAGCAAGGCAGGAGTGCCACTAGCATGCAAGGGGTTACAGAGAGTGAGAGTAAAGAGGAGTGCTTGGGAAAAGGATAAAGAGAAGGACAGGCATCAAGCTCAAGGCATCAGAAGATGTCGATTGACATTACATTTGGATATTTGAAGATTATAGCTATCAGGGAAGCAAGTGATAGAAACGGAGTTCCACTGATGGGAGGTGCAAGATAAGAAGCTGTTGGATTAGAAGTGACGGCTACATTTAGTCGTTTCAGCAGTGAAAGGGTGGGACCGAGATGCCAACCTAGTAGCACGCTTAAATTCATGCAGTTTGGGGACCAGTGAAAGTAGCTTATCAGAGCAGTTGCAATGAAAGTACTTGTAGAAAAGACAGAGGGAAGCCACAGCATGTCTGTGAAATAGTGATTGTAGGCAGGATGCCAGATCAGGACCAATCACGTTGATATATCTGTCTCTGGATTTTGTCAAGGACCTTGAGATGAACAGTGGGGGCACCAGACCATATATGGGCAGCAGTATTCCATGCAAGGGGAATGGTTGATTTGTAGATTTGAAGGATGGACTCAGGCAAAAAAAACCTTCTGGCACAACACAGAGAGCCAACTTTCTTTGTGGTAGATGAAGCTATAGATTCAATGTAGTTGCAAACAAAATTCATTGTAACCAATTTCTCGATGGAAGTGCAAAGCGATGTAGGTACGTGTGTATTGTATAGTTAATAAATCTACTTACTGACAGTGATTTCTTTTGATTAACAATTGCCTAGTATTTCACTCCAACCCCTCTTTCTTCTTCTGTTCTCTCTCACTCTCCTCCCCCTTTCACTCTTTCTTCTTTCTTTCTCTCTCATTCTCTCACTCTTCTCCCTCTCTCACTTTCTTCCTTTATTTTTCTCTCTTTCTCCTATTGTTCTCTCTCTGTTTCTTCTCCCTCTTACACTCCTATCTCTTCTCTCTTTCGTTCTAACTTTCTTTCCTCTTATTCTCACTCTTTTTCTGTTTTCTTCTCCCATTCTTCTCTCTTTTATCTCTCTCTTTCTCTTTCTTCCTTTCTTTCTTTCTTCTTTTTTATCTTTTCTCCCCCTCAGTTTTTTTTATCTCTCTTGCTTGTTTATTCTTTTTCTCTCTTGTTCTTATCTCTTTCACTTGCTTCACTTTCTCTCTTTGTATATATATATATATATATATATATATATATATATATATAATATGATATGTATGATGCTTATTTCATGTGTATATTGCAATAGATCCAAACTGGAACACTCCAGTACATATAAACACTTGAAATACAAATATACTATGTCAAACAAAACATTGATAAAAAGATCAACAGAGCTTGTCAACAAAAAGTATTAAAAATTCTAACAAGACTTTCTTAATCCAACATAATCCCCGTAAAATAAATACTCCTATGAGTTAATATTGTTTTTATTTTTTCAAATATATGAGATGATCTTTTTAGTCTGGATTGCACTAAATTCTTTCTTTTGCCTTTTCATTAACCTTTTTTTTAAATCTTTTTTAGGTGCTTTCTTATTCATAATGTTTATTTTGTTGAAACTGTCTCATAAATAAACGCATTAAATTTTTACAAAGAATATTAAAATAATCTTTGTTTTCTTTCTTTTTTCATTTCAGGTTATTTTTCTATTTGCTGTGAGTATAAATTTTGATTTATGGCTACTATTCGCATAACGCTCCAAAGATAAGAATTGCATTTTTGTCTTCAAATTTATTCCTTGTCCAAAAAAAATATTTTAAGAAATACTCAAATGCTTACACTTAAAACATTTATCTTCAATCCCACTGGAAATATTCACAACTTCTTCAAAAAAAAGGATTAAATTCATTCTTAATACCCACAAAAAATTGGGGTTTCTTTTTAACATCTCAAGTTAAGATAACTGCAATTTATCTGAATTCAACAAAATTAAAATTCTGGGTATTTTGTAAGGGAATAGTCTTATATTTTCCATAATTCTTAAATCTTATTTACAACAAATATTTAAATTTCTGTCTGAATTTCTGGGGTGAGGAGTAATCATTATTTACACTATTTACATTCAGACTATTGTCTTCATCTTTGTTGTTGTTATCCCAACATAAATAGTAAATAGAAATGTAAAAGTAATTATTTTAAATAAATATTTAAATATAATTGTCTGTTCCAAGAGTTTCAATTTAAATAACTCTCCTTAACTATTCGCTTCTTTTTTTATTTTAGAATAGCTTCACTCTTTTTTCTTTAAAGGTATACTTTGCTTTTATTCTTAATGTAAACATTTTTTTCTCAATGTGAAATGCTAAACTAATTATTTTTAAGTATATTTATTTATTTTTTATAAATGTAAATTATATCATGACAAAAGAAATTGACACCTGTTAGGATGCGTCCCCAAGAATGCACACTTATTTTTTCAGACAACTGAAACATCTGCAATAAGACATCATTTGAACATAAAATGCATTTTTATAACATGAAAAATAACTTCAAACTAGATTCAACTGTGGTGTGACCAGTGCAAAACATCACTGGAAACCAGTGTCTAAGTCTGTAATCAAAATTCATTCAACACATTTTTGTTAAAACTCATTTTACCCCAAGCCAGGTGATAAAGTCACTAAGATGCAATAAAGCCCATATTCTAATGATGAAAAAAACACTTTACGTAAAATGTAATTATCTTTCCATATAATCGGCTTCCTTGGCAATGAACTTAATACAGCAGTGATTATTGATAAAAAAAATTGAACAATTTACAGTAAAAATTTGTTTTCTGTGTCAGGCTACAGACATATTGATGAAAAATTTCTGTGTGTATATATATATATATATATATATACACACACACACAAACACTACAGCCAAAAAGTTTACAGCAACCTTGAATTTCTTTAAAAAACAATTTAAAATAAGATATTTTTTTATTTTTTGAAGTAAAAGATAAAATTTCAGTAAATACAGTCTATTTGATTTTATTTTTCCATCTTTCTTCAGGCTCCTCTTACTAACAAAATGTTCAAATTTGGGTCCATCTGTCCAGAATACATTTTGCTAAATTATAAATATTTTGTATGAGATACATTTTATTTTGTTTTCAACATTAACCATTCAGTAGACTTTTCAGCTAAGTTAAATGTTGATACATTTTCTAAATGTCAACTCAGCATGAACTAATGTTGCAAACAAAACATATGTAGCTGTCTCTGTTTGAAGAAATAAAGATTGTGCCATTACAACAGTATTTTCATAGTTTTTTTTAAATTTTGCAGTAATTAGCACAAAATAACAAAATCAAAGCAGCTAGGCATTAAGGTAAAGGCACAAAGTGAAATGTTATGCAAAGAAGTCTACTCTCAAAGACAAATTGCCAATTAGTTGAAGATTTCTAAACATGAATTTCAATCTTCATTACAAAGACAGAAACTATGTTAACAGGAAAAGGAGTTGGAGCCCCAAAAATGACAACTGCTCCTAAATATAAACATTTGATTATTGTGAACAATGGAAATAGAAGGAAAACTGCTCCAGAGTTGACAGCTGAGATTAATTACTCTTGACAGAAACCAGTGTCCTTCCCAACAGTGAAAAATTGACTTAGATCATTGGGGCTCAGCATAGCCATCAAGAAACCCCAGTTATAGAAGGTGAATAAGCAGAAAAGACTGTTATGGTCAAAAAAGCGTAAAAACTGGACACGGAAATAGTGGCAAGATGTATTGTGGATAGACATGTCCAAATTTGAACTTTTTGTTAGTAAGAGGTGAGTGCCTGTGAGAAGAATGTCAGGAGAAATGAATGCGTATTTCAAACAGTTAAGCATGGTGGTGGTTTTGTTATGGCATGGAGGTATTTTTGGGAGAGAGAGAGATTTGATTCAGGTCAAAGGAAACATGAAAGAAGAAAAAATATCATTTAATTTTGCAAAAACATGCTATACCATCTGGTTTACCCATAACTGAAAAAAAGCACCTCAAGTCAAAAAAAAAGGAACAAAATTTTGGAAATTATGACTTGCCTGACTCAGTATCCTATCCTCTCACTGAATTAATACGGGATGAATTGGATAGGAGAGACCATAGAAAATAACCAAAGCATCAGCATGAGCTTTTTAAGTGCTTAAAGAATGCTTGGGAAGGTCTGCAATGTAATTTTTCCAAAAACCTTTGGAAAGAATGCCAAGAATGCCAAGAATTTGTAAAGCAGTAACTAAGGTAGGTGGTGGTTTTATTGATGAAAGGAAAATATGATGCTGTTGTATGGTGACAGTCTGTTTCATGCTTGAATGTAATCTTCAGGACATGGCCTAAAGATTGCATTCAAGTATGAAAAAGTGAAACAGAATTTTGCTGCTTGGTGTTGACTTTTATATTTACATACATTGTATGTCTGATATTGAGCACTTTTACCTATAAACATAGCATAATTTAAAACTATATTTGTATACACACACACACACACACACACACACACACACACACACACATATATATATATATATATATATATATATGCCATGACAATATTTTGCAGCACAGTTAAGAGGATCACACAGGAAACTTTGACTAAGTAGGCCTAGCATAGAAATCAGTAACGTATGGAGTCTTTAATTACAAAACATTGAACATCAAGCCCAGTGATTCTCAACCACTATGCCACAGTACTAATCATCTATCTTTTAAACACTTTTGCTGATGTGTACAGGTGATAATAAAACAAAAGTTTTTATAAGAACTCGTCAGTCTTTTAAATTTTGTAATAGGAAAAGTAAGTACACGCTGTTACTTAGGACCTGCTTGAAGATGAATTTCAGATGATATAACCATATAGATAAATATGAATTGCATTACAGAGCATTACTTGGGATTAACAAAGCAGAAGATCTCAACAGAGAGAATAAAAAGGTTCTAGTAATAAAGTTCAAACTAGAATCAATATATCAAAAGTTGTGTAAATATCAATATCAGATTAGAAAAAAAGAAATGCCTTTTTCCTTTAAATTTTAAGTGATGGTCTTGCTCTTCTTTTCTTTCTTTTAAATTCCATGTGATGGTCTTGCTCTTCAGGAAGTAAAAGATGAGATTAAAATATCAAATCATAATGTAATGATGTGATGAACAGAGACATTTTTATCTGACATACATCCCAAATTGACAATATTTTATTTGCCCAGAATTCTAAATCCAACTTATATATATAAATTTGTACTAAAAGAAATTGAATTTCCTCTGACCAGGTCATTTCTTATTTCTACAGAATTGTTCCATAGAGAAAATGATTTCAAACTTTTCACCAGTTGTGTAACCATTTTGTTTGATCACTAAAAGTGAGTTCGGTTATTTTCTCGTATGTTTCATCTGCCAATAATTCTGTTGATCCCGTGACACCATTTGCTCTGATAGCCACTCTGATGACTGATGCCACTCTCCAAGATGAGATGCACTGACAGACTCTACTTAAGCTTTCAAAAAAGATTTCCCCACAAAAAGAAAACCTCCATTAGTAACACTCTTTTTTATATACAATCTTGGCAGATAAATCGCAGCAGATGAGGTCTTCATCGTCAATTTCATCGAAACAAATTTTCTCTTTTACTTTCTTCTCTCATATTTTTACATTCGACATTTTATCTGAATTTTTTGATCTGCTCTTAAAGTGAAAGAAAATATTAATATGAGACTTGATACCGTAAGTTATTGAGATAAAATACTTGTAATAGATATGTTTGTTTCTGTTTATCCTTATATATATATATATATATATTAAACAGAAAATATATTAAATAATTGTCAGACTTAATCCATTTCATTATATATATATATGTATATATATATATATATTTATATATTTATTTAGGAAGCACGGTGGAGTAATGGATAGCGGCTTGGATTGAGGAATCGCAGAGCTGAGTTCGAATTCCAGTCGAATCCATTACATTCACTTACATGCTAATACCCTTGGGAAAGTTGTGAATCCTCTTCTTCTCCCTCCAGTTATGGGTAAAATAGCAGGACAGACTGGGTTCTTTAGCCTTGGGTGGCAACTGGTCTAGGAGAAGGACAACTCTAAATTCAAAACCTGTGGAGGGTCGTTTGGGGAACCTTGTGGCACTTAGTGCACCAGGTCTCTGTATTCGTCCCTTCAAAAGTGTGGATGGTCCTGCACGAAGCCTTCACCACTATAATCAAATTTCATGTGCCGGTGTCGGGCTGTCGGTTTCCTGGAAACTGATCTGCTTGACCCTCATACGTCGAATCCGACAGGAGAGTCAACTATATATATATTTACAGGGTGATTGAAAAGTAAAAGTAACTCCATATTTTATGTATGAGTGGCCAGCCAGATGTCCTGACTTAACAACCTGCAACTTTTTTCTTTGAGGTTGGTTAAAGGAGCAAGTCAATTATGCCAAACAAAGACTTTGGAAGAACTTGAAGGATGATTACAAGTGATGTCTTCCACAAGAGTTCCTGGTGAAAATTGTTGATGCAATTCCTGAACAGCTTGAGAAACTGGTAACAAAATCTGGTGCCCATATCAATTTTTAAATAAAACCTCATGCTAAATGCTTTCCTCTCATATCTTTTTCTTGTAATAATTAGAGTTAATAAATAAATTATAAGTATTTTAAAATGGGGAGTTACTATCAATCACACTGTATATATATGTGCTGTGCTAACACGGAGACACAAGTCATCATGGCTGAGGGTTTGAGCATGTTGACCTTGTTCAAATTGTTGATCATGCTAGATAACATGCTCTCTCCCAGAAACTGTAATTTAGGTCTGCTCAGCATAGTTGCAGTATAAATCACAGGTGGGCTCTGTTGAAGAAACAAATATTGAAAAATATATGTTGTAAAATTTAGCTGTGACCTTCTTGATGTACCTATGCATACACACACACACGTGTGTGTTTATATATATATATATATATATATATATATATATATATATATATATATATATATATAATGAAGTTCACCCCAAGCAAGGCAGTAAAGTCACTGAGACACAAAGGGTTACTGGCTATGGAAGAGTTAGAAACATGAATAATTGCTAGGGAGTGAGAACTGAGGAAGAATAATCAGGAAGACATCAGATAGTAATTGACACTGCATTTAATTTTTTGAAAAATAAAGTTGCATGGAAAGCATGGAGCCTGAAAGGAGTTCCACAACTGAGAAGTGCAGGAAAAGAAACTGTTATAGAATTTATGGTTACATCTAGCCAGCCCAACTGTAAATTAAGACCTTGTCACCAGTCTTGTACTCCACTTAAATTCAAAGAGTTTAATCACCATAGTAAATAGATCATTTAAACAATTACCATGAAAGTATTTATAAAAAAAGGCAAAAGGAGACAACCTTTTGGTGGTGGGAAGTGACTGAAACTGAGACACCAGTAAGAAGCCAATAATATTGCTGATTCTTTTATCAAAGAATTCTAGATAAATAATAGGAGCATTGGACCATATGTGGCAGCAATATTCTAACCATGGACAAATGGTAGACTTATAGACATGTAAGATAGATTCTGGAAAGAAACATTTTCAAGCACAACACTGTAAACCAACTTTCTTAGCAACTGACCTTGCAATAAATTTAATATAGTCTTTTCTCATTTCATGTCAGCCAAGAATATTAACCTAAAAAGGCATAATGAGTCACTCTTCTGGAGGTCAGCATCAGCCTTGCATATGGAGGGTTCTCTCAGATGATTAATAGGGAGCAGTTTAGTTTTGGAGGCATTAAAATTAACAAATGATGCTGGAAGGTCGTTTTGGATATCAGCTGCCATTTTGACATTATCAAACTGATCAAACTTACTATTGAGTAAATGGTTGTGCCATCAGTATAAATATCAAGTTGAGAGCAGATGCCATCAGGAAGGTCATTAAGGAAAATGAAAAACAAAGTTGAACCAAGGATGGAACTCTGGGGTGGGGGACACCTTCATTAGTACGAAATGATCTAGAAGTGTGGCCTTTCAGGATAACTTTCATTTCACAATTTGATAGGAAATATTGGATTGTTTCAAAATTATTTCTGGAGATATCATAACTTTTCAGCTTTTAGAAAAGACTTTTATACCAAAACCTGTCAAAATCTTTTGAGATATACAGGCTCCACCATTTTATCTAGAGCTTGATAGACTTTTTACTCAATTATCATCAGTACATCAGCATTTGACCTGGAGAAATAAAAACAATATTGCTTGTCTGAAAAAAAGGCTCTGCAATGTGAGATGCTTAACCAATTTGACATTGATTAGGACCTCTGGGAGTTTCCCAAAAAGAGGTAGAAGGCTAATAGGCTCATCATTGGAAGGGTCCAGTGGTTCACCTGAGTTCTTAAAATCTGGAACAACAGATGATGAATTCCAGCACTCAGCAAGGCAATTATTATACAGTCTAAAGAGAACATGAGACAGTTTAGGAGCACACTTCTTAATGAATATTACAGGGATATCATCAGGTCCATATGTTTGAGGGGACCCCAGTGAGAGATGATATAATAAAAAAGTTAACAGTCAGAGTTAAAGTAGATCAGGAAACAGTAGTATTAAAAATTGCTCAAAAAACATATAAAAAGATTGCCTGAAGATACCAAAAGGTTGAAACTAAGCAGAATCAGCTGATTTCCTAAGTTTTAATATGTATCTACACACACACACACACATATATATATATATATATATATATATATATATATATATATATATATATATATATATATATAAGTGCTAGATATGCAGAAAATAGAAAAGAACACGTTGGGTGCATAATCCGGAGTTCCTTAGTATTTTTTTTTTTTTATTTTAAGAAGACAGTGCTCCATATATAAGTAGAGCTTTATTATAATAATATTTTTTTGTTTAAAAATTAGATTCATAAAATTTTGCTTGAAGTTGAAACGAGACTAAACACCTCAATTCAACTTAATTTTAATAATTATTTGGATGATTTCAGCTCTCATTTTTGAAACATGAGAACTCTTATGTAGCAAAGGAATCATATTTTTAAACAAAAAAATATTATTATATATATATATATATATATATATATATATATATACAGGATGATTGAAAAGTAACTCCCAATTTTATGTATGATGGACTCTCCTGTCTAACTATAATTTTTACAAGATGAGAGAGTTCATCATACATAAAATAGAGAGTTGCTTTTCAATTAACCAGTATATATAGTTTTAAGCTATGTTATATTTATTGATAAAAGTGCTCAATAATGTGAATAGAGCATATATAAATATAATAGTGAACACTGAGGTCAAAAATTAGTTGTGACAGTCTGTTTCAATCTTGAATGCAATATTCATACCTGTAGATTGTTTTCATGCATGAGAGTGTCGCAACTAGTGTTGACCTCAGTGTCCACTTTTATATATATATTTATATATATACCAGGTGTAACAACAAAATTGTCCAAACATGTAACAGCATAATTATGCTTAATATCTAAAAAAACACTAAACTAATTGAGTTTCTTTTGTTCAGGTTTTCAGATTAAGACATTTAGCCATCTTGATACCATTTGTCATAAGAATCACTAAAAACCCCTTTTGAGTTATTCATCTAGAAAAAGAACAGGTTAAAATCATTTCCTGTCAGCCCCACTGTCTTCCCAAATAAGCAATGGTTAGAGGAAAAAGATCATTTAGTCCTTCAGTCATGGTAAATGAAATTGTACATAAAACCTGTGAAGCAACATGTTACTTCAGATCAGAAAGTTAGAAGGTTAGAGAGATCATCTTGAATAATTTGCAAAATGATTCTGGAATGATATATATATATATATAATATATATATATATATATATATATATATATATATATATATATTGAAACTTAATTTCAGTCCTTCATGAGCTTCCGATCCTTAGCTAAGATTAATTAATGATGAATATGTCATTTTCATTTAAGTTCGATTTTATCACAATTCTTCTGTTAAACTTGGAGAGTAATTATACGTTCTTATTGCTCAAAGTAGAAACTAATAGTGTTATAAAAACCTCAGAGAATTCCAATAAGTTATATTTATTCATTTCTAAGATACAATGGTTCAAAGCTTAATTTAACAAATGGACAATTTTACTTTTACATAATTTGGACAATTTTGCTGTTACACCCGACACACACACACACATACACGCACACACACACACACACACATATGTATGTATGTATATTTGTATAAAGATAAACTGATACATATAAAAGTGTTTTATTAGAATTTTATGTTCATGCAACATTATATATTTTATAATATAATATATTTAAACTTTATGTTTAATTCATAGATATAAATATGCATGTAAGCATACATACAAATGTTATATTGTGTGTGTACATAAAGTTTTTCACTTAAAATAATATTAAATGCATAACATTTAATTTGGGCCACTTCAACATGGTGTAATGGTTAACAAGCTTGTCTCACTCAATCACTTACAACTGAATCATGAGTTCCATACTTGAGGATTTATTTTACATTTATGCTATTCTTAGAAAATCACCATAAAACTTAATTTTTAACTCATCAAAGATTACGAAAGAAATGTGCTGCTGGAATGTTAAAAAAACACAATGGCATTGAAATAAAAAACAAATGTTTTTGATGATATAATTTTCTCTACAGATATTGTATTCTTATTCAATGTTTTTATCTCTTTTAATTTTATGTAATGACATATTTATAAAGGATATAAATACTCCTAAATTTCCTAAAATAATAAAATATTTTGCTTAAATTATATATGCTCTTTATTTTAATGTTTCATAAAATTTGAAAATCTTTTTTGATTATATAAAAAACACTAGTTGGGCACGTTATACATTGTTTTATGGGGTAATTATTTAAATGTTCAAGACACTAGTTGGGCACTTTACACATTGTTTTATGGGGTAATTATTTAAAAGTTCAAATGACTAGTTGAATATTTTATTCATTGTTTTAATGTTTTATTGGGTAATTATTTAAAAGTTCAAAACAGTATTTGGACACATTATACATTGTTTTATTGGGTAATAACCATAAAAATATTAACCTGAATATTTGACCTCTAAGTTGATGATGACATTTAACCACTAAAATAAAAGTATCTGATATGAAAACAAAAATCAAAAGGGATTCTTTAACAAAAAATAACATTAAATAGTGTCCACATGTCATTGAAAATCTAAAATATGAGCCAAAACAACCTAAAAGGGTGAGAGTAAATGATTATACTTTTTAACAAGGGACCCAAGAGAACAACAATATTTTGTGTGCTGATTTGAACAAAACATAATCCTTTTGTAAATAATCATTCCTCATCATTGTGTATGAGTTTACAAATAGATAACTTCTGATTTATGACTCTTTGAATCAGAATTGTTGTACCTTTGAATGATAAAAATAATTATTTTAATAACAGGATCTTTAACCATCACCAAGATACAAATTATTTCTGATTTTAAATAAATCTCTGAACAGATTTAAATATTTTCTTATATTGATTTGGAAATTATTCTAATCTTAAAAGCCATTGGTAGCAACTATTAAATACAATCGATACTTCATTAATGTTGGCCTTGTACCAGACTAGCATTTATCCAAGTCAATTTTTAGTCAGATGTATTAAAATAATTTTTGCAATAAAATGTGGACAATATAAAGACTTGAGTAAACACCCATACAAAGAGACAAGCAAATTCACACAGACAACACACACACACATGCACATACATATATCTGTTTATATGTATGTGTGTGTACATGTATATATTACATGTTTTCATCTATATGCACTGACAAACAAAAGTTAATGCAAAAGACAAACAAAGAAATTTCAAAGCATAAACCCAAATTAACTCTTGTCAAATATAATAAAGTAAGGCAAACCTAAAAGTTATCTATGAACATTCTTCAGATGGATTAAGTTCCACAAGGAACATTTCATGACACCTCAATTGGCAAATGCTAGCATCTTTGTTAATAAGATCTGTGAATACTGACAAAAACAGCCAAGTAAAGGGTGGCAGAGGAAAGCGTTTATGTTGCAAACGGCCAAATTATCTCTGCACTTATAAGCACCCTTTCACATTAATGTCCATTAGTCTGCAATGCATTTCTATTTATTTTATTATCTTCAGGGAATGATTCCATTAAGTAGGCCTAAACAGATTTCATAGGGTAGAGTAAAATGTAACAGAACCTGGAGAGGGGAATTTTATCCAAAGGCTCTTGAAGAGGTGACAAAAGATACAACTAATTTGAAGAAGAGATAATAATTCTGCTTAAAAGTGTGACAATCTTTGTATGATTCTTATTATAAAGATATTTAGAGCCATCGACATGCTCACAAGAGTCATATATTTAGTGCAATATATTTATTAATCTAATATTGTCAATAATATTAAAATATTTATAAACCTTAAAATATAATCACTAATTTGCACAAAAATCAATGATGTCATTGTCTTGAAAATAAATTTAAGATTTTAGAAAATATTTGACTAGTGTTCAAAATAATGAAAAGTGAATGAGTATTTCTCGTGATAAATTAATTTTTCCTATAAATGCAAATTTGTTTCACAGGTTGTTTGATGTAAACTCCACAAATAATTTTTGATTGATGTAACAAATAACTGAAGTATTTATTGATATTTCTAAAGCAATCATTATATTTTCTATTGATGCTTATTTGTAGAAAAATACTTTGCAATTCCATGTTTTTTTCAAATTTTTAATCAACTTGCTATCATCACTTTATGTCTTGAGAGATGGAACAATGATTATCAAAGACTTATTGCCTCATATTTTGAAGTTATTACGACCATCATCTTGTTATATAAAAAATGAAATGGCTTTACACTTTACAATGACTCATAGAATCAAACAGTCAACAGAACATGATATCTTCAACTACAAATCTAGTCATGACAATTGTATTAAAATATGTTGTCATTCAGTAGGTATTCAAATATTCATCTGAAGCCGTGGCATTATGTTGATTTTATTTAGTTTCTTTTTGTTTATGTCGTTATCACTTTTGTTATTAAATGTCCCACATCGTAATAATAGAAATGATCTGCTAAGAAAAAAAAAGATTTCTTAAATTTAAAATTCTCAGCATACCTCTGCCTTTGTGCACGTGCATAACCACATCAAAGTAAACGTCAATTTAGTTTGTTGAAGATCTAACTGATGAAACTTGCCATGCAAAAACTTTTTCCACTTTGTTGTAGATTTCCCTAAAATTGTTCTTGATATATAAAAAATTATAAATATATATTATATCTGAATCATAACATTGTATCCTTTGTAGTTATGTTTACCAAAACACAGCTACTTTCTCATTTTCCTGTTTCGAGCACATGTGATCAAAATGATTGCTTTTATTATAACCAAATGCTGAAGATTTGGGGGGGGGGGCGGATGATTATTATATAAATAATATAAATAAAAAAAAATGCTGCTTAACTTCCATGCAGCATATAAATGTTCATAGATATTAATGATTAATAATGTTTTTTTTCCTGCCAGATTAAATAATTCAGATTTTTATCTAATTAGTTTTCTTTAAGAAAAAGGAAGCAGTGGAATGATCATGTTAAATGGTGTCTTCCTTGAAACATGTAATCGATGGATTCTGTATTAATTTTGTAAGGAATTATGTTATGAAGCCAATAAGCATGTTTTATTGAATATGAATGAATCTACTTAAAAAGAAGAAAAAATATAAGATTTAGAAAATCTCTTTCTCAGAAATCTTATTCATTGATTTTTATGTCCATTTAAGCAAAAAATTCAAGTTGTTTGAATGAAAATGAGTGAAAGTCATTTGAAATTAATGGTTGAGCTCAATTAGTTCTTCGTTACAAGAAGATTCAATTTTATGATTAAAAAAGTGAGTTTGTAATTTAAACTTGTTCACCGTCTCTGGCTCGACACTCACTCCAAGTTGAAGTGAAATCAATATTTAAAAAAGAAAATATATTTGTGAAAAGAAGAAAAAAAGGTTTGTTTTATTTAATGACAAAAGTACGATGTGTGCAACTGAGGGAATAATATTGATACAATTAGCAAAATTTGAAATGTTTTTTCTTCTTTATCTTCACTTGAGCTTTTCTAGCATTGCGCCTTTTTGGTTACTTGAATGAGTGAGCAAATGTTGCATTAATGATGAACCCATTTGAAAGATATATCAGTTGCAGTAATGAAAAAGGGGTGGCATGAAGAAGAAGAAGAAGAAGAAGAAGGAGAAGAAGAAGAAGAAGAAGAAGAAGAAGAAAGACATATGAACAAGATAAAAAGGAGAGAAGAAAGCTAAAAGAGAAATGACTAAAGAAAAACTCAGCTGCAAAATAAAAAGTGAAAGAAAAAAGAAAAGACTAAAACTTGAAAAAACTACTGATATTAATAGTAGCAGTATAAGTAGTAGTAGTAGTAGTAGTATAAATAGTAATAGTAGTAGTAGTAACAGTAGTATAAGTAGTAGTAGTAGTAGTAGCAAGAGAAGAAAATGGAAGACATTGTATGAAAATGTAAGTAGAAGTTGTTAAGAAAAGGAGAAGTAGGAAGCAAAGAGGAAGAAAAAGAAGAACAGGGAAAAGAAGCATTGCAGTTTCTCTGTGTGCCACATCCCCTAGCATTAGGCGCTTGCTTCAAATAACAGAATCAATTTTTGTGCAGTCTATAAAAGAAAACCAAACTCCTAAGTGAAGGTTGGAAATCACTAACATAACTTGTCTACTCCATTTCGAAAGTGCCACACTGAAAAAAGGCAAAGTACTTTTAGTACGAAAAGTACATGACTTGGATTCTTAAGAACATTGAAAAATGGTGCAATGTATTCATCAGATTCTGACCATGTCAACTTTAATGGACAGTAAACATGGCACAATCATCTGGGGGTTATTTTTGGCAGAGAAATGCAAGATCACTGTTTATCCAAACTGCACACCTGTCTTTTGTGTTTGGTTGTTTTCATTTGTGAAGAAAATATATAAATTCTTTACTGATTCCAAGATAATTTTTAGCTGAAGATTTTGAAAATTATTGGTGATATATGTTTGTGTTCACACTCCGTCCTCTCATCCCTTTTATTGTTGGAAGAAAGAGTCAAACAATGTCCAAATTTGATGCTTTGTGAGAAAAGGTATCAATGAAAATATGGAAATTACAGACCAAACAAAATTTTATCTTTCCATGTTTTAATCATTTATAATTGAAAACTATTTATTAATTTTCCAAAAATAATTTTTATTTTATAAATAATTTATATATCATAGAATATCTTATTAAAAATCAAGTTTTTCTTAATTCTTTTATTATGAATATATTTATATTTTCTTTTTATTTATCTGTCCTCATCTTTATTTTCATATTCACAACATTTTGGCCATTGTAGGCTCCGGCCTTCTTCAGGAGATATACATTGGAATTTCAAACCAAACCCTTTATTTTGTCTGCAGGGGTAGATTGTTCTAGTTCCACGTGCCATGCATTTCTGGATATCTCAGTTTTCAGCTATCTCCCTTTAGTAACTCAACACTCCAAGTTTTTGAACTCACAACTCTTTGGGTCAAGTCACTAGATTACTTTAAACAACATTTATCCGCTGGGCCATGTGTCCTTTGGGACATCAGTGTATGAATTTTGGGGACTTATAAACCTAATGTTTCAGTAACTATTTTTATGAGAGCTAATATTACAATTTGTTGTTATTATTGTTTTTCTCTAACACTCCTTATTACTGGTTCCCATATTGTATTCATTTCTATGCTTGGTTGGCTTAGGAGATTTTTGTGGCCTTGCATATGTGCTGATTCCTTAAGTTTTTGTATCTTCCAGTGAAGAAGGCCAGAGTGTACAATGGCTGAAACATCATGAATATGACAATAAAGATGAGGAAAATAGTCTGAATAATGTAAATAGTGTAAATAGTTTTTATTTATTGTTGATAATTGTTTTACACAGGATGTTCATATTGAATTATTCATAAATAATACTTGGCACATTTTCTATTCTTTTTCCATAACCCTTTCTAATTCCACATAAGATGTCTGCATTCCTTGTTATTCCATTGTCAATGTCTTTACATTAAATGTTTTCATGTAACACTTTGTTTCCTTTCGCAAGATTAGAAGTTGAGTTCCATTCTCCAAGGAGTCTGTATTTATAATTCTAAACTACTTTAATCATTACTCATCTTCTACAGTCTCTGTTTGTATAAGAGAGACATTTCCTGGCATTACAATGGGTAAATTCCACTTTGACAAAGTCACAGATTCAATTGATAAATAGAACACTAGTTTTATCTTCATCTGACAGAAGTTAGCTGAAATGGGACAGAAAGAGACACACATACATTTGCATGGGCCAAGATGTTGCAAGATACAATTATTGCTATTTGCTGCAAAATTTTAAAAAGTTAAATTTAAGTCTTTCAAGCCAATCAAATTACCTCAGAATAACTGAAGAGCAATTTGCAAAAAGACTGAGACAATTTTCTATTGTGTAATTGTTGATAGAGATAATTTCTGTCTCCCCACTGTGACTCCTTTATGGAAATTTAGAAAATTAGATTAACAGCAGACTTGTGGCCTTTTATAAGAATATTCTTCCGTCCAAAAATAAATGAAATAATACTTCTGTGCCATTGATTATGGTCTAAACACTAATTTAATTTTACCTCTCAGCAAAATGGATATTTTTCTCTCATGCTGGTTTGCAGCTCATTTAATGAACCCCCAGATTTTTTAGTTCAGTTTGAAATCCATGTTAGTGCATTTTATCATCTTTCCTGTAAATGATAGGGATGTCATTGTTATTATTATTGTTGTTGTTGCTATTATTATTATTATTATTATTATTATTATTATTATTATTATTATTATTGTCATCATCATCATCATTCGATTTCTGCTATGGACACACTACCTACCAAGTCTGCGGAAAAACCTAAGGCAGGTCGTGGTGTGTTGTTATGGCCACATTTCATGTTAATTTTTTTTTTTTTTTTTTTTTTATCTCCGATGAAGTTGCTAGCGTTACATAGACAAAGTTCTCCTTAGTGTGTGTGCTGTACTTAATAAGACAATTTTCTGTATGTCTCTTAAGCTGGGATTTCCAGGGATTCTTTTAATGTGTTGTTTTGTTCCATTTTTTATAATTCCAAGTGCACCTATTACCACTGGTATTATTCTTGTTTTCAATTTCCACATTTTTTCTATTTCAATTTCCAGGTCTTTGTATTTTGATAGTTTTTCAAATTCCTTGGTTATTATTATTATTATTATTATTATTATTATTATTATTATTATTATTAACACTTAGAAAAGAGTGGAATTTAAGAAAAGAAAAAGAAAGGAAAAGATAAGACACAGTGTTTGACATTGTTCAAATATATTTCAACAATGTTCTCTAAGTGTTGAAATATATTGAAAGAGTTGCATCAATCATTTTGTTTATTATCATTTTATTATTATTATTATTATTATTATTATTATTATTTGGGGTCATGTTTCCATGTCACGCTTGTCTTTAGCTTTTAACCTTCCTCATCTGTCACATTCAATAACCTTCCAGTAATGTCAGATAGAACTTTTTTATTTGATCCCCTGAGCTACATTATTCTAATTCCTTTATCTCTCAAGTTCAATTCTTCATAACGTGAATAATTTGTCATTTTTTTCCTTTTTTTTCTATGATGTCTATCTACCTCTTAACTGAACAAGTCTGTCCTGAAATTATCCAACCATTTAATGTTTCCTCTTTTTTTATGCTTTCACTCACAACACGGCAATAATGTTACTAAGACACAAGGGGTTACTGAGAGAAAAAGAAAATGAGAAAATGCTAGTAATTGGAAAGGACAATAAAAGAACAGGATTCAGGAAGTCAGAAAATGGCAACTGGTGCTGTATTTAAATTATTGTAGATCATAGGTGACTGGGAAGCAAGAAACCAGGAGATAGTTCCAGAGGCAAGAAGTGTGAGAAAAGAAACGATTAAAGTAGAACTTACAGTTACAACTTGCTATTTCAACAGTAAAACAGTGAAACTCAGTTACCAATCTAGTAGTATGCATAATTTTATGTGGCACCAAGGAGGAAAGCTCATCAGAACAATTTCTATAATCATATTTTTAGAAAAAATACAGGGTAGCCACATCATGGTGGTGGGATAGTGACTGGAGTCGAGATGCCATGTCATGGCTGATAACATTACAGAACCTTCTTTGGATTTTGTCAAGAATTTAAAGATGTATTGCAAAAGAATCATACCAGATGCAACAATAGTCAATGCTCAAATAAATAGTAGATTTATAAACATGCAAAATGGATTCTGACAGGTAAAATTGTCTGTCACAACACAAGGAACCAACTTTTCTAGCAGCAGACCTAGCATTTTATTCATTATAATCATTCCATTTCATATCAGTGGAAAACGTGAGACCAGGAAGTCACAATGAATTGATTCCATGGAGGTTAGCATCAGCCATAGTGATGAAAGGCAAAAAAGGGTCCTCTAAGATGACTAAAAGATAATGAAAAAAATTAGTCTACCTAAGACAATATCACCTTCAGTCAGTTATGCGCCATGCGTGATACACGCTTAGGTGATCATGTATCTTTCAATACATGACTGACAAGATAGATTTTTTTCCTGCAGTAGATTGCCATTTCTTTCAGTGGTAGACCAGTTGCCATCCAAGGCTATAAAACCCAGTCTGTCCTGCTATTTACCCATAGCTGGAGGAGATGAAGATGATTCATTCCTTTCCCAAGGGTATTAGTACATAAATGAATGTAATGGATCTCTGGAATTTGAACTCGGCTCTCTGATTCCTCAATCTGAGCCGCTATCCATTACTTCACCATGACTTAGTCTCCTTAAAATTAGTGACCTTGGGACACATACACTTATCCTAGGATCTCTTCTACTTTTCAAAACAGTTTTCAAACTCCTCTTTGGGGATTACCACCGGTTGCCTCATTGTATTCTCCTTAATCTCATCCATGATGTTTCAATAGAGATTTTAACTTTGTCAAAAGCCAGAAGTCAGTGAAGCAAAATTGGAGGAAATAGATGAAAGATTTGTGAAAAGTAATATTTAGTCAAAGAACCCTGAATGAAATATGAAGTATCTGTTCACTTGCTCAGTGTGAACGTAACAGTGACACAACATACAAGTTCACTCATTTCACTGCCAACTGATTAACTCCATAGACAAATGCTTGTCCATGAATGTGGAATAAGGTTCTGATTGGTTTCCATTAACACTGTACAACCAGTTGTCAAAATATTCAAAATACTTATATACATTCTAACAGACCATGTCTATTTCCACTGTACCTAATAGAGGAATTGAACTCACAACTTACAAATAATAAACATGTCCATTGTTTTTAAACCACCAGGTCACAAGATGCTGAAGTAGTGATTTAAAGTACCTTTATTCTAATATATTTCCTTTGATAATTAGCAGTGGCCATTCATGCTATTCATATCAATGCATAAGAATAGTATGTGTACTGATATACTGGTATTTCAAGAAGAAAAGATCAACAATTTGGGGATTTGTGCAGCTTTCTTCTGCTTAAAAGTGTCAATTACAAATTGCAAAATGCCTGTATCTGAAGCTTATCTTTGATAACCATTTAGTGAAGGAGAGTTAAGAATTTGGCTGATAAAATATCCAAGGAAAAGTTCCATAAGTTCCCTTATAAATATAAGTACAGAGACATTAAGCTTCACCAAAATTTTATGTCAACATAAATATGAATTTTATGAGCAATTCATTTCTCCAGAAATGAGCAGAAAATATGTTGAAAAACAAAAGATTTTATTCAAGTGTAAAAAATATAATTGTAACAGAATCAAAAAAACTTTATAATTTAACCTGTATGATTTTTCTTTTTAGAAAATCAAAAATTGAAAATCATTCATTTTTAATAGTATTTCTTTCATCCTAATTTTTGTTGCATTTCATCACAACTACTCAGATCATCTGTCTTCAACCATTAATAGACATTACCCCCACTTTTACCTCAAGAATCCTGTTTTTCCATAACAGCTGCTCTACCACTTGAGCTACAAATTACTTTATGGTTGGCAGAAGATAAAATATAAACATATTCTTCATTTTTCTCTGATTTCTCAATGCCACATTTGATCTTCTTTCTTCTATGAAGATTTCTTTCATTATATCTATGAAAAGTATCAAATCTGTGACTGTCAGTACAGTGTGGATCAGAAATAAAAAATGAATTTTTATTGAAACTCAAAAATAATGGTTGAAAATTGCCATCTTATAAATAGAAAGCTCTACATGAATTGTAGATATATGAAGAATGAAGATGGAATTTTGTTAGACAAGATTTAAAGATTTTAGATACAGATTTTGAAAATGAAGGAGGATTTGAAATAGCATTATCCTTGATAATGACTAAAGTATAGCCAAAAGTGTTTGAACTTACAAAACATTCGGACAATTTCTACATAATTTATATTTAGAAAAGAAGAAAAGTATAAGGACAAAAGAAAAATTAAATAAACTTGACAACCACAGTACCTTGTTAGTTGTTTTTATTGAAACTTGCATAAAAGTCCACAAAGTCCTACATATCTGGTGGGGACCACAATACAGAAACATTTCAAACCACATCAGGAGTATAACAAGGAGGAAATTAGATCCCCCAATCTATTTCACTTTTTCCTTGACTAGGCCCTGTGCATATACAAGCATAGAAGTGAAGAGATGACCATTGGTCATTTAAGCATTCCATACTGCATCCCAAATGAATCTGCTAACAGAAAACAGCATTTTTGCTTTCTGTCCCCAATTCAATGTAATGATAATGAGGCAGGTTGAGGTCATATACTAATAACATAGGTATTTATAGTTGGTGTAAGAATGATCTTGAACAGAAAATCAAAATTCTCTGCCAAATATTCCAAGAAATAGGAAGATAAACATTTCTAAAGCAGAAACTTTGATCTGGAATCAAATGAGTGACGATTTCACATGCTATGAACCCATCATAAACATTCAGAATGTAAAATTAGTAAATACTGAATATTTCAAATATCTCTGCGTATGAATCAGTTATACCAAATTTAGAATAGGAGATAAGGAAAATAAACATAGAATAATTTGAGCTAGGGAGAGTGTTGCCCAATGTCACAAATTGCTACAAAACAAAAACATTAACTTTAATACACAAACTATATTCTTAAATAGGTTTGCCAGATTAAGATTTTCATATCAGCTGTATACAGACACTTTCTCAGACTAATGATTAAAATGGCTTTAAGTGAATGAAGACTCTAACTTTTAGCAAGGACTATTCTTCTTTAAATCTTGTGGACTGAATCAAAAAGAACTGTACCAAATAACAGAAACCAAATCACTTGAGGACTTTCAACATCAGCAACAACTACAATGGATAGCATATGTAACTAAAAGAGAAAATAATCCACAATACTTCAAACAAAAGGTTAGAAAGGAAACCCTCATCAATACCAGAAAGAGTGATAACAGCTACGAACTTGAGAAACCTATTTTCCTGAAAAATTGTTTTAAGAGAAAGATTTTATAAATTTCAACCAAAAGTTGCATTGTCTGCTTAATTAATGAATGTCGAATTTTTTCCTTATGAGGAAAGAGTTAATATTGCCATTACCAATACACTGAATAGAAAAGTGTTTTTACTGCAAATAGTTATAAAGAGTAAAAGTATGTGTCCAATGACCATTAAATAATGCCTCATTAAGTTGCAATAATTAATACATTTTCAATTAAGTTCAATGAAAATGAATCCCATTAGCTTTTTCAGTTATTTGCTCTAAAATTAATTATTCTACTAAATTCTTACTTTTATCTTTTTTTTAAAAATTGGTGCCAATAACATACTGAGCAGAATATTTAAGCTGATCATATTTATCTTAGAAGAAACTAATCCTTCCAATTAATCCAGTTTATAGAAAATTTTATTCACTTCACTGAGACAGTAACAGCAATAAAGATTATCCCAAAGTCAATAACAAGCCAAATCCAATAATGCTTGTAATTTAAGAATCTTGAGAATTCAAAATTCTAAAGATTTCCAATTATTTTATCTCTTTAATAAGTTAATTATTTTATTTTTTTTATTTTTGTCTGTAAGAATGAAAAGGCAAATGAATTTGCTTTGTGGGAAAAATGTTATGATGTTCAATTTGCATCTGTAAACACTGAATAGGCAAAAACTATTCTATTTACATTGGATGATGGAAATCAAACCAGTAAGACTTATTAAGGACAGATTAAACTTGACAATGTTTCTGAAAAATAAAAAAAATGGAAACAAAAGGTAATTGATCAAAGATATTCAGTATTGCAAATAAGCAATCTGAAAAGTGTTAAGAAAAATGAATTTTCGTTTAAAAAAATGAATTTTATCAACTTAAAAAGATATTCTTACCATTAGGATTGTAACAGAGGATGAAGAATGTTACACAGAAATATGAGGGTAGATCAGAAAAGGAAGTAAATGATTAAAAATAATATTAGAAATGAAGAAAATTGTACTGGACTTATGTATCATGTCTATTCTCCTTTATAGCAATTTAGTTTCCCTATATCTTTTCTATAAATATTTTCATGGTTCTAATCTTTCCTCTTTGGTACCTAGATTTTATGAATTTAGATTGGCAATAGATAGTCTTGTCATTTTAGCATTGAAATGGGTAGATGTAACCATAAGTTCTAATTAATTTATTAATTGCTTTACTTGGAGTGAAATGATTGAAAATGGGAGTGAATTCTGGAAAATAATAATATATTAATATTTGTTATTAATATTAATTTTATTAGATGAAACATTTTCAAATATTATTATTGTAATCCAAGTGGTAGAGAATCTGTCATACAATGTCAGTCTTTGAATCATATAAAATATCATAGAAAAAGCATGTGACAAATGAGCAAGTTTTATGGGGAATTGGAACTATAAAGAAATTGTTGCTCCCACTCAGTAGATGATAGATGGAATTTTGAGGATGCATAATGAGAAAGGAAAACTCAAAGAATGTAATACTCAGATGGCACATCAAATGCAAGAGGAGCAGAGAAAATAAATAAGCAACTTAATTGACAAGTATGAGTAAATGCATGAAGGAACAATTATTGCAAAGATAAAGAAAAGATATAAAGAAACAAGCATTGCTGAAATAACAAAAGAAAGGAAGCTGTGGAAAACTATGATCGCCCACATCCTGAAGAGACATAGAAAAATAGATTAAATTTTATGTTCTTATTCACAATGCAAATAAAAATATTGTTGGGGTTGTTAAGAAGAGAAAAAACAATTGTTATAAAGAAGATAAGAAACTTAATACATAAGAATGAAACACGTGAAGGCAATCGGAAAAGAAGGATGTCAATCTGGGCCTTTTAAATGGCTGAAGATTTGAGACAAAAAAAACAAAGAAAGAAAGAATTCAAACACAAGTGTGATTAGGAAGAAATACTCTTGCAAATGTACCAAAGATTTGAATGCAACACAAAACATGATATCAGCACAAACTAGAAGCTGTCATAAAAGATATAGAAAGCAGTTTGTCTGAGATTCCATGGTTGAAATTTACTACTTTATCTGAGCCAGAAAACTAGATGCTATTACACTCAAAAAACAATGATAGGCTTTCTGGATAATAAAAAGCAAAAAACAATAATAGGATTGCATGAAAGACCATAAAAATATTCTGGAATCATTGAAGCACTGGAAACAATCCCTAAGTCCTAGGAATGGTAAAAAAAAGTAGAAAAAGACAACAATTCCAAATATGAGGCAACTAAAAATAACAAAAATTATATTAGCTTGAATTATTATTAATATTACTTTTATTAGATGAAGCATTTTCAACCATTATTATTGTAGCCCAAGTGGTAGAACATCTGTCATATAATGTCAGGCTTTGCATGGTATGTTTAGCCAAGAGTTTATTATTTATATCTGATCCATGCTTTTTACTAATGGCCATATAATAATACCCATTGCAAGTTGCAATGAAAAGCAACTGAGATTAAGATGAAAGAAATACTTATTCAAATGGAATAATAGTTAGAAAGAAACTGGTTGAGCTTCTATGGAAATTTGGTATTTTTTTTGTCTTTGAGAAATGAGAAATGGTAAATGAAAGCAGGAATTATTATGTGTCACAAAAAAAATAAAAATTTCAAGTCTGTTGCTACTACAAATAATAATGTTACTTTTGTACTCTTTTTGTTTACCTAAAACACATGTACACACATACAGATCCATAAACACATACAAACATATGGATGCATATAGAATTACACACATTCCCTCACATACTCACATGTATACATAAACATACAATTGTATTCACATGCACATGGATATTCACATAGACATGCTCACACACATGCATGTATATATATATATATATATATATATATATATATATATATATATACTATTAAAACACGTAAATTTCAGAAATAAGTTATTCCAAAAGAATTTCGCTTGAAGATGGAACAGAGCTTACTTTAACTCAATTTAATTCAAATAATTATATTGAAGTTTTCGGCTCTTATTTTGAAACATGAGACCTCTTATGTCGTGAGTTGGAATCATATTTTTAAATATTTAATATGGCCAAGTGGTTAGAACATTTGCTTTCTGACCATGAGACCTGGGTTCGAATCTCACCATGGTCAATTTGTCAAGAAGGAGACTTCCTGATGTTATCAGACTGGATCAAGGTCGATTCCAGCATACAGCACCTTTGAAAAATGACTGGAAACTATAGCATGGGTTGACCCAAGTCTTGTGAGTGAAATTGGGTCATCAATAGCTGTGCTAGCATGAAGCCACATCATGGCTGAGGGCTTGAGCATGCTGGCCTTGTTCAAATTGTTGATCACACTAGATAACACGCTCTCTCCCAGAAACTGTAACTAAGGTCTGCTCAGCATAGTTGCAGTATAAACCACAGGTAAGCTCTGTGGGTGTTGAGCAAACACAAATGTGCCTGAGCGAGCATCTGTAATAGGGATTGACTAGCCGCCCTAGTAGATGGGTATCCTTGAATACAAGTGGCCAACTCTTGTTATTATATATAGGCATGGGGTCACAGAAGCATGTACATATACACAATTGCACATATGTGAAGATATAAACAGTCATGCAAGAAAAACCTTTATTAAATCAATTACAATCACCTTCAAAGATTTTTATCAAGCTGGAATAAAAATATTAATTAAAAATTAAGATGTGCAAAAGTAAGTGAACCGTTATATTTACATTCTGTATTTTTGTTTTACATGGTTGTCAATACTAGAAAAAGACTGGTTGACATTGTAACTTCAAAAGGAGCAGTCACCAAATATTAAATGTAATAAACGTTTTTCTTAATGAATGTATAGTTTAAATTAGATTTGTTGATTATCTGGAAAAAAGAGACAATTATTTTAAATAATATCTTCGGGGTTCACTTACTTTTGCACAGCACTGTATATGCTTCATGACTATCTGTTGTAGACTGCTAGATTTTATATAAATCCTTGACTCAAAATCGGTGATGAAAAATGTTAAGAAAATATACTTATTTTCTGTTCAATCATTGAACTTGTTTTCTACAATTTATTTCACAATGTTCTTTCTAAAGTTAGTTCAATGGTTTCTAAATCTGTCTTTCTTAATCTTTCTCTGTCTTTCCTGTACTGTTACTTTGTTTTGGCTCTACAAAGATCAAAGCTTTTCAGTTCTGGTCCTAACCTGCTAGTGGCTAATGAAGCCAATATAAGTCAGACATTTCCTGCATATGGAAACTTTAAGTAGGCGGCCAATGAACAGGTTAGGCAGTTTTTCACAAAACTATCAGAAGCTTGTGTTTTCCCATCAGTGATAGGTGATATTACAGAATATTAAGGTTTTCTTTTAGTAGAATTTTCTTTGGTAGATGTCAGCATGGCCAATGAACAGAGTCAGGCCTGATTGGAAGGCCAGCCTGATTGGGAGAACCAGCATGATTGGGGGCCCCAGCCAGTGATTTGTGACCCTCAATATCGTTTTTTTTTTTTTGAGCATTACGCTCCGACCAAGGTGTGAAGCCACTAGGAGGCAGGGGGTTGCAGAAGATTTGGAGCAAGAGCAGATAGGAGTGATAGAAGAAAGGATGAGGAGAAGGATAGTGGGTAGATCAAGGTAACTGGAGGTGTCGATTGACATTACATTTGAATAGTTGGAGATTATAGCTCTCAGGGAAACAGTAATTGGGAAGGGTGTTCCACGGGCGAGAGGTGCAAGGTATGAAGCTATTGGAGTAGAAGAGACGGCTACATTTAAAAGTTTCTACAGTGTAAGGGTGGGAGCCGGATGCCGGCCTCGTAGGGCGCTTGAATTCATGAAGTCCAGGAACCAGTGAAAGCAGCTCATCGGAGCAATTACCATGAAAGTATTTGTAAAAAAGACAGAGAGAGTGACTGTAGACGAGACGCCAGATCAGGGACAATTAGATTACATATCCGTCTTTGGATCTTGTCAAGAACTCCGAGGTAAACAGAAGGTGCCCCAGACCATACATGGCAGCAATACTCCATGCAAGGGCAAATGGTTGATTTGTATATTTGAAGTCTCGATTCCGGGGAGAAAAATTTCCTGGTGCGGCACAGAGAGCCAACTTTCCTCATGGTGGAAGAAGCAGTTGACTCAATGTATTTGTTCCATCTCAGGTCAGCAGTTAACGTGAGACCGAGCAGGCGCAGGGATTTGCTCTCAAGAAGTTGACTATCAGACATTCTAATGGGAGGCAGGGGAGGATCTCTATAGTGATTAATAGAGAGTAGTTTAGTTTTATCAAAATTTTCTTTTTTCTACCTACATTTATATACGTTACAAATTAAACTAAGGACAATTGACTATTAAAGGATGTAAAATTTTCGCACATTCTGTTTTTTTTAACCCAAATCCATGAATTTGTTTTGCTCATGCTAAATGCTGAAAAAACACTATATAAAATTAACTATTTTTTCTTCATAATGTTGAATGTGTTAACATTCAACTTTTTAAGAAGAAAAATCTCAAGTTGATGCCAAAAAAATGCTGCAAAACATCATTGATTTACTTAAGATGGAATGATTTATTATGACATCTCTAATTTGGTATTTAGATACAATGTATTTATTTTCGTTTTTCTAGTTAAATTGTTCACCTGTGTGGCATATGATACATTATTGTGCATAATTAGGTTACAATAATATTTGTATTTTATATGAATACTACCTTTTGAAAATTAAGGTGTAATAAAATTGTGGGGCTATATCATAGATTCAGAGCAGGGGCATAAAACTCTTGCACAGGGCCTGGATGACAGTCTTCCATTTTTGTCATTTGACTTTCTCTGTGTTAGTGTATCAAGCAGAGCATAACTTTCATGCTTGTGATGCTTATAGCCAGTGATAGTGAAATGAAGTAATTTCTGAGCACACTATGAGTAATACAGAAGCATTGCATACAAATAGGTAACTATGATAGATAGCTTACGATATAACATCATATACTGGGTATGCAAAAATATTCTTCTATTTTTTTCATTAGATGTCATTGACTAACTTTATTTAAAAAAGATTACTTTTATTTGTATTGTGATATATGTAATATCAATGAACTTTTTAAATGATTAAAATTAGTATATTTTTATTGGTTCTAACACTGGAAAAGAAAAAAATGTTTTGACATTTCAAAATGTTTTTTAAGAAAAGTAAAAATGCAACTCAAATACAAAAAAAACATTTGTGCAGTTTATGAAGAAGGTTTTGTGAATGATTCAATGTGTTCAAATTGCTTTGCAAAATGTAGATTTTTCACTGAATGATGCCTCTTATTTAGGTTGTGTGTTTAAGTTTGATAGCAATTGAATCAAGATATTACTTGAAAATAACCATTTTAAAAAATCAAAGAGATGGTGAACATATTGGAAATATCCAAATCAAGTACTCAGAATCATTTACACTAAATTGGTTATGTTACTCAATTTGGTATATTGCTTCCATATAAGTTAGACAAAAAACTATTGAACTGTCTTTCCATGGGCCATTTTTTAGACAAAATTTGACTGGCAAAAAAAGCAGATACTCTATCACACTGTGAAATGCAAGAGTCCTTAAGACAAGTTAGCTGAACCAACACAAAACATATTAAAGGCTGGCCTTTATCCAAAATGGTAGGATTAGGAGGAAGTCATCTCTTATGAACACTTTCTTGAGAATAAATTGATTAATTCAAACAAGTACTACTGTCAGTTAAACCAAGTGAAAGCAGAAGTTTGTGAATAGTGTTTGAAATTAGTTCAAAGGAAAAGATGTAATATCTTATTAGTATAACACTAAACTACATGTTTATTTGATGAACAGGCAAGAATTACAAAATCTTGGTTGGTAAGTCTTCATTTATCTGCAATATTCATCAGACATTGTAAATTTACCTTACCATTTGTCCAAGTCTTTACAGAATTATTTTATTAAGAAAATTTCTCTGGAAGACTGAAAAACTTAACACAGTTCTTTTTTGAGAAAGATAAAATATTCTGGGAAGATGAAATTATGAAGTTGCCTGAAAGATAACATAAGATAGGAAAACAAAAGAGTAATTTGTTGTTTGATAAAATTAACATCAGAACTAAATTTAATGAACTTAACAAATTTTCTGTGTTATCCAATAAGATGGTTGTCATCAAGAGATTTTATCTTTTATTTATTTTAAAAGAATGTTCTATATCAGTATCAAATTCAACATTCACCCAAGACCATAGAAGTTAATTGACCAAAAATAATTGACATAAGACTTTTTAAAGTACATGGCAAAGCACTAATATTAATAAGATTAAAGGGGCTACTGGAAGTGAAAGAGAATGAGAAAACTTTAGAAGTGACCAGAAACTAAATCTTAAACAGGAAACAATTGTCCGGGAGGAGTGTGAACAGGATGAGAGGTGAATCTATCTACAAATGTTTTATGCATTTTTCAAATTGTAAAAAATTCTGAAACACAAAGGTTAAATAATTGTACCTATTCTTACTTTTTATTGAAACAAACAAAAGTAGTTTTCATCTGTCCATCTTTTTCCAACTTAACTGTGTCCGTTTCACTTATGCTCTTCAAACGTCAGAAAAAGGAAGTAAACTTGCTAAAGGTGCCATTATTGTGGTAATTTGAAGGTAAACTTTCTTTTAGTTTCTAAACATTATTAGAAGTAAATCAGGTGCTGTCTCTCAATAAATAATCCCTTACTGATTTTACACACACTGGATACGATATGGATCTGAAGTTTTAGTTCAATGTAAAATGTACATATGAGACAAAGTTCACTCCAACCAAGGCAGTAATGTCAGTAAGATTCAAGGGGCTACTAGAAGTAAAAGAGAACAAGAAGACTTTAGAAGGAATCCAATCCTAAACAGGAAACAAGAAATAAACATATACTTCTGTTGAAAAGACTGAGGAGGAGTGTGAACAGGATGAGAGGTGAATCTATTTATTAATATTTTTATGCATTTTTCAAATTGTAAAAAATTCTGAAACACAAAGGTTAAATAATCATAGATATTTTTATTTTTTATTGAAACATACAAAAGTAATTTTCATCAGTTTATCTTTTTCCAACTTAACTGTGTCTGCTTCATTTATGCTCTTCAAATTTCTGAGACAAACGGTAAACTTGCTGAATGTGGCATTATTGTGGCACTAAAACTTTTGAAGATAAACTTTCTTTTATTTTCCAAACATTATTGGAAGTACGACAGGTGCTTCCTCTCAATAAATAATCCCTTGCTGATTCTATACAAACTATTTATGTCATGTCTACATTTTGGAGTACCCTGGGACATTCTTCTGCCTGAAGTTAACTTCACTGAGATATTTATAACCTAAGTTCTTGTCGCATATTGTTCGTCCAAACACGTATCAGAGTATATTCTTTTTAGTAGCAACACAATGCTTCAATGATTAGCTTTTTTTTAAACAGCAGAAAACATTGTATCCTTGCTAAGCAACAAAGAATTAACTGATGTCAGATATTCATGAAATATTTGCTTAAGCACTTGATATGAAGGGAAACATTCCTTTAACTATAAAAAATAATGAATCAATCTTATGTGTTACAAGACTGCAAATAGACATTAGTACAAACTACCAAACTCCAAAAGAATGACCGACATTGAGTCTCTTATTTTCCATTAGAAAATGTTTGCTGATTTTCTCTTCTTTACAAAAGTTAAATATGATTAATAATTGTCAAAACAGAAAAAGTTCTGTTCTTTAAATATCATCTAAATTAGCACACCAACTCATTTAATCACAACTGTTTCTAAAGGAAGATATTTTTGTTCTTTTCAAAATCAATATAATTTCAGCTTTGAATGTTTGTTATATCAGCAAAGACAGAGGATCCAGTTGTTACATAAGAAAGAGACTGGTTAATAGACAGAATTAAGATGGTCATATTTTTAGCAAACTCTAAATTTCAAGTTATAATTGAGTACATTACAATAAACAAAGTTTATTGCTTTTATATATTTTTTCAAACTCAGTTATTCTCTGAACTCAGATACACACACACACATATATTTATAATTAGACTTATGTTTTTTTTTTCTTTTATGTTCTAAGTATGTCAGGATGTGAGCAAGCATGACTCTCCACAACTTCCTGTCTTTTATTGCTCTGAGTAACTTTTGATGGTTTATCACCCACCATTCTGCCATCCATTCACGAACTTATTAGGTTGGTTACTCACTGTCAAAACTTGCTTCCAGTATGTCCTGTGAGTATTAAATTCTCTAGGCCCTCTTTTCTCATTATAAATCTTCTTCTGATTGTAAGTATATCCTTCTTTGAAGTTCCTGTCTTCATTAAAACTTCCTTGTTTGTTCATATGCTCTGTCTATGATATTCTTAGCATCTTCTTCATCTACAAGGAGGTTGTCCAGTGTTCACTATCATATAGGAGATTAAATATTACACAGTTGTTCAGCACTCTTTTCTTTGTTTCTAATGATATTTTTCTATATCTTAATATATTGCTTAGATTCTGGAAGGTATTTTTATTATTTCTCTGAATCTTTGTATTCCTGTATCACATTTTGCACTGTTTGCTATTTCTTCTTCTTTTATATACTGTACCATCCACATCTTCCTGTTACTTGTAGCTCTTAATAAGTTTTGTCTTTTTGTTATTTCGCCTAAATCCTGTTCTACCATCAATTTACTCAAGCTCATCAAGTATGTTACTGATCCACACATTGACAAACTATCTTCATTCCTTTTGTGTTCCTTTCATAAAAAGTAAATTCCACTCAAACAAACTCCTGAGAGGATGCTTCCCTGACCACTATAATCTGGGTCTCTAAGTCCAGGGTCAACTGACATCTATCCTACTCATCCTCATAATACTCTTATTCAGTAACCCTCTAACTTGTGTAGCCCTTGAACCTAAACTATCAGTAAAAAGTTTTTCAGGGCTTATTTTTTTAAATTTCTGATACAATTAAGTAAACTTTTATTCTACCATTATTAATTCTGAACATGTATTTCTTTCATCATAATTTCAATTGCTTAATTTATACTAGTAGTATTCATATTAATAATTATTTGGAATTTTTATTAGGTGATATATTGTCAACCATTATTAATTTTTTAATATTATCACTTTCATTTTAATTACAGTTGCTTTTCCTCATTAGTACTCAGGTTTTCATTCTGTGGCCATTAGCAAATCATGTGAATTATGAATAAAAAATACACTCTCAGCAAGACACAAAATGAAACCCTTATGTTTTTTTCTGTGACAGTTGTTCCACCTCTTTACCTACAGGAACCATACAGCTCACAGAAGATCAACTGTAATAAGTCTATGCAAGTGATTCAAGGAAACTGTATTTTACATCACAGAGCTTTTAATGTTGAAAATATCACTATATCATGTTTATTTTTAAAACAGCTTTTTTCATGAATTTCTTAAACTGATGATCAGTTTTAGCTAAAATTTAAAAAAAAAAAAAATTTTCTGACTTTTGCAAACAGAAAAAATATAAGATGCACAAAACAAAATTACAAGAAAATTTGAAGTTGTTTTTATAAAAATTAAAATGATTCTTTTTTATATTTATTCTTTTACCAACTTTTGTGCAATTTTTTTTCAAAAACTGCCCAGTTTTTTGTGCTATCTTTCCAGTAGACATAGAATCAAGATTGAAATGAGCACAAATTCCCTGACAAAATCAAAGACAAGGTAATCTTTCTGCAGTCTTTCTGAAAAAGCAACTTTGTTTTCATTGAATATAACAATTTCTAATCTATCGAACTTGGACCCAAAAAAAACAATGTCCAAGAAGCAGCAAGTTGTTATTTACTGCATATGACAAGTGCAGCTGTTCTTCCCAAATAGTATTTTATAGGAAATACATGAAAAATATTATCAAAGTCAGTCAAAGCAGAAATATTTCAAAATGCAGATAGCTGTCAATTTATATTTGCTTAGTTTAGCTTTGTATGACACAAGGCTAATGACTTTGCAGATACTTCTTTGTCTTGTAGCAGTATTCATATTATGGTATGAGAAAAAGTATTTGTAAATAACTTCATAAATAATAAGATGACAAAGTAGAATGTACAATGTCAGAATCACAAGTTCATTAATCTTAATTTACTGAAGATAAACACTTTAGGGATTTTTTCTGGAAGAGAATCTGGTTGTAAAAACATGCTCTACTACAAATATATGTCTGACTGAACATAAGAATTACAAATGTAGGTAACATTAAATGATATAATCAATTTCTGTAATGGAAGAGAGGAGACCTCTTAAAAATGCTTTTCAGAGACACCATAAAAACTGATGCTTTTTCTGGTTTTCTGTTGGGTCAAAGATGTCTGCTTAGATCACTAATGCAACCCAATTTTGTTGTGATTGTTAAAAGATATGCAGAACACATCCAAGCCATTTGGTTTTAGTTTTTGGCTTTATTAATGTTGTTTTGTTTCTCTGTCTATCCTGCCATGAATGATCTGCTTTTACTTATTCCAAATGTTCTTTGAGATTATATTCCTCTTCTTCGGGACTCTTACGTTTTTTGTCACAATATAAAGCATTGGGGCAGAGTAAGAATGAAATCAATCTCTATTAGCAATTACTGAACTTATGTGTACACACCAACAGACACACACAGAGACATACACAGAGACAATGACACACACAGAGGCACATGCATATATATATATATATATATATATATATATATATATATATATATATATATATGTATGTATATATATATATATATATATATAAATTTTATTACTTAAATGTTATTTTTTATCTATTAAACATTACATTTATTTATTAATTTTCATCTACTGGCCTGAATTTTCAAGAAATTTTATTAAAGAAAAATATTCGCTCTCTGCTATTTAATAAGATTTCTAGTAGATGAAAATAAATAAATATAATGTTCCATAAATAAATAGAATATCTACTCAAATATGAGCATCCATTCAAAAATTAATAATTAATAAATGAAAATTCATCACTTCTTTTGAAATATATGTGTAGTCATACCAACATCATAAATTTAGTCCAAGGAAGTCCTGAAAGCCAAAACATGACAAAAGTGAACTTTTTCCACCTTGTCATACATTTTCCCCAAATATATATATATATATGTAGGATTAATGCAAATAATGTAATTTGTCACTTTGCTGATTGATGTTATATTCAGCTTCATCTGCACCTCGACTCTAGAGTTTCATACATGAACCTTTTGGTAATTGTTCAATCCACTCTTCAGGAGGTTTCAGCAATTAACTTACAATAATAATCTGTTATATATATATATATATATATATATATATATGTATATATTCACAACAATAATAATCTTATTCATATATATATATATATATATTATGTCATTTGCAAACTACTGTTTCACAGCTCCTCAGTATGACTAGACAATCAAATGCCTCAAGCCCAGATTGAAACCCAACTGATTTGGTGTCAGTCAGAGCTTCTACCACTGAGCCATCTTCACTCAACAGAACAAGTCAGCCAAATCTAGCGTATTGTTTTTACGAACATAAACAAATGCCAAGCAGCCAAAATGCTCCGTTCATTTTACTGAAGAGCTTCACATTTATGCAAGTGATCATTGTTTTTAGAATTAGCTTGTCATTCGACAGTACTCAATTGAAAATATATTTTCAAGAGTTAAATTATGTATTTATATACATGAACCTTTTGGTAATTGTTCAATATATATATATATATATATATGTATGTATGTATGTATATATAGATTTTGATATATCAAGAACAGTTTTGAAAGTAAAGATGTATGGCAAAAGTTTTTGTAGTAGGTTTCATCCATTAAGCCTTCATCAGACTTTGTTCGTTTATGTTGTTGTGGCTATACATGTGCGCAAATCAGAGACACTGGGAATTTTAAAATTTAGAAGTAATTTCTTTTGCATTCAATCTAACCAATTTCATTTAGATTCTTTTTCATTTTGTTTCTATCACCTTTGTTATTAAATATGCCATATTGTGATAACAGATGATCTGCAGAGAATGTTGAAACAATTTATAAAACCCTGTGGATGAAATAGCAATTAAAGAACTTTCTAGATATTTTTGTCTTAGTGAATTATTTTCTCTTTTAATTAGAGCAGCAGATATCATATATATGCATATAATTATTTTAGTAGTAAATAGGAGTAGATAAGTTCACCTATCATCTAATTCGTACTCCTTCTCGGTCTTTTAAACAAGAGTAGACACTTATCCTTAGTTCCCTGTTTAGGATTGGGTTTCCAGTTCCTTCTAATTTTTTTTTCATTCTCTTTCACTCCCAGTAGCTCTTTGAATCTTAGTGGCATTATTACCTTGCTTGGGGTGAATTAATTAAAAAAAAAGAAAATCATGCTTTTTATTTTAATTATTTTATTGACTTGGAATGATTAGTTTTTATAATGGCTTCTCATTTACTAACATAAATAAAAGGTAAATAAATATTATGATAATAGAACAATTTCAAATTATTTCTAAAATAAACAAACAAATCAAAAATGAAATTAAAAATTATTATAAAAACATTTTCCTCTGGCCTATATATTTTTTATTTGTTTAATTACATTTTTTACATAATATTGAAAATATTTAAAGGAATTGCAATCTATGCCAAAAAGTTTTAATTATATTAAAAATATTTTTCTTTTTGAGAGAGAAAAGAAAAAACAAATACTAACCTTTTAAGGCAAGTACATAGCTTCTTAAAGCTTCATTTGACATTTTCTACTGTATCGATTGTCAAAATATAACTTTTTGATATTAAGTCAGGCAGGTATGACTTATGACATGAAGTTACCTTTGCAGATTTTAACCTTTTATTCCTGTAGGTATCTCTAGGGCTTCACCTACTTCTAGATATGGAATGTGAACATCCATGTCAGATTGGAATAGAATTTTTGCCTGGTTTTCAAATGACAAATAAAATCTCTTCTATTCATAATATCTTTATCCTATGATAGCTGTGCCTAATCTAATAAAAATATTCAGTTCCAATGGAGAACAGTATATGACATTATGTATAGGATTTTTAAATAAATCCCAATTGAAAAATACAAGATAATTTTAAAAATCAATTCAACTCTGTACATTCAAGTCATGATTTGCTTTATTCTGTTTTCTTTTTAGTCTCCACTTTCTTTATTGATGATTGCAATCTTCTGAACATGTTCTCAATCATCAATAAATAAATTAACCATTTATTTTATAGCAATTAGTGTAATAAAAGGATTTTCCACTATCTTACATATATTTACAAAGTCTCTGGTAATCTCAAACTTGACAGACACACACCTTGTAACTTCAAACTCTCAGGATAGTCTTGAATAAAATATGAACAAATATAACAGAGATAATCTTTGAAAATTCAATTTTTATTTTTGTGAACTATATTGTCTAGAAAACATTTATTTCACTAAATACTTTAGCCATTTCTTAACTATGGCTTCTTGAACAGTGAAATGAATAAAACAGAAAGTATCTAACATTGACAGATGAATTGACTTCATTTATTAATGAGTGAAAGGTTTATCAATCATTTTTGATGGGTATGATGATAAACCAGGACAAAAAATTTCACTAACATAATCAAATAAACAAGCTTAGAATTTATTTTTAGCCTCAAAATACATTGTTTGTGTGAAGTAAGTATGAATCCTGAAGAAATAACAGAAGCTGACAAGGTGTCGCTGTTCAAAATTGGGTTCTATGTGTGATTTCAGATCTGTCTCTTTTCGAAACAGATGAAGGAAATGTTAAATCATTCAGTCAGTCTTCAACTTGTTTATCCAATTACTTCACATAAACACAAAATTACTTATGACTTTCAGTGATATTATTCAGACAGGACAATTTCAGAATGTCATAAACAAAATATGACCGAGTTCTAAAATAGTGGAGGACTATGCTGAAATTCTAATTAAATCTTCTGTCTTTCTGTCTCCCTGACATAAATCATCAGTGACATTCAAGGATTTCTTTGAAATATCATTCATATGGCTTTTTTCAATGTTCTTGAAAAGAGGACTTTAGATAGAATTTAACCATTTTTTTCTTTTATATATATATATATATATATATATATATATATATATATATATATATATATATATATATATATATATAAATAAATGCATAAAAGTTCTCAGGATAACCAAGCAGGAATTGTCATAAAAATAAACTGGATTTTAGTTATTTGGTCAAATTTGGAAAGTAGATTGAGACAAAAACTTCAGCACCTCCATATGTACCCTTCAAATAGACAGGTCAGGTCAATTATTTTTTTTGAGGAGAAAATGAAACATGGAGTCCTTATTTGATCAACCCATTCTTTTAAATATTAAAATGAAATGTTCTTGCAGAGGTACAAAATTTTATTACAGCAATAAAAACAGACATATTAAAAGAAGCAATTCATAACAAAAAAGAGGAATAGCAAAAAATATATATTACCTTAAATTGGTAATACCAAAATATAATAATGATTTAAAACAGCTAAAGTAGTTCCTCTCTCATCAGAACAAAAATTGATTATAAAAAAAAAAAGAAGAAATGTGCATGGTGACTAAAAAAATGTAAAACCCCAGACTAATGTTATATACAAACAGAAAATATAATATTAAAAGATAGTTAATTTTAAGCCTACCATTCACTCCTTCTCTTTACAGAGAGATGGTTGGTAGGACTTAATATATACTGATTGCAGAACATTCAGGTGATAATTGTTATGCGCAGTTGTCACCTGTAACTATGTAATTTGTCCCACTTTCCCTAGTGAATATTGGATGGAACATGTTGGTTAATCTGCATCCCCAACCTTTGATACATTGAAAATGGAATGTATTACTCTAAAATGCTAACAGTGTAAATTAAAGAATGGCATGGAATTTCTTAGGTATTTAATGAAAGGGGTCATTAAAATAAGGATGTCCAGGTGAATTTATTGTGTGAAACTGATCCAAGTAAGCACTTTCTGACTGTCCATGTATCTCCTAACTGAAAAAACAGCACAGTGTTCCAAAAACAAAATCTGTCCTCTTCCTTTGCGTACTCTTGCAAATTCTCATAGCTCCGAGAAAGTGTCTTTCATAAATTAAGGTGTCATTCTCTTCTACACTCCTCCCTGATCTCCTGATCACATAAATGACATGGAGATGATGGTTGCCTTCATTGAGTACTTCTATATAAAGATGGACAGGCTCTGCCCAACTCTTCTGCATTTGTATCCATTTGGCCTCTTTTATTACTAGTATAATCATCGTTGTCTCCAGCATCTTTTTCCACTGGTTCCATAGGTGAATAAATCTGGCTTGCATTGAAAAACAGTGGCGAATCTGAGTCACTTTCTGGCATGTGTGGAGGTCTCTGATATGTAATGGTGTTCCATCGATGTGACTGAATATGGGCTGTAGGCCCTTGTTACTGTTCCTTTTTAGAATTGCGTCAAACATCAACCATGTAGGGTCTTTACCCAAATGGAATCTCCTGCTCTGTAGACATAAGGATCTCTGTGTTCAATTGCAATATTGACATCTTTTATGTGGACTTGATAGTTGTATATAGTGTTGGCTGGTGCCAACAAAGAGGTTGCGTCATCTTTTGGCATCACATTATACCAATATAACACCTCCATAATGGAACATCCTAATCGAACAGCAATATGCTTGATGGTGTGATGTCATCTCTCCATGATGCCATTCCCTGATGGTTAATAGGTACCCTGAAATCTAAGTTGGACACCCCAGTTCTCAGCAAACCTCGTGAATACCGCCATGTAGAATGCGGTACCATTGTCGTTGAGCAGCTCAGCAGGTGGCCCTCTCTCACAGAATCTCTCCAGCTATCGGATGATGCTGGCAGTGTCCTGTTACAGACTAGCTCACAGTCCCATCGCTGGACGCACATGCTCCTCCCAGCTTCTTAATAATGTCAAATATGAGCAGCAGGTCAAAACCAAGCAATTTGTCATCCACAACCAGAACCTCAATATCAATAAGGGACGTGTTGCTCACATCTAGTTGAATAAGTCATACCCCAGAGTACTTGAGGGTCCTTTCACAAGCAGTGTGCATGTCCACTTACTTCCTCTTTCAAGGGCAACAAAGCAGTCTGCTTAGGAGTAATTGAGAACAGCCTGTGTCTAGCAAGGCTGAATTCCTGATTCCATTAATGCATACAGCAATTGCAGGTAGTGAACACTTCATATGGAGCTGAAGGAGTACCCTGGTGCTGAGGCCTATTCCCCTGGATCATTACATGGGCAATTGTGGACTATATGCCCTATCATGTTGCATTTATAACATCACACCCAGGGTGTCCGCCTTTCAGTATGTGATTCCTTGCAATCCTTTGCAAAATGGTTGTGGCCATTGCAGTGATAGTATGTTATGGAGCCAAATGGATCCCCAGTGGGAAGCTTCCTTGCCACATCCTGCATTGTTTGCACCACTGCAACTGCCAGTCCCTCTTCCAGTACTTCATCTTTCATAATTACCCATGCTCAAGTCAATAGCAGGTCAATAGACAACTTGTCCATCTGGGCTGAAGCACAAAGGAGGTGTTTTAACTTGGTTTGGTAACCCTCACAAGAGTGCACATCCTAGGCCATGGTCACTTATTCCACTGTAATGAAAGTTTTTGCAACTCTGCCAGACAGACATCCACCAATTCTCCAGGATGGAGTCATCACTCAGCAAATTGCTGGATGTTTAACCTGGCACATCTTACAGACTAGCTCAGTTTTCTCAATCCATTTGACCACAGATGGTCCAGATGCAGAGCCATCAAACTCAGGAATAAGTTTTAGGTCAAACTTCCTCTCTGTCATTTTTGCCAAAATAGCTTGTATAAAATTGATCCAAGTAATTTCTTTCTGACTGTCCAAGTCTCTCCCAACTAGAAAAACAACACAGCATTCCAAAAACAAATGCTGTCCTCCTCCTTTGTGTACTCCCGTAAATTCTCATAGCTTTGAGGCAGTGTCTTTCTTAAATTAAGGTATCATTCTCTTCTACATTCATGTCCATAAAAGAATAATATTCCTGGTCTGTCTATCTGAAATTCAAAGATATATATATATATATCTTTGAAGATAGATAGATAGATAGATAGATAGATAGATAGATAGATAAAAGGAAAACTTATCTTAGCCAACTCATTTGGGTTTGTCTATTGTTTGGTTCACACTCTTCCTTTTAAAGAGGAGTAGTGATTTATCCCTAGTTTCCTTTTTAGGACTGGGTTTCCAATTCCTTCTAAGGTCTAAATAAATTCATTATTTATTTATTATTCCACAATAGGAGTAGATTGGTTTGCCTCTTGTCCTGTTCACATGTGTTGAACAGAAGCAGAAATTTATCCCTTGTTTCCCTTTTAGGATTGTGTTTTCATTCCTTAAAGAAATACCAGCAGAAGTCACAATATGCAAATTTATCAACAGTTAAAGGAGATATTTTTGCAGCCCTCAACACGTGGTTGGGCATCCTTAATTAAAAGGAAACATGGCTCCAACAAAAGAATTGTCAATTAAAAAATAGAATGGATTGTCAACCTCACTTGAGAAGACAATTGACAAAGGAGTGTTTTAAAAGACTCTGGTCATTCCCAGTCACCTGTCTGTAAAATTTGGTGCCAATATAAAAGAAATGGAATTGTTAATAAGGAAGATATACAGGTAGAGTATGGAATACAGCAGGACAGAAAAGTCAAATCAATAAACTTTGAAAATAGAAATTATATAGCAAAGTAAATGAAAAATAAATCAATGTTTGTAACAAAAATATAAGAAATCAGTTGAATGAAATGAAATTTACATATAGAATGCTAAATGGAAAATCAGCACAAACACACAAACAGAACAAAATGAAGTTAAAGTGAGTTATTGAGAAACAATCATGACATGTGAACAATTGGATGAAAGTGATATTCAGTGATGAATCAAGAATCTACATTGGCCAAAGTGATAATGCTGGCACTTTTGCCTGGTGCTGTTCAAAGGAAACATATAAAGATGACTGCCTTAGGAAAATTAGCAAATTTCTGAAGTTTGGTTTGGTTTGGTTTGTTTTATGGGATATCAACACCTTAATGGGTTATTTAATGCTAACAAGATTTTTAGGATATGTTTGTATGAATAGAATATGCATTCTTTGTAAGAAATCAGTTTAGAGATCAGGTTTCACTGATGTATTTTTGTAAAGAAGGTTTTTCTCAAGAAGTAATTTTTTTTTCCAAAGATGTATTGCTTGTAATTTATTTTTTACAAAAATGTTTTGCAGGTTTTTTTACTATAAAAATCTATGCCTGAAAAAATTCAAGTTCAAAAAGGAACAACTAAATTGTAATTTTTTTGTTGATGAATTCCATAATCTTCCTCAGTTTTATTCTATATTTTCCTCTACATGGACTGTAAAAAAATTATACCATTAATTTAAAATAATTTAATCTAGTTTGTTTAATGCATATTTTATAAAGCCAGAATATTCAGCTATTAAATTAAAATTGTTTTGCATCTTATCTGTGATTGGTTTATTTTCTGTTACATAAAATTAACATCTTCCAAGTGTGAACTCCATAATTTATGCTAAGTGTCGTATATCTTACTAGTACAAAATATATGTGCAACCCAAAAACAAATATTGAAAAAAAATTCATACAGTTTGTACTTTATTTATTTTTAAAGTAATGATGTTAAATTTAACAAATATTAAAGCAGTTCACAATGTTTGTGACATATGTTATAATTCTGATGTGAATATCTAAAATATTTGACAATATTTCAGCAGAAGTACACATATTTACCTGATCAGACTTGATTATACTAAAATGCTGGTAGCACAACCAACACAAATGCTTCTTTGTAGTTGCATTTTTCTCTCTCTCTCTCTCTCTCTCTATATATATATATATATATATATATATATATATATATATATATATATATATATATATATATATATAATATAAACCTAAAGAGCCAGGTAAACCTACCTAGGTTTCACCTAAATGGATCGTCAGGGGTAAAATTTTATGTAGTTACTTTTAAATGTTTTGGAGTTTTTTTTCTTTAGACTCTGAGTTTGAATTCTGGATGATTGTTTTCACCTCAATTTCATATTCTTAGTTCTTTCTTTTTTTTTTTTATTCCTCATTTTTCCTTGGGTATTGGTTTGTTCAACTACAAGCCAAAATACCTAAGGTTTTTCAAAGCAGTACCATATATTATATATATATATATATATATATATATATATATATATATATATATATATATATATATATATATATTATTGTGTTTATTAAGCTTCTGTTTTATTGGGAATATGTAATTGTGTTATGTCTAATAATGTTATGAAATATAGTTATTAATATTTACTATAATAAAACTTCTTTTTGAGCAATTTTCGCGTAACGCAAAACATAATCAACCTGAAATCTCTTAATGTTTTTCTTTTGTTCTGAATCTATAAAATTGTAACTCAACTGATATTTCTCTTTTCAAAGATTTCATTGGTCAATGTTTAGTTTTACCTCAAGTGCAAGTAGCTTTCTGTTACACTCAACAATAAAATAGATGATTCATATATTTGGCTTGTTTGTTACAAAACAAAGAAGCCTCAAGTATCTTGAGATGTTTTATGTATTTGCTGACAAGTTGGTTCTTTGCTATTCATTGTCTCTTGGACATTTATTGCTTTTGTCTGCATTTTGTCATTCAAAATCGACTTATTGTGGCTCTTCATCAAGTTATCTTACAAATATTCTTGTACATGGCACTAAATTTGGAGAATTTCAGAATGAGAAATTAGACCAGCGAATTTCTTTTTGACAGTTAATGTTATTTCAGATTAGATTTTGATGTTTTAGTACTCGCATTCTTTGGTTGGAATGTTAAGATATATATATATATATATATATATATATATATATAAAATAAAATGATGAAAATACTGTAACAAATGATTAATGGAATAATGAAAATATTTTAAAGATAGAGATAAATATCATTTGTTATCTTTACATATTTATTTTTATTTAAAAAATACTTTTAATTATTATTAATAGCTGAGTCACTATAGTCATTATGATTATTTTCAACTATTTATTTACAAATGTATTTTTTAATAAATTTTGGGTCCTGATATCATATTGTTCTTCCCTTATGACAGCAGGAAAGAGCTCTTCAACATGGCATAATGGTTAACAAGCTTTTCTCACTAGATCAAGAATGACTGAGTAGTGAGTTCACTTCCCACTTGGTGCTTCAAATATCTTATCCTTGAGCCACATCTAAGTTATACTTAGAAAAATATTTGGGCACTTTGATGTGGTGTAATGGTTAGCAAGCTTGTCTTGCTAGGTCAATTAGTAATGAGTATAATCACTGAGTGCTTCATACTTTTGACCTTGTAAGTTATGCTTACTAAATGACTATGAAGGCTGGAAAGTAAAATGATCAAGATGGTTGATAAACAGAAACAATGATCGAGAGAATCCTTTTTCTATATTTTCAGTCATTGATAAAAATAAAGTCATTATGCAACTTATTCTACGTTATATTTTTATCATATTTTTTAAATTAACCGAATGAAAAAGTTCCCAGCATTCTACTCTGTGTCTAGTTGTTAAAATAGTAAATCTTGGGAGCATTTGTCACATTTAATATTTGTTTTGACTTATTTAATATTCAATTAATTATAACCATTTTTCAATTATGAAAATGAACTATTCATTGCTTTTATCGCCTGTACAAACATACAAGTACTGATTAAGCACCTGACTTCAAACAACATGGTTAAAAGTTCAAACCTTTACAACATCTTTGTAATCAAGACATTGTAACTAAGTTGTGTATAAAAAGTCTGCAGACAGTCATCATCCTTTGATGTCAACTTCTTGTGGGTGATTTAATTACAGGCTTATAGTTTTATTTTTTACTCTAATTAATTAAATAGAAATTATCCAGTTTTAAAACACTTTAACAGAAGTGTTGCTCAATTTGCTCATAATAAAAACAACATTTGGTGAGATTATTCACTGGATTCTGAGTACTTCCTAAGTTTCAATGTTTTCCAAGATTATTTCTTAACTTGTATCTGGCTATATATATATATATATATATATGTATGTGTGTGTGTGTGTGTGTGTGTGTGTGTGTGTGTGTGTGTGTGTGTGTGTGTGATAGATAAATTGTTGCCATTTTATGGAAGACCTTATATCTGGCAACAGGAATCTGTACCATGCCACACAAGAAGGAGAGTTCAGTCATGGCTCTCAGACAATTTCTGTAACCACATCTATCTTTACATCTGGCCACCTAACTCGCCAGACAACAAACCCCTTGATTATTTAGGTCATGGGCACAGTTGAGCGAGAGACAAACAAAACTCCTTGTAACACCAAAGGTGAACATATTATGGCAGCATTCACCAACTTAATCAATGAGACTATCCAGAAGAGTTTCAGAAGTGTGTGTATATATAATTTATACATGATGAATATTTTAATTGAAATACAAAAAAATATTGCATGCATTAAATATTGTTACCATAAATATTGGTGCTCCTGCTATGTATTTAGACATTCTTGATAAAAACCAAAGAATCTGCAATGTTATCAGTCCTTTCCTGATATCTCAGATTCAGTCACTTTCCCACTAGTGTAACATAACTTCCCTGTAACTTTTCTTTGAATATTTTCATGGTAATTGTTTTCTTCTTTGGGGTTTTGGCTTTATGAATTTAATTTTAGTTTTAGATTGAAATCATTTATGTGCAGTATTAGATTGACATTGATATTTTTTAATAATGATGATTTCTTTGCCTAAATGTTTTGTCTAAAATCAGAAAATAATATTTTTGTGGTGTTACTTGTGCTTCAATAAAATATATTTAACACACTTTCAATTCACAAAACCTAAACAAAAAATATAGTTGAAAATTATTTTATTTTATTCAAAACACTTGACAAGAACAATCATAATTTTCAGAAGTAAGGACTTGTTAGCTTTATAAAAGTCCAAGAACACACATACACACATTGAATTTTATATATTACCATATATATTTATATTACTCTTTTATCAGAAGCTAATGTTTCTTTCAAAAGCAATTATCAATCAATTTTGCAACTCAACAAATTTAACTAAGTAAGATTTATGCAAGGTTTCCATTTACAAGTCTCTAATTCCCCAAACATTTCTTTAAGAAAATAAACCTTGTAAATTGGTATTCCTTTTCATCACTTCAACATTTTATTAACATGACAAAATTCTTGAAAAGGTCATTTTTGGAAAGGTTCCTCAAAATAAATTCTGTCTCCTGATTTCATTGCTTAGGGCCACTGGGCAGTTAATCACCCACATCTCTTTGCATTTTTGCTTTTGTGAACCGAGAACAGAAAAGTGAAAGACCTTCTTTCTATGGAAAATAATAATCAAAAGAGCTTTTGTGAGAATACTTATATAAATAAGCAGTATTATTAGCTGTTATTAAAGTCTACTGTAAGGCATTGATTTTCCATTGTATTCTACTGTCTCTTATTTTGTATGATTGGCATTTTGTTAATCCCAAGATATCTCTTCCTGGCCATTGTGCTCATGTGTGTTATGCTTCAGACAGAAATTGTACATATATCCAGTATTTGTTATTCTCCCATATAACAAATATAACATATTGCTTGAAATGACCAATATTCATTCTTTTCTTAAATTTATGTGTAATCACTTGAGTTTATCAAGCAGAAAATTTATTTGACTTTGGTAAAAGTGTCATTGTCTCATAGGAATCAGAAATTGTTTGTTCTATCCAGTCTCAGAATTAATTCTGTATGATTTTCAAATCAATTCACAGTTTCCAGGTTTTTGGTTTTCTTTTTTTTGTAAATGCTAGAGAATGAGATATCAAACTTTTCAATCAACAAACACTTATTGAAAAAAACAAGAAAATAATATGTCAAATCTTATTTTGTTCTACATAAATAGAATTTTGACTTAAAAAGAATTCACATAGATACAGAAGAAAACTTTCATCTGAAACAAATGAAAAGCAAGAAATAAAATGAAATATCAACTGATGAATTATTTAGCTTCGACTCAAAATATATCAGGTTTGAAACAATAATATAACAAAATTTCTTTCATCCCTTTATAAAAACTCATCCTTGAAATATTTTCATTTACAGATTCAATTTCAGAAGTTCACTTCCTTAATATTTCAGTTAATGTTTTTCTTACAAACTAGTTCAACATGTCTTTCTCCACTTACTTTTTCTAAGTAATTTATTGTCTTAATCAATGAATTTAAATTCAAATAAGACATGTAAGTTATAAGGAGAAAGAAAATTTCTACCTTTAGGAAGAAAAAAGATATTTAGGTTCTAATAATACTCATTACACTGTAGGCAAAGATAGAACACTTTGTGATCTGTTGCAAAATATGATAAACCAGTCCATCAAACATTTGAAGGATTGCATAATAAATTTTAAACTCTTTTTAAGCAGCAGAAAATTTTTTCATTTATCAAATGCAGGAAAATATTAAATACTTTCAAAATAACAATGCATACTAAAAAAAGAAAGTAGCCATATTAGAATTATTGGCTTTAATTGAAAGAGAAATCTATCCAAAGAAAAGTACTTGTATAATTCACAAGAGAAAAATAATATTTAAAATGTTGACATGAACAATGCTTAATCATTTTCTGCTCTCTACATCAGCCAGAAGATATGTTTATCTAGTTTTTTCACCTGTTTATTCAATGTTAATTTTGAGGTCATTCATTTAATTCCAGGAAGTGTACCATATGTTTTCAATTCTTAATATTCCATGACTATATTCTCATCTTCACAAACTATTCTAAAAATACTGTAAGTTACAGTTTAGCATTAAATATCTTTCTTCATTTCTCCAGATTCTATTTGGTAATTTCATTTTCCTTATTTTCTTGCTCTTTTTTCACATTATATTCTGTCCACTTAAGATGCAAAGCATTCTTGTATACCAAGTGTTCATGGGGGTCAGCCATAACAGTTACATCCTGTCAGATGACTTGAAGTTCATCAGAGAACAAAGCAATGAAAACACTTTGAATTCATAACACAATCTAAATAAGAACATTTAGCATTGAATTGTTTCTAGTTTTTTCTTTCTTGTAATCCTTTCTCTTCCTCCAAGACTTGAAGATGCCACATTCTTGATATAACTTCACGTTTATAATGTTGTCTTAATGTTGAGCATTTCTATCACTTAACATCCAACACTACTAAGTAAATACTTTCTCATAAGTACTGCTTTTAAAATCCTGTTTCCCACTCCAGTCTTTCAGCACATAAATGCTTTTTAAGGGAGACACAAAAAGTACTTCCATAATTATGAATTACCCTGGATTGCAGGATGTGTTACAAGAGGTCTGTTATCCCTTGTTATATTACTTTTCTTTCAAAGGTGTTTAGACTAGCATGGAAGAAAGAAGCTTTAACTTTATGACCTCAAGTTCAGTGCTTATCTCTAAGCTTTATCTAAAATAACTTGATAGTTGTTATATCTATGATGGAAAAGGTGTTACAAAAATAAAAAAATCCTGACAGATAGATAAAAAAGGTTTTATTGATTTAGAAGATAAGAAACTATGAGAACCGTCAAAATGAAATGAAGACACTTTCTGCACATTCAGTTGTATTTCATCATCTTTTCTATAATACGGAGAGACTATCAAATGCCCGCCTTTCAAGCAAATCATTTACCAGAGTAAAAAGCGACATATCTCAATGACTCACATTCAAAGTAGAAATCAACAGCCAATTCTTTTGTTAGTCTTAAGTATCGGTAGCAAAAAAAAAAAAAAACATCAACTCAAAAATTCTTAAATCACCTTCTGATCAATGCTAACACATTATAGATTATAATTCTGAATGATTTGTGGGGAGGTGCATTTTGTTTAATTTTTTTTTCTTTTTGCAAGAGAACTGACAGATCTCTTTGTTTGAGCCATATATGGAGATTGTTGCAGAATCTTGCTGCTAATAATGAAGGCTTTGACATGAAAATAGACAGAGTATCTATTTGTGGAGTTAGTAGTCAAAATAGAGCTGAGATCATTTTATATAAAATGATGCTTTCAATTGATTGCTCACCTGGGAAAAGTTTAACCTACAGAATATTAAATCTGTTTATAGATGATCGGAGAAGGTGCTGGGGGAAGGAGATAAATCAAGATCATTGGAAACAGATGAAAGGTCATATCACATTGATGAAGAACCATTTTTTCTTTCTTCATTTCAATCATTTAACATATGATGAATGAATGTCTTCAGCTGCCACTGTTTATATACATTTCTATAAAGATCATTGAAGCTGCTTTCTTATAGAGCTTTGATATTTCAATAGCAGTCATCATAAAAACTGAAAAAGAATCTCTTGATTAAAATATGTAATATATTTAGTGGGAGGAATAATTTTCATTTGATTTTATAAAACTCAGAAGTTGAAAATTGGAGAAAAGTAAAGTTGTCCATTTGAAATTAAATGATTAGAACTTTGCTATTTATTTTACAAGGAAAGATATACTCTATATGTATGTGTGTGCATGCATGCAGGCATGTGTATGTGTGTGTATGTATGTGTGTGTGTGTGTGTGCATGCAAAAATTCAAATATGAATAGAATATATTTGTAAAGACAAATAAAAGACAAAAGGTAAACTTTTTTTTACCAAAATATTTTGTTCCTTAGGGAATTCCATCACTTTTATTAGCTTGATAAAGTTCTTCATGGGACAAAATGTATTGGTAAAGAAAAGTTTTTATCTTTTGTTTTATATATATATATGTGTGTGTGTCTGTGTGTGTGTGTGTGTGTGTGGACATTGAAGTCAACACCCAGTAGTGACAGTCAGTTTCATGCTTAAATGACTGTGTTTAGTATGAAACAGACTGTCACTGATTGGTGTTGACTTCAATATCCACTTTTATATTTACATATGCTCTATCCTGATAGATCACTTAAATAAATATAGCATAACTAAAAATATTTTATCATATCATTATTTATATATATATATATATATATATATATATATATATATATATATAACTGTGGAGAGTCTGTGTATGCTCGCTGTATGTGGCCAAACTATTTAGTGTTTTTCTTATCTTTTATGTGCTGTGTCTCTTCAGGAAGTCAGTGATCATGGCTCTCCACAACTTTCAATCCTCTCTTAGTAATTGTGCCTCTTAAAAATGTTTGTACTTGTTTGATTTTGGCATCTCCAATAGATACTTCACATCTTGAGCTGTTCCTCTTCCAAATAATCATGCATCCTATGTTCTTGCAATTGATGTTTAGTCCTTTCTTCTCACTTTCTTCTCTAGGAGATCCTGTAGCTTCCATTCTGGGTCTGCAATCAACACAGTGTCATCCGCATATCTAATGTTATTAAAATTGTGTCTGCTAATAATAAATCTTATTAGGACTTATAGTTCTCTCAGGATCACCTTGCTGTAAAGTCTAGTGAGAAGACACGTTTTTGTTTTATGTCCCTTTCTGTTTTTGCATGCTTACTGAATTTCTTGTTGCACTTATTTTGTCTGCATAAGAAAAGCTGACACCACTAAAACAAGTTATTATCAATATTTATGATAAGTCAAAATATTCTGAGATAATTCTAGAATCATATAATATATTGACCAAATAGAAATAAATATATCCTTTGGTTGTTTAATACCAGTTTTATTGGGGAAAATATTGCCTTGCATAATAAAATCTGACATCTCAGATTCTTAGATAATATATAAACTTCTTTTATGTGCTGTGTCCCTTCAGAATGTTGGAAATCATGGTCCTCTGCAACTTCCTGTCCTTTGTTATTTTAAGTAATGCTTTTCTTCTTACTATTCTTCCTATTCCCTGTTCTTCTGCCTATTTCTATGGCTCCCAAATATTGTAGCAAATCTCATAGGTGCAGTAGAAGAGGATAGCAGATGAGGCAGAATGATTGAAGACAATCAAAGATTTAGAAACAGTTTAAAAAAATTCATATGCCAAAAATAAATTAATTTCAAAATTTAAAATATTATTATGGATTACTTGTAATTGAATGCATGAGTCCCTGTATAAATAGTTTTAAATAATTATTGACTGATTTTATCATTGTGATATTTTTGCATAATATCAAGTATTAAGAATATAGGATCTGCAAATTGGAGTAGAGAGTTACCAATGATAGTTTTAACTTTGAAACTACAGTTATCTCCCTTTAACTTTCTCTCTGTTTTTTTTTTATTTTTAAATGTACCTTTTATCACATAAAATTTGGTGAGTCATGAACAAATTTTAATTCTGAAAATGCAGCCTAGAGAAAAAAGTTTGAAAACCACTGGTATATTTATAAAAGATTATTAGGTAGGTTACTCATTGTTTCCTTCTGTCCATCTTACTGACAATATGTTCTGTGAGTGTCAAATTTTCCAAGCCTTCTTTCTTCATTATGTGTTGCAGAAATTTCAACTGTCTCTTTCTGATTTCAAGTAATTTTCTGATTTTATTTTAAGTGCCCTTTTTACTCCCATTTTCTTTAAAACTTCCCCATTACTTACATGCACCTTCTTCAGCATCCTTCTGTAGAGCCTCATCTCTGTTCTTAAGTCTCCTCTTTATCTGGGTGGATATTGTCCAGCATTCACATCTTTATAGGAGGATTGATATTACACAGCAATTCAGAATTATCTTTCCAACTTAATTTTTCCTGCTTCTTAATACTTTGTTTATATTTTGGAAAGTATCTTTTTTTTATTCTAAAGCACATGATTTTTGTGTTTGTTAAAACAATTTCAAAATAATTAGAATTTTTGTACATGGTTGATTTTGATATTTCCAATTTGTAGCTCTCATTTTCCATTGCCTCTCTTACAATTGATAGCTAGTCTTTATTCTTGCTTTCCTGTACAGTCCTCAGATTTGATATATATATATATATATATATATATATATATATATATATATATATATATATAGGTTTAACTAGGTCTGCTCTACTCATTGTATTGAGCACTATTTAGTTATTTTGGGTACTTTCATGGGTTTTTTTTGGGGGGGCCTTTGACTCATATGCTGGATGATTATTTTTTGTTAACATACATGTTCTTGGTTCTTTCTTTTTTATACATTTTTCCCTTTGGTATTGACTTGTTTATTTGCAAATCAACACACTGAAGGTTTTCCGGGCGAGTATAGTTTCTTATACTTATAAGATCTCTATTAATAATAATAATATATATATATATATATATATATATATATATATATACTTATAGAATCTAAAGGAAGATTTTAATATCATTTTTATCTTGTTCAGGAAAGAAGGAGGTCTCTGCCATTTTCTGTTAAGCAGAAATATCTTTTATAGTAATGGTCATCATTTATAATCATTTAGTAAAATACTTTAATTTTCTTTTATTATCAATCAAAAGAAATTTCTCCCTCAAAATATAGTTTCTATTTTTTCTAATATTTTTTTTTTAGAAACCTACCAAAACAAATGAAATCTATTTTTCTTTTAGACTACTAATTGCTATTATGCAATTATTGTACAAGATCAAAATTGCTGAAAATGAATCTTGATGCACATGTATAATGAAAAAAATCACAATTTTGTTTACTGACAGCAAAGATGGTAAAACAGATGTTTCTTAGTAATATATTTCATTTGTTTCATCTTGCAATAACTTGTTATATAGGACTACTATTCAGAAGAGTAATGAGTTGTTAAGCGATATGTGATCTCCTGTATGACAGTAAATGCTAGCCAATCTCCTCAAAGATAAAGAAGTGACTCAAAGCAACAGAAAGATGCTGAGGATACACTGGACCAAACAGATGAGCAATGACAAGATTTTTGAGAAAATGAAAACAAAAAGGAGACTTGTACTTAACATCAGGAAGAAGCAGTTGAAATTTATGGGGCATATAATAAAGAAAGAGGGCTTGGAAAACATGACACTCACAGGATAGATTGAGGGAAAGCGGAACAGAAGAAAACAGCACATAACATAATAAGCTTGAGTAAATGAATGATAAAACAGGGTTTGGGAGAAATAATAAAAAGACAAAACTTATTAAGAGCTACAAGTGACAAGAAGGTAGAGAGGGCCATGATCGCTTACGTCTTAAAGGGATATAGCACATAAAAGAAAAAGATTTAGGATTATATATATCCCACAGTTCTGTAAAACTGAACTCTGATAGAAGTAACACTTATAGAAAAGGCAAAGGGAGGCTACATCCTTATGGAATTCTTCGCCACTCATTATAATCATTATAATAATTATAATCATCTTCAATACATAGTCTTGTATTCTTGAATAGAATAGATTTTAGTATTTCAGCTAATCAAGAGGATAATGAAATATTCTAAACTTAATATTTAAATGAGGGGGTAATGAAATATTCTAAGCCTAACCAAGAAAAAATTTTAAAAATTCAGATCTTTGGTCAGATTTTGGGAATTGGGTTGGGCCTAAATCTTTTCAATATTCAATCATAATCTGATAGAAAATGTAATAAATGAAATGGAAATTTTCAAAGTTTAATTTTGTCTGGCACAAGAACAAAAAAAAAAGAGGTATGAATATTGTTTTGTCATAATTTTCCAAGTGGGAAAGATTAGTTTGCTTTTGAAATTCTGTGGACAAAATTCTAGCTTTAACGTGAGTTTGAATATGGAGTATTGCCATGGGATGGAGATGGAGTGAATAGGCAAATCTCTCAGCCACAATCTAAGACCAGCTCACTTTGCTCTACAGTAGGCGCCCCAACTGTAGCAAAGTAATAATAAAACTCAAAACCATAGGGAAAAGTTCAAAGAGAAAACAAAGAAAAAGAAAATTTAAACAAGAAAAAAATCTGCTGCCAATTTTTTAAATAAAAATTATTTTTTTTTAAATTGAACAACAGTTAAAGACAAAGCTAAATTTTATTTAAAAGTGTATAATTTTGGATATATGTGTATATGGTTGTGCATATGTGTATATAAACCTGTACATATGTATGCATATGTGTGTACAAATGTGGTTGCATGCAATCTTCAAAAATTTAAATGCAACATCAATCACCATCTTTTATCTTCTTAAATCCCATTCATCTTTTGTCCATTCCTCAATCGTCCCTATACTTAGTCTTTTTTCTCACTTTCACTCCCCGTAACACCCTGCGTACTAGTGACATTTCCATCTTGCTAGGAGCGAAATGATTAAAAAAAATATGCGTGCACATATGTACATATATGTGTATATGCATAAAATGATCCTGGTTGTTTTTGATAAGAGATTTAGCAAATGGAACTTATTAAATTTGAAAATTATTTTCAAAGATAAAGTTAGCTTATTTTTTGTTTATTTTTTATTTTTTTACTCTAGAATTGATTATTTATTAACTCTCTGTTAGTACAATAGGTTATTTGAACAATGCATAAAATGTTGTTTGCATTATTAATATTAGTTTCTTTTCATTTCCAATAACCTTACTGTTACTTTCACTCATAGGTATTTTTGTTGCTATAGCAGGATATAACAACACAACTATGAAATTCAAACAAATTCAAATAAAGTATGAAATTCACCTTCAGTGGCAGAGTAAAAATTTTTGCACAGTAAATGAAGTCACATACATAGTGATAAAGGTTAATATTTAGCAAATATCAAGTCAAATTGCCATAATTAGTCAAATAGTTTTCTGAAGGTTTCGGCCAAATAACTAGTTTCTGATTTTAGGTATAAAGCAGTTTTAATTGTTTATTCAAATTAAAATGAAACTTGGAGTGATGTTTGAAAATCTCAAAGCACTAACATTATGACAATGCCCCACAGTATTAATGAAGTCTTAATGAATTCTGAATTCTAATTTGTTGGTTAAGTTTATTTATTTTTTTGTACATGCAACAGATGTTTCATTTTTTATTTTTTATGTTCTTTATCAGATTTTACTCCAGCAAAATTTTCCATTCCAATGAATTGATGAATCTTGTAATTAGCATGTTCATCAACCTGAAACTTTAGCCATCATTTTTTACCTGAAACTTTAGACATCATTTTTAAAACCTCATAAAAATGTTCTTATCAAAAAAACATAAGGCTTCTTCAGAAAAGCAAATAAACCTTTATATACCTTTTAAATGAAAGTGCATCAACTCAAATGACAGACATACCTGGATGGATAGCTTAAGGCTTCATTTTCTAAGTAAATGAACTTTGCTAACCATTATTGGGAATTCTATAAAACTTTCAATTGAGAGAAGAACGTAAAATCAAATGATGAAACTCAGTACATTAAAAAGTCAATAGTTGTTTGTTTCCTGTATCAGAAAAGACTACAGAAAATATCTTTGATTTATTATATATAAGGATATATTTATGAAAGTTTGTATATATTTGTATGAATGAACAATGTGTGCATATACATTTACATATTGATATGCTGTCATATGTTGGAAATCACTTATTCAAAACCGTTTTCATATTACTTATAATTTTTATAATGTATTCAACCTATATCATGCTAGATAATTTTTTTTGCACCCAAATCTTTCATACATATCTATAAGTCTTCAATCTGTCCATGCTTTGAATATTGCTGCTACATTTGGTCTGGTTCTCTTGCTATATAAAATCTTGATAAAATCTAAAGAAGAATCTGCAATATTATTGGTCCTGACTTAGCTTCAGTCCTTTCCTGCCAAAATAATGTAGCCTCTCTTTGCCTTTTCTATAAATATTTTCATGGTAATTGTTCTGATGAGCTTTCCTCTTTAGTACATAAACTCTAGGAATTTAACCACAGTACTAGATTGGCAGTAAGCTCTTGTTATTTTACAGTTGAAATGGCTCAATTTAACTGTAATTTCTATGCATTGCACTTCCGTTGCACTTCTCACTTATAGAATTCTCTTCCGGCTTCTTGCTTTCCAGTCAAATTAATCTTCAAAAATTTAAATTCAATGCCAATCATTATCTTCTGTCTTCTTAATTTCTGTTATTTTATTGTTCTTGCTCCTTAATAATGTTTTTCTTTTATTTTTTTTTTGTATTCTTTCACTCTCAGTAATCACTGCATCTTAATGGATTTATTGCCTTGCTTGGGGTGAAATGATTAAAAACATATATATCTATTTTTCCACAAAATTTATTGCAGAAGCAATCATAATTTTTTTGATGTTTCTTGAACATACAGAATCAGAACAAAATCAAATTGACACCTATTTGATAACAAAAGCAAGTAAGAAAATTCAAGAATACTTGATTAAGCAAATTAATATTTGGTGGACATGCTATTAGCAGAGTTTCAAATTTTAATTCATTTAGGCATTAAATTTATCAGATCTTCCTTGTTCTCTCATTGAATATTCAAAAATGCTTCATTCAAAACTAACATTTTCCTGATTTCACATCCCAAATGAACCCAAATTTGTTCAATAAAATTCATATCAGGAGACTGATTTGCATATGTAACTTGTTTAATACCTTTTATGTTGCATAGTATGATTCTTTATCTTTTCATGAAAAGCTTGTTGTTTTTATCTAAATAATAATCAGGAAATATTTGGAACAGTCTCTCTTGAAGAATGGATATATATTTTTACGAATAAATACTCTTTAGTCATAAGCTATGAACAAACAATGTTTTAAATTTTTCCCTACTCTATGAGTGAAAATCTGTCATATTGGATAGTGGGATCCAATTGGTTCAAATAAAATTATTTACTCATCTATAAATGATGACCTATCATGCATGCCAAAACTTCAGCAGTCTATTCAGCCATTCTGTTGCTCATTGCAATCTGTGCTAAATATTGTATGGTTTCCAGAATGGCTTTCTTCTGGCTGCTCTGCAATAAAAATCAATGTTGTGATATGACAATATGACTCTACTTTCAAGTTTACTCTGTCGTATCTGCTACAGCATTGCAGTTGCAAGCATTCAATTTCCTTTCTCCTTGAATGAAAACAGATTGTTATCATGAAGTAGTAGTTTCCTGTCCTTCATTCTTCTTCTTCTATGTGACATGTCCCTTCAGGATGTTGGCAATCATGGCTCTCCACAATTTCCTGTCCTTTGTAGCTCTTAATAAATTTTGTCTGTTTGTTATCTCTCCCAAACTTTACTCAAACTCGCTAGGAAGGGTCTGCATTATTTTCCTCTGTCTCTCTTGCCTTCATTATGTCCTATGAGTATCAAATTTTCCAAGCCCTCTTTCCCCATTATATGACCTAGAAATTTCAACTCTTTTTTTCTGATGTTAACTATAAGTGTTCTTCTCTAAAACTTCCTAGTTTCTCACATGTTTTATCCATGGTATTCATAGCATCCTTCTGCAGAACCACATTTTTGTTGCTGAATTTTTCCTTTGCATTTAAATACTATGGCTGGCAGTTACATGTTAGCATTCATTAAAATATGGAATTTTTCTCTCATGTTTGAATGTTATGGTTGAGCATGCCTTAAAGTGTGAAAATTCAGTAATGGTTAGCTACACATAGTTTTTGTCTTACCAGTTGCACCCCTGATGCTGATCTCAGAAAGAGATGGAAAGTACTTGGGAAATAAAAGTAATTTTCACTGTCACATTGCATTTTTTGCCTCATTTAATTGTAATATATGGAAAAATATTTGTGAATATGAAAGGATTATGATCAAAATAAGCAAACATAACATTTGTAACTTATTCAATCAGACATGCCTGAAATATATATATAAATATATATATATATATATATATATATATATATATATATATATATATATATATATATATTGGACATATAATACAGTGATCTCCCAAAGATGACAAATCACTTAAATGATATCAGTGCCTGAAAAAAATGCATCTTGCCATCCACAAATATGCACCTGCTCCCATTAGAAAAATTCTGGTTGATAGCACAATCATTCTAGATAAATGTGTAGTTACTGCCAATGAGTAAAAATTTATATAAAACAATTCAAGTCAAGCACTAATGTCACATTATAATATAAGATTTGTTGAGAGTTTTCTAAGAAGACACACTAACATAAAGTCACAGGCACATCATTTTGCTCAGCCTAATATTATTTCTATTACTACTTGTAAATAATACATCTTAAAAGACAAACATTAAAATCTTTAATGCCATATCCCTTGAAAATGGCTAATGAATAGGCCAAAAGTACTTGGGTCAAGAATACTTATGGACTCTTTCTGAACTCCTTTAGTTCTTCCTAAAAAGAATTATGAATTTGATTTCTGTCAAAAATAATATTCATCAAAACAAATGGCCAAGTTAAAAGAATTACTGTTTTCATAGAACAGAAAAGTAGAACAAATTAATAAAATATTAGAAACACTGACCTTCTTGTATTTTATAGGGTAATGATAATGGTAATATTAAATATTTCCTTATAAGGAAATACTCAGCATTCATTAACCAAGCACCCAGTAAATACTATTATTGGCTGAATTTCAATAAAATCTTTCTCTTAAAAAATATTAAGGAAAATAGGTTTCTCAAATCATGTAGCTGTTATTGCTCTTTCCACTATTGATGGGAGTTTCCTTCCTAACCTTTTATTTGAAGTAGTATCAAATGTCAGTATCTTCATTATATCTGCACTTTGTGAGCTGCCGGGTCGGGTGTCTGTCGAACTCTCTGCTTACAGAGAGGAACCCGGGACAGACTCCAAAAGGGTAGGGTTTCGTTCGGGAGGTTGATTGGAACTAGCCCGCTTGGACGGGGTTTAGATGGGTTTTATTTTTGGCTGGGCCTACGGGCTCAGACATACCCACATAAAAAAGGCCTTGTGCCACATTCAATTCCTGTGGGTGAATTGATAAATACCATCTTCATTATATATATATATATATATATATATATATATATATATATATACTTGAATAGCAACAAGTTAAAAAATTACAAGATGAAAAATCGTTTTCCATCTTATCATTTAGTTACTCACTCATAGTGCAATAAAAACACCTTTTATTAAGCCATAATCTACAAGAACCCTTAAGGAAAATTCTGGTTAAAAATACATGAATTTTATATAAATTACATTACCAGAAACATCTTGCTATTCAAGAGGCCCTATATATCAAACAATTTTCTCCTACTATCAACCTTACATTATTTAATAGTGAAAATGGAGTGTTGAAAGGTTTTAAAAAAAACAAGAAAGATGCTCAAGTGAATTCCAGTCACACACAGCAAGTAATTGAGAGCTTGGAATGAATGCTCATTTTTCAAAATCAAGACAAACATAATTTACAACATAACAGTCACAACATGAGGAAAAAATAACCACACTAGAGACAAACCACCCTGGCTATAGAAGTGGCTGAAAGTACTTGAGACAATAAAATTTTTTGGACAATTTTTAAATTCCTTAACTCTTACAAAAAGGAAAAATGTTAGCATGCTGGAAAAACTTAATGAAAAATTAATTCAATCTTCCTTGTCACCTGTTCAATGAAAGATGTCTGAATGAAAGGTTACTGCTAAAATATACATTTATATATATATATATATATATATATATATATATATATATATATAATATGTACAATCATTTTCACCCCCAAAATATATTTTGTCCTAGTACTTAAGCTCTATATGTGGAGAACATTTATCCAAGTTGTTAAAAATTAACTTCTTTATTCAATCACAGCTTAAAGCTTTAAGTCTAAACAGTTTTGCCTTGTGTTAAACAAAATAACTTTTAACAATTACTTTCTGTTCATTCCTTGTGAATCAGCAACAAAGGAAAAAATATAAATAATTATTAGTTCTTCATGAATTTTGCTTGACTGATTTTTTTTTTTGTGACTAGATGAACGTAATTATCTGACTGAAAGTTTAGTAAAAAAGCAAAGTATATCTATAATCAAAAATTCCTTCAGCAGGTCAACTATACTCTGAACAGAATAAGACAGGGAAAGGTTTCTTAGTCACAGGCTAACACCTGTGTTTAAGCTAAGAATTTGACCTACACATTCCTCCTTCACTGCACAAACCCTGGCATAAACTTCCTAACTTATGTACTTTTGTTACCAAATTAGCATTCTTTCTTTGCTCTGCATGAGTGAATGCCAACCAAATTTACCTGAGAGAAATTAGCTGAAGTTAATGTCCACTGTTTGTGATAACAATCTTTTGTTGATTTCGTCTCCTTCTGTATTTTCTTTTTTTTTTCCATGCCCCCCTCCACCAAAGGAAAAACTGATAATCAAAACAAGAGAGACATTCTATCAATGGAGTAGCACTGGGCTCTCAGGAGGAAAATGATTTCTATTTTCCATGCTGAAATGTTGTTCCCTGCTGGGGTATTACTTCTTAAAGCTGCATCTTCTTCAAGTGATTAATTTGTAACTTGTGTGTCCTCCTTTACCATAACAATTTAGGATCCCCCCATCCTACATTTCAAAAGGCTGGCTACATTGAAATACCCCTCCACCCACAAGATTACAGGATCAGATCTCAAATGGCTTCTGCTTGAATACACCTCTTAAGAAGATGAAAGAAAATGAAGGAAAAAAAGAAGTAGCAATAGCTATCACTGAAAGCAATTGGCTGCTAAATGAAAAGCCAAGGTTTAATTTCCTTTTGTATGTGACTTTTGAGCCTCTGTGTCCAAGTTCAACCCAGCGTGACATCCTTTTTCTAATTCAAACTTCATTATCATGGTCCAGTGTCAAGAGTATTAAAGCCATCCACCCTTCTTGAAAATCCAATCTACCTGAACTGAACTGTCTTTTGTTCAATGCAGCAGATCAACCTTAAACCTATTATAACTGGTTTAATATCAGGAAACCACAGCCTCAACTTCTCCCTTCTTTGGCCTTGTTTTTTTTTACAGGTGAATGAATTTAAGTACTCTAGAAAATAACAAAACAATCAAGAAGAGATTGTGTCTGCCTCACTTACAAAGCAGAACTTCCTTTTTCCACATTGAATTTATTTTATAGCAGGAAATACTAAAAGAAATGAAATGAAAAATAAATAACTCTGAGCTTTTGATCAATTTAAGATACAAATAACTGAAATAGCTTAGAGGTTAAATCAGATCAATAATGTAACAGAAATCATGAAAGATTAAGCATTTAGCTTGACTAATCACTTGTAAATCTCATGATTATTAACATAGTAGTGACTGATAAGACGATAACTACTGTCATTATTTGTATCAAATGTCAATATTACTTTAAAAATACAAAAAGCAGTTTCATATAACTGATGGCAAATGCTGAATATTTTCTTTGAAGAGTAAAATTTATAAACATTCAAATATTTTTTGAGTAAACTATTCCTATATTTATTTTTTTAAAAGATTTTCATATTTTCAGAACAAAGTCATCCACCAAATTTTAAAATTTCCATAATTAGTAATCTCTTAGTAATGTTTTAAGTTGTTATCATATTTGATATGGAGTCTATTTCCTCATTGAATTAGTCACACTAGTCTACTAGTACATAGTCAGCTTAACAAGTTATAACTCATTACAATAGAAAGCTTTGAATCCCTATACTAGTGTCAAAATTATCTACAATTTTCTATAAATTTTATTAATTTATAAAAATTTCATTTGAAATGAAGAAAAAGTGCTCAACTGCAATATAATATCAGTCATCGTATCGGTAGTGAATGTTGGAGAATTTACTCACAGATGAAGAAGAGAGGCCAAAGAGATGTAGTTTTACAGAATTATACTGAGAATAAATATGAACTGAATATGTGAGGAAGTTTTAAGAAAAATAGAAACAAATGATGCTAATACTTCAAATCAATCAAGACTGTTGAAACTTCTAGGCCACATAATAAAGAAAGAAGGCTTTGTAAATTTGACACTCAAAGATCATATTGAAGTCAAGACAAGACAACAGCAAGTAACCAACCTAATGAACTTGTGTAAATGGAAGTCAAAACAGGGATTGAGAAGAATAGTAAAAAGACATATATTGCTAAGAACTATTAATAAGAAGAAGTTGTGGAGAGCCATGATCGCCCACGCCCTGAAGGGACAAGGTACATAAAAGAAAAATTCTGATTTAATGTCTTCTAGTGATTTAATGTCTATTTTGTCAAAACAAAACATTAATGCAAAAATGTTTTGCTTTTTTGGTTATATTTTTAGAACTTCATTGAACTCAAGTGATGTTTATGTTGATGTGATTACACATGTGCATGAAGAAGAAGGCACACCGAAATTTTAAATTTAAATTTTAAAATTATATTTTTCAAATATGTGTTTTGGGTATATAGACTAGCCAGTTCCATTTAGTTTCTTTTTGTTTTTGTTTATACAGAGTTCAGCAGAAATACCTCCCACATTTAAACATTTTAAAATTAAAATGTGCAAAGTATTTATGTCATACCCTTTATTTTTATCACTATTAAATATCCTACATTGTGATAAGTAAGAAGCTGGATATAAATTTACTGTCAATGATCTAGTGATTATAGCACTTTGTAAACATTTTCATCTTAGTAAATTGTTTTCTCTTTTAAGTAAAGTAGCAGCTTTCAAATCAAAATTCTGGTCAGATTCTTAACAGTGAGCAACTAATGCATTGAGTGTATTGTTTGGTAAAATTTTCCTTTTGTGTTCATATAATCTTTTATTTAAATTCCTTGAGGTTTCTCCTATTTCTTACTTGTGGCAATCATTACAGGTGATACTGTAAATCCCTTTTTCAAGTTTTAGCCTATCATTATTTTGTTTTGTATAAACTAGGTCTTTTATTGTTTCGGATGTAGTTGTAACAAATTTTATGTTAAGCTTAGATAAATTCTAGATACTAAACACTTCAAATACCATGATGTATGGATCAGTTATAACAAATTAAGTATAAAAGATAAGGAAATTGAACCAAGATAGTCTGTGCTAGATGTAGTTTCACACAACACCACAAATTGCTACAAAACCAAAACATTACCCTAAAAACATGAATCCCATTCTTCAATAACCTTGTCAAATTGATACTTTCATATGGATGTTATCCATGGTGTCAAACTCATCCAAGAATATCTAAACTGTCAGTAATATAGAACCACTTTATCAAATTAATAGTTAAAGGTGGCTGCAAGTGAATGAAACCAGTGGGTCTTAATGAGGATAATCCTTCTTCAAACCTTGTGAACTGGTACTACACAATCACAAAGAACTGTAACAAATAACAGAATCCACATCACTTGAGGACTTTCAAAAACAGTAACAACTAAAATGGATAACACATGTACTGTCACACTACACCCTCCCTGGTCATCCAAGATGTCCAATACCTGCAGCTGATCGTGTGGGAGGAGTTGGTTTTGATCACTTCAATCAAGGCTCAACCTTATCCATGTTGTGATTTGCTTGATTATAAGGTGGCCAAGAACAAATCTTCATATGGTATCTTCATATTGGGCTGGTCCAAGCAGGGCAAAGACACACAGTAAGAAAATAACACTCAAATAAATTAAAAAAATTAAATACTGCTTTTATATCAAGTCCTTCATACAGTAATTGGTTAAATCAAGAGTTTGCATGCAACAATTATTGACCCAAACTGCTTCTAACTCAGATGTGACACTTTTGTTGACTTGGTAAAGTTTGTTTTGCTGATTTGGTAAAGTTCAGCATAAGGTTGAAGTTAGAGGTTCTCTTTGGCAGATAATCACATGGAGTGTACCACGACTGGTGGCTGGAACGAACTCTCTTCTGTCTGACAATCTTGCTTTGGGCATTTGTATTTATTGACGTTCACCCAAACTGGTGTGGGGCACAGAACATTTGGAGAATTCAGTGTTTTCACTTGCTGTCATTTTCCTTGTTTAGTTGCTGAGAATTAAATTACTTCATAATTTTAGGGAATTCCCTTCTTCCACAGGTGATGGTTGCAGGCATCACTCCGTCTGATAACTTCCACTTTCTCTTATTGTCATTTCTCACTAATCCTCCTCAGTAAGCATGGATGGCTTCTCCACCTTCCTTAGTGTCTGATCTGTGCCTGCTACCTTGGCCAACTTTTAACCAGGAAAGATTCATTCTAAGTTCGTTGTTTATGAAAATAAAGTTTCCCATTCACAGCTCATATTTCCAGCTATGTGTGATATATGTCAATCATTCTTGCCCTTTTAGCCTGTCTCAGTTCAAATCCACATCCACCTTATGATTTCATTGTTCAAAACCCCAACAAACAATTCACATGGTTGTCTATATGAAAATTAAAATCTTCAATTTTTCCCCCCGTGGGTTTTATTCATTAACCCTTCTTATTTATCAAGGTTCTGTCAGTATATTGTTCCTTCTATTTTATGAAAACTTTCTTATGACTACAAAAATACTTTCTTATGACTACAAAAAAACTTTCTTATGACTACAAAAAAACTTTCTTATGACTTACAAAAATAGTGTCACAGTAACCGAAAGAGAAAATAATGGCATAATCCAGATGTTGATATTCCACACTACTTCAAACAAAAGGTTAGGAAGAAAACCACAATCCATAGTAGAAAGAGCAACAATAGTTAGTTAACTTGGAAAACCTATTTTCCTCAAAAATTGTTTTAATACAAAGAATTTATAAAGTACTGATCTCTCAGTCAATGAATGCTGAATATTTCCTTATAAAGAAACAGCTAGAATTATCATTATCATTACCATTCCTACTTGTTTTTTTCTGTGTTCATTATATGAAAATGGAGTCTTTTCTAAATCTTCAGTCTCTCTTTGATGTTAACATTATTCAGTCAGTATTCATGCAAGATCTTTTCCTTTTTATCAAGTTCATTCAATATACAAGATTTTAAAAGTTGAAATGTTAGTTTACAAGGAGCAAGGATTTTGAAAGAAGATGGTTGACATTTTGGGTTCAGAAAAATCAAATTCAACTCACAATAAAATCTTTCAGGATCAGAACAGGAATTTCAATATCAGACAATTGTTTAATCCTTTGTACAATTATTGTTGAAACTATAACTGAAATATGAACAACAAAAAAAAATCATCGTCATCATCATCATCATCATCATCATCATCACTATCATAGTGTAAATATCAGTTTCAATAAAGTTAATATTATTAAAAAAAATTGATAATTAAAGCAGAATATATAATTTCTCTCATTCTCTCAGTTAATCTGTAACTGTAGACTCTCTAGTCTTTTAAACATTTTCTTAAAAAACATTTTCTCAGTTGAAAAATCTATTTGAGGAAATGAAATTTGTGATTTTTTAATCAATAAATCCACTTATTGTTATATTAAACCTCCTCCTCCTAATCATCATCATCATCATCATCATCATCATCAACAATTGTAGCATCATAATCATAATTGACATAATTGTTCTCTTGCTAGTATTTATTTATCAGCTGGTTACTAAACAGACACATTAGCCTTCTTCTTTAACATATAGAGACACATTTACTCGATAACTGCAGTCACATCTTTTTGTTTTGGTTGGTTTAGCTATTTTTTAAATTTGTCACTTGATTGTTTTTCTTCTCTGCATTCTACTTTTTCATGCAATACAAGGCCCAAGAGCCACCCAGAGTAGACGATTACTGAATAAGGTTGTTTTATGGCCATAAGAGGAAGAAGTAAATGTAGATTATGAGGATAAATAGGATTAATTGAGAAGCATCCTCTTGGGAGTATGTCCCACAAAGCTATCTAAATGGAACTTCTTTTTTACCAATGCAATTCAAAAAGGAATGAGGATAATTCAAACCTTTGTACATGGCATGACACGACCTAACTGTAAAGGTCTGAACTGCTGGAACGAAGAAAGCTTGTCTAAACATTTGCCATACAAATAATGATATAATACCAATAGTTTTGTAATGTTTCATCTGTGGGAAAGGGGAGGTATTGTTGAAAATAATTCATCACCTACTAGGCTGTGTAAACACTTTTGAATTCTATCACGTCTGGAAAGTAAGGTTTGGACAATTCCAGTTCAGCTATGGCAGCAATATTCCATTTTTGGTCTGATCTGACTTTTGAATTCTATCACGTCTGGAAAGTAAGGTTTGGACAATTCCAGTTCAGCTATGGCAGCAATATTCCATTTTTGGTCTGATCTGACTTTTGAATTCTATCATGTCTGGAAAGTAAGGTTTGGACAATTCCAGTTCAGCTATGGCAGCAATATTCCATTTTTGGTCTGATCTGACTTTTGAATTCTATCACGTCTGGAAAGTAAGGTTTGGACAATTCCAGTTCAGCTATGGCAGCAATATTCCATTTTTTGGTCTGATCTGACTTTTCTAAAGATAGACCATGTCAGAAGGAATCAGAGACTTTCAAGAGAGACACAAGGAACCCAGACCATTTTTCTAGTATCATTAGTGATGGATCATATATACAAGTTCCACTTGAAATCTGGGGTGAACTTTAGTCACAGTAGAAAATCAAGGCATGGAGCCTCTTTGTGAGTACAATTATTCAGCATGAGAGGAAAAAATTCAAGTCCTGTTCAGTGACGATATAACATTACTAATTTCTTTTGGGGGATATTGAATGTTGCAAACCCATTTTTCCCCATTTACCTGTTAGCAATAGATCAGTGGAGAGATCAGCTGCCAGGCTCTAATCATCTTGATCATTGGAGGTGCATCTATGAACTATGGAATCATCTGAATAGATACTAATTAAAGATCTATGAATGTTCATGGATGGAGCATTAATATAAAGCAAAAAGAGTTTAGGATTGAGGAGAGAAGCTTGGAGGAAGCCTGCACTGATAATCATAAACTTCAGAAGACAGGATACACCTAATCAAAGGTCTGTGAAATATTTAAGGTAATCACTCTTATGGTGAGTATATTATTGAGCATTTTACTCATTCTGTGTATAATAACAATTAGGACATCAGCAGTGGACCTAGATGATCAAAATATGTACTGTTTGTCACTCTGGTGGTTGTTTCTGTTGAAGGGATCAACAACCTTCTTGTTGAGAATCAAATATTTTGCCATGTCTACTACAAATGCTATTACCATTCAATTCAATGTTAGCATCATTTTATTCTTATTTATTTGGTTTATGATTCCTCTTTCATTGTACTGCAAGAGACTGAGATGTCATTTTCAAATTTTTAATCTAAGTAAATTGCTAACATGACCACTAATAATTCCCTAAGTGTAAAAACAATTTGGCCTTTTCTTTCACTTAAAAATAAAACCAAATTTTTGCTTTTGGTGTTGGATCTAAAGATATCTTGATAAGATTTAGATGAATGTCTTTCCGTATTTATTAGTACTGATTCATATGAGTGATGTTAAAACAAGACACCTCACTGTAAAATTTGATCGTTCACCATGCAACTCTCATTATTATTATCACTTCTTCTGCCAATTCTCTTAATATTTTTATTCCTCCCATTATTATTTATTAGAAGTTAATTTCACAATCTTATTTAAATCTTCATGGTCTTTAAAGATGTGAATTAACTGAAAGCTTTCTGGAATGATTGCTGAAAAGTAAAAAGAAATTAGATTTAGAATTTTACTGTTCTTTAACTGAAATGATAACAATACAACACAAAACCACCACAGTGATCCACAAATGCATTCAATTATCTAATAATGCACAATGTTACCAAGCAAACCAAGAAAAAGAATTTTTAGAAAAAACTAAGTGAAGAAAGTCTTTGTCATTAGTGAGTGCATGGTGTATGAACATGTCTACTAATTAAACTCAGTGACTATGTCTGGCAATGTTTCTGCCATTTATTCAAAAATTCAAACAGAACAATGAGAGCAATAAAAATATAATGAAGCTTCATAAGTAAAATTCTCTTAATTTTTTTAATAAGACATTTTCAATTTTACCTATTAACACATATTGTCTGTGAACTGAAGATACTTCATAGTATTATAAATTCATATAACAATTGCTACAATAATAACTATACTGCCTCCATCAAAGCCTACATCAGATGCTTACCAGTCACAATTGAAAGTGGGGGAAGGCACAAAAAATCATTATCAGTAACCCAGTGTACTCTAGCTGTACCTTGTTATAATACCAGGCTTTAAAGGGTTTCTCTGGGACATAACATGTGTATCAGGTAAAACACATTCAACCCCTGCCCCTATCTTGAAGCCTGTTATCTAAAAAAAGAATACCCGCTCGGCCCGGTGGCTAGGATCAAAGTGTAGTATCTGTGCTTTGTGAGCTGCCAGGTCGGGTGTCTGTCGAACTCTCTGCTTGCAGAGGGGAACCCGGACGAAGCTCCGCCGAAGGGTGGGGTTTCGTTCGGGGAGGTTGACGGAACTAGCCTGCTTGGACGGGTTTAGATGGGTTTTATTTTTGGCTGGGCCTACGGGCTCAGACATACCCACATTAAAAAAGGCCTTGTGCCACATTCAATTCCTGTGGGTGAATTGATAAATACCATCTTGAAGCCTGTTATTTTGATATGAACCAGAGATCAATCAGATATATCAAAGCCAAAGTAGAAATGACATTCTGACATTTGACTACAACAGGATAAGTATTAGTTGTAAAGCCAATATTTCTCCACCTCCCTACCTCAACATGGACAAAAAATGGTCTACTCACTATTAAGTATGCATCTCAGAATTAATGATTTATATTGCATTGAAATGAAAGTGATATTGATTCTGTTAAGGATAATTATCATTTGTTTGATAATTATCTTTGACAGAATCAATCTCTTTTTTAAACAAGGTAAAATAAGCCATATAACAAAACTAATCACCTGAATTCTGATGCATAGAGTGCACGGCAGAATTAGACTGGAAATCAGATGCTCAGAATGATATCAGGAAGAGCAATACAAATGCAAAAGGAGGCTAGGGCTGACGAGTGTCGAAGCATATAATGGTGGAAACATTGTGAATATGACATTAAAGATGAACCTAACTGTCCAAATGATGTAAATAGTGTAAATAGTAACAATACCTCATCTCAGAAATATAGACAAATGTATACCTATGTTTTATAGATTATCTAAAAGTGTTTTATAAAGTTAAAAAGAACTGCTGGAACTGGTAGATAACAGTGACATATTTGTAAAAGATATTTACAATAATCCAAAACCTATACAGAAAACAAACCAGCTGCAGTAACTATACAAAAATAGCAATGGGTGTAAGACAAGGATGTGTCTTCTCACCAGACTTATTCAATATATACATTAAAATGAGAGAATTAGGTGCTACTAGGATTCATTATTAACAGCCTTAATCTTAACAATATAAGATATGCAGATGATATAGTGCTGATAGCAGACAAAGAAAGGAAACAAGAATACCTACACAAGTTAGTGATGGAAAGTGAGAAGAAAAGAACTAAACATCAATTGGAAGAAGATAGAATGTGTGGTTGTCACCAAAAGGAACAGCCCAAAATGCAAATTGGAAATTGGAGATACCAAAATCAAATAAGTATAACAATTTAAATATCTGTGAAGTGTTTTAACAGAGCACAGAAATAGCAACATGGAAATCTGAAGACACATTTGGATAATAAGATATACCTACCAAAAGTTAGCAAAATATTAAGAAACAGAAAAATTTCACTAGAAACAAAGAAAAGAGTACCAGATTGTTAAGTAATATCAGTCCTCTTATATAGCAGTGAATGCTGGACAATCTCCTCACAGATGAAGAGAAGACTTGAAGCAATGTTGTTCTACAGAAGGATGCTGAGAATACCATAGGCTAAACATATGAGCAATGAGAAAGTTTTAGAAAAAATGGAAACAAAAAGGACACTTATACTTAACTTCAGAGTTGAAATTTCTGGAGCACATAATGAGGAAAGAGAGTTTGGAAAATTTGATACTCACAGGACAGATTGAAGGCAAGAGGTACAGAGAAAAACAATGTATAACCTGTATAATGAGCTTGAGTAAATGGATGGCAGAACAGAATTTAGGAGAGATAACAAAAATATAACATTTACTAAGAGGTACAAAGGAAAGGAAATTGTGGGGAGCCATGATTGCTGACATTAAACAGACATGGCACATAAAAAAAAAGAAATTACTCAACTAATGAGTCTTTGAACAAACAAGACCAGCAGATAAAAAAAACACTTTTAGAAGGTTTTTTGATCATCCATATTAAACTCTAGACTCAGTATTTTATCTTCACTTAAGGAATGTAATGTTTCATGCAAAAAGACTTTTTTACTTCTTTTAAAAAGATTTTGCTGAATTTTCAAGTTTCAAGGCTAGGGTTTGATTTCATGTTCCCAATATTGATTTATTAATGTCTTTTTAGGTTAGGTGTGAATATTTTCAATTAACTTTAGGAAACTGAATCAACCATGGGACTTGAAAGTTGTGTCTGCATGGACATATGCCATTGCCTCATGAGTAAATTTTCCCTTTTAACAAAATTAATTAGTTTGATATCAAAATATATGTGATATATTTTCTGATTATCAAAATGTATGCCTTTTAAATTATTTACTGTGCAAGCTAAAAAATTTGCTACTAATAGACTATAGTCCTGAGTATAATGATAAACTACATCCATCAGCAAGGCCTCTGATCAGGAGATTCAAGGTTTTGTGGAGTGTGAAACCACTTCTTAATTGCTGTTGTACCCAGGTCCACCCTTACCTGGCATGGTAGCACCTATCAGGGTCCCAGCTATGAGCAAATATTGAACCTCCAAACAAAACAGTATGAAATTCTAAAAGTACATCTTTATGGTGAAGATGCCAACAATACAGTTTTATATTAAGAAATTACCAACAATACATATTTATAGTAAAATTAATGTCAATACATTTTTAAAGCAAAATGACCAACAATACATTTTATAGTAGAATTACCAATAACTTTTATAGCAAAATGACCAATAATTTTATCTGTAGTTGAAGCCATAAAATTGTGTTCAAAATAGTTAGATTTTAGCATTAAATAACCCATAGATGTTGATGTGCTGCTAAACAAAATCAACCAAGAAAAGACGCATTTCAAATGCTTAGCAGAGTATTAAGAGATAAGAAAGTTTTGTTGGAAACAAAGAAAAGAGTACTGAACTGTATAGCAGCAAATGTTGGACAATATCCTCAAAGATGAAGATGAATATGAGACTCGACATAACAGAAATGTTGTTCTACAGAAGGAGGCTAAGGATACCATGGGCTGAACATGTGAGCAATGACGAGAGAATGGAAACAAAGAGGAAACATACTTAATATCAGAAAGAGGCAGTTGAAATTTCTGGGATATGTAATGAGAAAGGAGGGCTTGGAAAATCTGATACTCACAGGACGGATAGAGGGAAAGAGGGACAAGGCAAAGCAATACATGACATGGGCTTGAGCAAGTGGATCACAGAACTGGAAGAAATAACAAAAAGACAAAATTTATTAAGAGCTACAAGAGACAGGAGGATGTGGAGGTCCATGATTGACAATGTTCTGAAGGGACACGGCACATAAAAAAAGAAGAATAGTCTAAACTGATATTTATTAATGACACATGAGTAGATCTAGTCAACCCAATGCATTTAATATTCATGTGGTTTTAATGGTAGAAGTTTAGTTTAAAGCAAATTTAACTCATATTCTTTTATTGAGGCACAAGCCTACTAATAATGGCTTGTGAGATTATTACATTGACTACTACTCAATTGCAATGCTTTTCATGTTTATATACATGTAGAAAAAGAAATTGTAAAATACATGTGTGTTTGTGTGTGCATATATGAGTGTATGTGTATATACATGCCAATATACTACCAAACAATTTATAATCTTTATGTTAAGACTATATATATAGATATGCATGTGTATAAAGATATTAAATTTATAAAAGTTATTTAATAAAAAAAAAAATTTTTAATTTTTGTTAATTTTAAATCTTATTTTTTTGCTTACAGAAATATGGGCAACCTAGGGATATTATATCTCTTATTTTAAACAGAAAATATGAAGAAAATTGGATATGGAAAAATATAGCCATATCAGTGAATTTGAACTTTCACAGCTAGTAGACTTCCATAGCTCACTTCATAAGATAGCATCCATGTCAGATGATCTTCCAAGGACATGGTGTCATAGACATACCCAGAGCTAATGTCAGTTGTGCTTGGACATCTGGTGAATCAATGTGGATACCATCTATGCTTCTAATGGCAAGCTAACATGAATTATCAGAATGGATGAGACAATTATGGAAACATTTGACATTGTTCAATCTGCAGTGTTATATGTCTACCATAAATATTAATGGAAGACATTACTTCCCACCGTGGTTAGTTCAGTGACCACCCGCATGTCCTTAATAATTATGACTAATAGTGTCTGCTTACTACTGGCCCAAATCTTATCCAATATAAGCGGTACCAGATGCTTATTCAGCAAGTTAGTTTGATGTTCTTTAGCTTCTATGAGATATAAGATCAGAGTACCTACTAGAGTAGCCCTGTTAACACCAGAACACTGGACATATTGCCTCAGATGTGCTCATGACATTACTAATTGGATCCTAAAGAAGTAGTAATAGTTTGTATGGTCTGCTGATTTATGATTTCAGTTGTTTTGGGCTGATGGTAGGTTTCAAGTGTAGTGCAGACCTCATGAGACAATGAACTCTAACAAGGTATTGTGTAAGCTGGTGGTGGTTCAATAATGTTATAGAGAGTATTCATATAATATCGAGTTCACTAGCTTGCTTAAACTCATCATTGACTGGTGAATGCTATGTTGCACCAATTCATAACCATTTTCATCCATTCATAAACTCCATGTACCCCAAAAATGGTGCATCATTCCAGTAGATAACGGACTATGTCATCAGGTCCAAGTTATCTGGGATTGCTTTGAGGAGCATCTGGTGCCTACTAACAAGCAGTGTACCCACCAAGTTTAACACTAATCATTTATGGGATGTTGGGGAGTGGTTTATCTAAGCACAAAATCCTGTGCCTACAAACATCATCAGAATGGCTGAGGACAGCTACTGGGATAACATGGCTCAACATCTCTCCAGAGACCTTCTGACCACTTATAGAATCAATGTCACATCAAGCTCTTGTACTTTACCAGAGTCTAGAGTAGATGGTTTCGTGCAAGCTACTAGATACATAACCCATGACTTTTGGCTTATCAGTATATATCTTCTTCAGGATGTTGGTGATCATGACTCTCTTTAATTTCCTGTCTTTTCTAGCTCTTAACAAATTTTGTCTTCTTGTTATCTCTCCTAAACCCTGTTCTGTCAAAAATTTACACAATCTTGTTAGGTAGGTTATTTATTGTATTCCTATGTCTTCAATGTCCTGTGAGTATCAAATTCTCCAAGCCCTCTTTTCTCATTATGTACCCTAGAATTTTCAAATTCTCTCTTTCTGATTCTCAGTAGGTGTCCTGTTTGTTTCCATTTTCCCTAAAACTTTGTTGTTGCTCACATGATCAGTCTATAGTATTCTTTGCATCCTTCTTCAGAAACACATTTCTATCACTTCAAGTTTCTTCTTCATCTGTGAGAAGATTGTGTAGCATTTACTGCCACAGAGGAGGACCAATAATATTTAACATTTCAGTACTCTTTTCTTTGTTTCTGATGAATTTTTTTCTATTTCTTAATACTTTGCTTAGGTTTTGGAAGGTATCATTTGCTATTCCAATATGCCTTCAGTTTTCTGTGTCGTACTTTCTGTCCCCTGTTAAAGCACTTCCCAGATATTTAAATTGTTGTACTTGGTTGATTTTGGCATTTCCAGTTTGTAATTTTCATGTTTGGTTGTTTCTTCTGTCTTCTTGTAATTAATGCTCAATCCTTTCTCCTCACTTTTGTCACCCTTCCTTTTGTAGGAGTTCTTGTAGTTACCTTTCTATGTCTGCTATCAACACTATGCCATCTGCATATCTTATGTTATTAATATTGCTACGACTTCTAATTCTCTCAGAATTGCCTCACCATAAAGGTTGAATAAAAACACATTATTGTTTCATACCCCTTTCTATTTTTGTATGTTTGACCCAATGGATAAAAGCAATGACTGAGTAATCTTAAAACTGACTTGACCTAAAGAGTTGTGTGTTCAATACCTGGCCAAAGCAGAAGGAATAAAAACTTGGAGAGTTGAGTTACTAAAGGGAAATAACTGAAACTAAGATATTCAAAAAAGCATGGCATGTGGAAATAGAACAATCTACTCTGTGGACTAAATAAATCATCCAGTTCATAATTTCCATGTATATCTCCTGAAGAAGGTTGGAGCGTACAACAGCTGTCTATATTTCTGAGATGAGGTATTATGTACACTATTTACATTATTCAGACTATTGACTTCATCTTTGTCACCATATTTATTACAACATTTCAGTCATTGTACACTCCAGCCTTCTTCAGGTGGTTGGAATGTCAAACTGAACCCTATATTTCGCTCACTGTGGTAGACTGTTCTAGTTCCATGTGCCATGTTTAATGGATGTCAGTTATCAGTTATCTCCTGTCAATTCCCCTCTCCAAGTTCTCCACTGTCTTAACCAAGTACTGAACTCACACTCTTTGGGTCCTGTCACTGGGTCTAACTAACACCTTTATCCACAGTGGATAAAGTGGTTCAACGTTCCAACCACCTGAAGAAGGTTGGAGCATACAATGGCTGAAACGTTATAATAGATATGGCAACAAAGATGAGGACAATAGTCCGAATAATGTAAATAGTGAACAGCTGAAATGTCATGAATATGGCAATAAAGATGAGGACAAGTTTGAATGATGTAAATAGTTACAATACCTCATCTCAGAAATATAGACACACACACACACACACACACACACACACATATATATATATATATATATATATATATATATATATGAAAAGTAATATTGATTTTAAGAGATATAAATGTATGTTTGTATATATATATATATATATATATATATATATATATATATATATATATATATACAAATTTCTTAAATTTTCTTTAACCAGCTTTAAATATCATTATTTAACTTTGTGAAGATCCATTTCTTAATTCAAGTTCATGTTTGGTTACCTGAGAAAATAGGAAATAATAAATTGCAATAAAGTCCCTACTTAAGAACTTATGCATAAAGTTTTTATCAAAGGAAAATGAAATAAAATCATTGGACAAAAGATTCTTCATCAATGAAAAAGGATTTTACTATAAAAACTAAAGAAGAATATAAAAATCAAAAACATGAAAGTAGAAAAGTTTCCTAATGTTTATTGATCTTTGCTATAAAAAGAAACAAAATTGTAAAAATGAATAAAAGGATGATGAATAATTTCTTATCAATGGTTTGTGGGCAGATTGAACTTGCATTGTGCCTAAATGAAATATGCACATCCAGTGGTCAAGGGCATATCATAAGCATGGGGGAAAGAGCACTCAATTGATGCATATCTGATTAGCATTATAGATGAAGGTCTTCATGCATTTCAATAAAGAGGAAGCTTACAGTGGGTGACACTTATTGTTATCTTCATCTTAGAACTATGAATGTGACAAGATGAAAATGGCAAATTTGTCAAAGGTCAGCCCCATACCAGAAATCTCACTTCAGTTGACCTTTGAGCTGATAATGCCATCTTCATGTCATAAAGTACTTTAATAGCAATGAATGGGATTCACTCTTTACAACACCGGAATATTGAGAAGTTTAAAAAACAAAACATTTATAGACTTCCAGTTAAGTGCAAAGTGACATAACATAAAGCAAATTTAGAAGCAAGAATGTTTGCTTGTCTCATGTGTGCTTGTGAGTGTGGGGGGTACCCTTTTGCTTAACAGGTTGTAATGTGACTAGAAGTAGATTCCTTATGAAAAAATATGTGCATCTTTTTATAGCTGCATATGAACATTGTGATTGCATTATGCATCACATTGCAAAATTATCAGGATTTCATTAACAGACCTATTATCTACAAATATAAGTCATCATTGGTATTTTTATTTGTTTGTAAAATTATGAAATAATGAACAATTGGTGGTATTTTCTATACAGGATCATAAGTAATTATTTGCATGCATTGCATACTGGGTCCTCACATGCAAATACACTCATATTTAGACATATACATTCATAGGCATATACAAATATATATATATATATATATATATATATATATATTTTTGAATAAAAGACAGACCACGTTAAGATTCCATGTAATAAGCTATTTCACCATAACCCCTTTAACAGGGTTCTGGATCATCAGACTTTACTTCCAAAAGCTGAAATGAAGAATGAAAAGAAATTCACACGTTTTTTACGGACCTCATCAAGTATACGCAAAGTTAACGAAGTGAGGAAGTGAGAGGATATGAGTGTGTCATATGTATCATTTTAGTTTCCTATTTTAACCCCAGTGTGTCAGCTGGATGTTGCTCAAATCTAACGCGTCTCGTCTCTAGATAAAGGTGGTTAAGGGGTGAGCGATAAGGACTACATTAAGGAAGACGTTCCAACAACCCCAATAAATTACACGACAGGTTTCAATCTGTCGTGTAATTTATTGGGGTTGTTGAAATATTTCTTCTCCTGATGATGGCCATTTTGGCCAAAACTAGCTGAGGAATCTCAATGAAATAATAAAAAAAAACGAAAGAATATTAATCTACAACCCAGTGTGTCTGAACATTTTAATTTTTTAATATTTTTTTATTGTTCAATATATATATATATATATATATATATATTGTGTATTTAAGCAGCAATCCTTCATTTATGCATGTTTCATTAAAAAGAAGAGACAAGGTACTACAATTAAGCTTTGTATTTCATTTTTCTTGTGTTCAAATGAGTGCTTTCTTTTTTGGACATTGAGTGTGTAGAAACTGTCCAAGTTTTCTATAATTTCAAGTGCTTTCGGTTATACTTCTAGCCATTATCGAGGATGATTTGACTTTTACAGTTTAATTGAGTGTGTGCATTATGTGCATATTTTTAGTGTTATAGAGATGTTTTATTTTCTGAACACAGCACATTGTGGCCATGTCTGTAGTTAATATTGTTAAGTCTTGGCATTTTCTTTTTTATTATTAGGGCTTCCATTATTTTTAATCTTTTTTACATGTGGATGAGGTTATTATGTTTGTGTTTTCTACTAGTATGTTTCAGATGGAATCTGGTAAGTTTGTGTGTGTGTTTAAATGTTCTAATATGGTCAGATAGGTGTAACGTAAGACGTCTGGATAGGCATGTAGTCATGGGACCGATGTAATTATTTATGAATTCAGTTTGATCAGGAACACAGTTCCTTAAGGGGCATTTGAACTCATAGATAATGTTCTTTCGTCGTAATTTTGATTTTGCTGGTGTGTTGTTATTTTTTAGGAAAAGGTTAGCTGTTTTAAATTTTTTGTAGTAGATAATTAATTTGACTTTTTTTATTTGGGTCAATTGGGGTAGTGTATTTCTTTATAATGGAAATATTTAAATGGAAATTTAAAATGGAAAATAAAATGGAAATAAATAGGAGGCATTACTTTTAGATCATTCCTTTTATATATATATATATATATATATATATATATATATATATATATATATATATATATATATATATATATATATATATATATATATAGGAGGCATTAATTTTAGATCATTCCTTTTATATATATATATATATATATATATATATATATACACACACAAAAGGAATGATCTAAATGTAATGCCTCCTATTTATTTCCATGGAAACTGATTCAAGCAGCCAATTTTTTCGCTGTTAAACATTATTTTTCCACCCCCATTGGATATGAATTTTCTCCTGTGATGAACAAATGGTCTCTGTTTCTTCACATGTACAAATAAGCATCACACATATAAAAGCAGATCATAAATTCAATTGCCAAGTAATCCACTTGTGATTGGAGATGTACACAATAGTGCCATGATTTAAGTGGAAGTCTGGTTTGAGGGACATATGTTCACAGTCCTGATCCAAGTAAAGAAAATCTAGTTTTATTTTTGGCACTCACTCCTGACATTACATTTACACTGACTGTTCTATAAACACTATGTTGTGTCACTGCTACTATCATAATTCAGCAAACATCTTTATTATCTGGCCATTCAGAACCTGGTCCATTTAATCAATGTTGCCAACATGCACAGCAATTCACCATTCAGGTTGTTGATGATCTGCAATCCACCCACCATCAAAAACACTAATTGACAAAAGAAGCATATGTACATCTCTGCAGCATGACTTCTACTTGCACTAAAGACTTTCATCTCATTATGTGCTATGTCTAAAGCTCAAAAAAAGATGATGCTCTGGTATGAGTGTTACTACATTATAAATTTCTGAAAATGTTGAAAATTTTAACTAAATATCTACTACCCTCTAGTATGCTTATACTGCACTTACCTCAAAATTGGCATCATTCTTCAAAGTTTCACAATTATATATATATATATATATATATATATATATATATATATATATATTGCATATGCCAAAGAAAATACTATTGTTGAAAATGCACCAGAATTCCAAAATAAATTTTACTCATAAACATTGAGTGAAACCTAATAATTTTTGTAAGAATGTTCTTTGCTAAGACAAAATAAAAACTGAACTATTTGGCTCCAACCCATCTCATCATCTGTAGTGTAAAGTTGGAGGAATTTACTAAAACACAGTAAAACATACAATTTTTTCACCAATGTGGCATGAATTCTCTCTGTGTTTTCTACAAATATTTTCATGGCAACTGCTCTGATAAGCTTTTTTCCCTGGTGCCATGACTACATGAATTTAAGCATGGTACTAGTTTGGCAAATAGGTTCCACTCTTTTACTGTTGAAATAGCTAAATGCAACTGCTGCTTCTACTCCAGCAGTTTCTTTTCTCGCACTTCCTGTCTGTGGAATTCCCTTCTGTTTATGTGCTACCCTGATAAATATATTCTTCATAAATTTAAATGCAACATCAATCACCATCTTTTATCTTCTTGAACCCCATTCATCTTTTATCCTTTCATCAGTCCCTCCCTATTCTCAGTCTTCTCTACCTTTCACCTTTCACTCCCTGTAACACGATGCATACTTGAGACATTTCCACCTTATTTAGAGTGAAATTATTAAAAATGAAAAAAAAAATGGAATTATGATTTATGAATGGTAAACCACCTTATTTAAAAATTTGATAGAATGAATCCAGTTTCATTGAATGTCACATAAATATATGTTTTTCCAAACTATCACTGTCATTTCCAAGCTTATCTATCTATCTCTAAAATTCTGTGACTTCCATTAGGCCATCCATCCATCACACCCTCAAAAATAGTCACATAATGACCAATCAAAACCAAATTTGAGTGAGAAGTGAAAACAGGTAAAGGGGTACAAAGTAGTTGGTTTTACTAGGGTGCATAAAAATCATGAAGTAGAGTTTTCATTAAAGTATTTTTCCAAACAAATCAGTTTATTAAAATTGGGTTGCAGAATTAAACAAAGCATAGTCTTTGTAAATCAGGACAAAAAATGTTAGCGATAACTTCAATAATACTAAAAATTGTGAGAATTTCACCATACATCAGTATGTTGCAAAAAAATTTCTAGTCTATTAAACTACTGCAATTTAATAAAATGAAAAAAAGCATGAATACAGTTTTTTATATTGATTTCATAAAAAATGCTTTTTTTCTCTGAGAACTTGTTATTGGCCTACCCAGAGAAAAATTCCAGTGGGAAGAGTTGTTTTCTGGAAGGATTATTTCAGATAATCTAGAGTTGATATTTAGTCAATAAAATCATAAAACAAAATTAAAGATGAAGAGAAAATATTTGATCCATTTTTGAAATCTGTATTTCTTAAGCTATTTCAATTTTTGGAAGTTCACAAATCCACTGAGACCAAAATGCATTCACTTGATGATCAGATGTTCTTATAGAACCTCAAAGCTTTTCATCAGAAATGCAAGCCATGTCCAAGTGAATATATTTTGATTATTCTTGATTATTATCAGATCTGTTGATGAAGATATTTTCTGAGATGTGTATGTCAATACACAAGGTATTTTTAATTATATCAAGCCTGAGAGAAAACAAAAATTTGCCTGGGACAAGTGATTGCAGTGGGATATGCAGAGCAGCAACATAAAATTTGCGTTTCCTCCCTTTTCATATTTCTTGAATGATGTTCCTGATTTCTCTGTTCCAACCCCAATGATTGACAGGAAGTGAGTTTACTTTTGCTAAACATTGATTTCTCTTGATCAAATGAGATTTATGTTATGAAGTAGCTTAAAAACTGTACATTTTAAGTGTGAATAAGTGACACAGATCAGAAAGTACTGAATCAGACAATCACATTTAAAAATACTGACAAAAACTTTTTATGATAACTGATATAAAAGCACTGCAAGCAATTTATATTTTCAATCTCAAACTGAGCAGTGGATTTAAAATTTTCCTTTTTTTTTCAATTTAAAGTAAAAAAGTAAAAATATGTTTGAATGGAAAAAAATGTTATTGATCATGACTACAAATCTATCAATTTTATGTGCTATTTGTTAGAAAAAATTTATTGAAGTTGTGAAAAGAAAATTCTCTTTCCTCATATTTTGTGATCATTTTTTTGTCAACAAAGATATCCTTGATTTTTTATTTAGACATTTACACTGATTTTCTGCATTAAACCTAAAATATTCTTATAAATTAGTTTTATAAAATGAAGTCTGCATACAAACAAAGCTGTAAGTTGAGAATATTATGTAAAATTCGAGTAGAAATAAGGAAATAAAATCTTAAGAGAATTTTATTATGTCTCGACTCAGCATAAACACGTTCTGAACATACTACAAGAAGTAGACATCACGAGTACTATAGAAACATTTTTTTTATAATTGTGCATGCATCTCAAGTCTTTAGAAAAAAAAGGATTACATTGCAATAATGTGAAGATAAATATGAATATTCTCTATTGTAATAATGGTGTACAACATTTCCATGAGAGAAAAAAATGCAATTGATCAAAAAAAAAGGTGTTAAATAATTGAGAAATCTGAGTAATATCATCCATTTTATACACTTTTCATACTTCTGTGTATTTAGTACAAGCAAATATACACATGATGAAAATAATTTGCAAGAAAATTTTAAAATATTTATTGCTCATTCTTAAAATATCATATTTAAAAATTTTAAAATATTAAAAAGTTGTTTGGTGTGAGAGATTCTCAAATTTCTGTCAATAATCACATTGTATACTGCTAGGTGCAAAGTCACATAATATTTTTTCCATAGATTAATTTGCAGCATGTTTTCTACCTTCTTAAAGAATACTTTGATAAGTTGAAGGACAGAATCTATTAAGTGCTGTTTTTCATTTAAATGTTGACTCCATCTTTTGTATACATTGACAACAATTTTTTTTAATCATATAGAAAAGACACTGTAGTGATATGTTGTCCATCAATTAAGCTCATCTGAATTAATTCTTCTTCAGTCTTTCTTTTCCAAGTTTTTCTAACTCACAGTATCAAGATGCATTTTTTAGATGAATTAAAAATTTTGTAACTAGTTTGTCAGCTTCTTGTCTTGTATCCATGAATTTTGCTCTCTCTCTGCATTGAGAAATTTTTTTTTTTTTTTTTTTTTTGGTCGCATATTTTTCTGTATTATCTGATTTATTTTGTCAAAAGCTAACATATATTTCCATCTTACATTTTATATCAAGATATGCATTCTATTTTATTAAAGAGATTCTGAAGTTTTATCCTTTTATTTTTGTATTTTTATACAAGTTAAATATTTACAAATCAAGCATTATTTTATAAAATGAAACCTTTGTCATGTATTTTCCTTCTCTATTTACTGCAAATTATTTAAATATTTAACTCATTTCAGAACAAAACAATTATTGACTCAGTTTTCCTGCTCTTGGAAAAGGATTTGCACATGAAACTCACACTACCTGACCCTTAAATAACTCAATGACTGATTACAGCTCATTACATAAAACACCCATCTCCCAGGATGGTGAGCAAATCCTTATTACAGACACCTACTCAACCACAAAGCCCATCTGTGGTTTATATTGCAAATATGTTGAGCAGACCTTAGTTACAGCTTCTATGATACATAGAAGAAGAAGATTATATTTTTTATTGATTTCTTTGACAACCCACAATATTTCTATCAAACAAGTGGACATGTACTTCATTATAAATAAATAGATTATATTCATTAGCATAGAAATTTAATTGAATTTGACTTTGATTATGAGAACCAACACTTGAAAATGATGACAGGTGAGAAGAAGTAAAAATGCCTAACATATCTCCTTTAAATATTTCTTGACTTAAGTGTTTGGAATAATTCTATATGAATTGATCAAAGTTTATTTAAATCACATTCTTTTTTAAGATATTTAATAGATAAGCATTCTTTTTCATTCATTTATGATTAATTAGTTTTCAAACATAGCATTAGAGGAAACAAATTTTCACAGGCATTTGGGGGAAACTTACACATGACTTAAGTAATTCTTTTCCCTTTCACATGCAATGTTTTTTGAATATAGCCAAAAAGAAAAATGAGTAACTATAACTAGAGGGGATCCATTGAAATTCCACTTCACTGACTTGTTTTAATGATGCTTCTTTGATATTGAAGAAAAACAAAAGTTGATTTGTTTTCAAAGTTACATCCAATTTACTGAAATGTTTTTACACAGCAAAAACAAAAATGCAATCATTTTACAGTTACTTAAAATAGATTCAGTTAACCTACATTATTTGTTGCATATTTTAATGACCCTGTTTTAGAATATAAATGATCCAGTATTGAATTTGGGATTGTTAACATTCTTTAATCCAAATGGAAATAAATGACACTTAATATCTAACAAACAAATGAAATGTCTTTTTTAAAGAGATCTATCTGAAAAATTTAAGCAGGCATTTTCCAATCTACTTTCTGAAAAAAAGAGAGGCAATGAAAATAGGTATAAAAAAATGCTCTCTGTCAAAGATTTAAGCAGGCATTTTTAATTCTAGTTTCCAGAAATCATAGATGCCATGAAAATAGGTTTAATAAGCTCTCTCTCAAAGTTTTAAACAAGCATTTTCCAGTCTAGTTTCCAGAAATGAGAGTGCAATAAAAAATATGTTTAAAGAGATCTTTCTCAAAGATTTAAACAGGCATTTTTCATTCTGAGTTGGAGAAATGAGAAATGCAATCAAAATCCGGTTGTGATCAAGAAATAAATGAAAAAATCCTGAGACAAAGTTGAAAGTTTGTCGCAGATTTTTTTCTGCAAATAAACAGGAAATTACTAAAATGATACAATAATGTCTTCCCACTTGTTGTTTTGTCAATAAGAAGTTACAAGCGAACAAGGATGTTTGCTTTATTCAATACAAAATAAAAAAATCGTATCTGATGACATTTCTGATGCCTTAATGAAATTTGTATTATTTTTAGAACAAGAAACTTTTAAAACACCCACAACCAAAATCTTGGCTGTTAAGTGAACCTTTTATGTCTCTCTCTTCCCATTCTTTCTATTTGTTTTTCCCATTTCTTTTCACTTCGTAAATGATAGATATACAAAGAACAATGAATAAGAAAAAAATAAAATAAAAGCTGATAATTTCATTTGCTGCATCTTCTTCCTTACTTTACTGTTTCATATGATGAGGCCAGGTAATTTATTTGATTAACAAAAGTATTCACTTTAGTGAGAGACAGATGAAAGAACTAACAAAAAAATGATACAATAATGAAGCATTTAACTTGAATAAATTTCACAAACTGCTGATGAAAATATTATGGGGTGTGAAATAAGAAATTTCAAAATGAATAAATGAAAAATAACAAAGCAGCACCCCCCCCCCCAAAAAAAAACAGATAAATAAACTGAAACAATGTCAAATAAGTCCGTCAATCACGAAAATCATATGAACTGGTCAAGAAGAAGAAAAAGAAGAAAAATTTTTAACAGCATTATCATCCATCATTAAACAAAAATTGGTCTGATATAAAATGCTTTTGTAAAATTTGTTTCAACATTTTAATCAGATTCTTTTAGTTATTTTTCTTTTTTTATGCTCTGTTGTTAAATGACAAGTTAGGCATTTTCCCTGAAGAGTTGATTAAATCAATCATACCAAGGGACATAACTGCAATATTCTGCACACATTTAAGTTTAATTTATTTAGAGTCTCTTCTGTTAAATGCTTCAAATCAAGTAATTTGGGAAATGATTCCAGTTAAATATTTCATTACATTGATGATATATAAAAGATTTAACACAAACTTTTCAAATCAGTTGTGATTTTGTAAAAGAAAAATAATTAATGAAGACTAATTTTTGGAAATAATGTGAATTGATTTGATATTCTCTATCATTTGTTAGATAAAATATTCTCATTTAAATTTTTTCACAGAAAAATGCAATACTGGATTTATTTAATTTAAAATAATCTTAATTTAATAAGAACTTATCTGACGAGATTTAAAGAAACTGTATATGTTTATCTTTCACTGATGATTTTTGTAGAAGAGAATCTTCCACAAGCAAAAAGGAAAAGATAAATTCAATTCTAACTGGAATCACTGAAAGATATTTTGCTTGTAAGAAAGAATGAAGAAAACAAAGAATAAAAATACTACATATAAATATAAAATACATCTATTTCTTCATATGAGAATCAACTGAAAAGTTTGTAGACTGACCAAGATATTCTCATGAAATGTAACCAAATGATTTTTATTTTTCAATATAGTCCCCTTTGCAGTTCACACACTTCTTACATAGGTTCCAATGCTTGGATCCCATTGGTAAAGAAGCTTTCATCCTGTTTGTAAAAAAAGTCATGAACAAGAGTGTTGTGTCGGAAACCTGCCACCCCTCTTGAAGATGAACTTGTCTGTGAACAAAGACTTTAAATAGTGGCATGTCAGTTGACATGAAAGAAGACAGATAGAGAAGTTCTTAGCTGAGCTAGTTATTGACTACTCAGGCGATTTCTGTACCTTTTTACCAACCTATTAAAACCCTTTTTATTGTTACGTGTTATTTGGCGTTTGTCTCTACTAACCCCAAATCAACATCATAACAAAGAGATATTATGCTATCATCATCACTGTTATAATGGTTCACAGCCAAATGTTTTTTAACAGATGATAGATGGAACCAAATCAAGATAATTGGGAGAGTGATCAATCTGTTCAAATCCACAGTCATGCCCACCAGCCATTGAAACCAAGAATTTGTGTGTTGGAGCATTGTTCAGATGTAAAGATCCCTTTTGTTAGTTCTCCAGAATGTTTAGTTGTTGCTAGTCTCAGCAAATTGGCATAGTACTCTCCATTGATGGTGTGGCCCTACTGAAGTCAATAAATCCAATGCCTTTTATGAGGAGGAGTGTTTCCACTGCATGTCTCTGACTCAAATCCAATGAACTCAACACTCATTCTGGGTTAGGAAATGTTCAATGAAACCAGCTGGATCTGCCTCAAACAATGTCAGATTTTCACATGATGTGATCAGCCTGTGTGCTTTTGATCAGGTATCAGACATGGAATCCAATGAGTGGAAACTTTCATCATACCAAGTTCATTGTGCAGAATAATCTCAATTATATCACAGGATATGCTAATAGCATTGGCTATTTGATTTATTATCATCCATCATTATGTGGTAAATACAATCAATGTTTTCCTCAGTGGTGGTAGTTACATGACATCCAGACCTTGGGTCATCTTCAACACTCTCCCCAACCTCTTAAATTTAGCTGCCCACTTTTGCACTGCTGATAAAGCTGAAACTCTAGATGACTAGAAATTAATAACTGATCCCTCCTCTGATCTAGCTGTAACATCTTAGTGGGGGAAAACTGATTGATTACATTCAATGCCTTGAAACCAAAACTTGTTATATTCTACTATAAACAATCAGACTCTGAACTATCAACAATGAATGGATGTTTCCTCAGTAAGACCACATGCCTGGAGTTACTCCTGGGCATTAGTATAAACTAGACCTCAAGTAAAATTTGTACATACATTCCCTCAGTAAAGATGCTGAAAAAACAGTCAATTCCCTGTACCATTGCAGTAAGTACCTGACTCCTTATGCTATCCTCTACCTTCACAAGAGTCCAAAATGTCTCTGTGTCTTTGTCAGTTGACAAATTATTTTCCACTCTACATCCACTTTTCTCACAGATGAAATGTTGCAAGCCTCTCATTTGTCTATTGCTATTTCCATGGAAAGTGCTCAGACGAGCTATATTCCTTAGTTTCATCAGTTCTAACCTTCACAGTTAAGACCCACCATGCTACACACTATACACGTGTCTCTTACTCTATAACACTCCACCTCGAGTGACTCTTGGGCCCTGTACAGGGTGAATATTATTGTAAAAAAATGAAAAAGAAAATACTATCTAATCCCTTTTGTACAAAGCTGCTCAGGCACATTTTTATGTTTTTAACATCCAGTGAGTGCACCTATGTTTTATACTTATATACAGTACACTCAAATCCTCAGTCACAATGACTTGTGACATTGTGCTACCTCTGAATAGTTTCCAGTACCTCATTACAGCCACAAGGCTTCAATCAACCTGTAGTATGATTTCAGGTAATTCCCAATGATGCTGTACACTGGAATCACACTGCCAGGCCCATAGCATGAAGAAATCAATGACTAATCGACTGTATGTCTCATGGTTGTAAAGTGAACATTCTAACTTTTAGGCAGTGTGCTTATTTATACACACACACACACACACACACTCATGCACATGCACACACATCCATCCATGGATACATACATTTACCTTTTCATCAGTGTATGTTATTTTCCCTATTTCGGAAAAGTGTTTTATATACAGATATACACTGCTGTCCAAAGACTTAAGGCGAATGAAAATAAAGAAAAAATATATCTTTTGCACTCTTAGACATATTTGAGCTGAGTTTCAAAAAACTGAAAAAAAAAAATTTAAAAGATTTTAACTAAAATCTTAAACTTTTTGTTCGAACCTTTTTATATTTCTCCAGTAAGTGACCCAGGAACCAAACTAGACCTTCCCTCATCACCAATTGGACCCAGAAATATCACCAATCACAATGAACGGATATTGCCTCAGGAAGGCTCCATGCCTTGAGCATATATTGTAATTTAAATTCAACCCACACTTCATGTAGAAAATGTACATAAAATCGATTACTAAAGATGCTGGAAAAATAATCAGTTTCCTATACTGCACTATTAACTATCTGACTCTTTTTGTTATCTTCTACTTTTACAGATCAGGCCAAAAATTAAGTCCTGCTGCCATATATAGGCAAAAGCTGACGAGTTTTCACTTGATAGTCCAAAAGTGTCTCTGTGTCTTTGTCAGTTGACAAATTATTTTCCACTCTACAGCCACTTTTCTCACAGATGAAATGTTGCAAGTCTCTCATTTGCTATTTCCATGGAAAGTGCTCAGACAAGCTATATTCCTTAGTTCCACCAGTTCTAACCTTAACAGTTAAGACCCACCATGCTAAACACATTGTAGTGAACCACCCTCATTCCCTTCATATTCCATTGGTGAAAAATAAGTTTTACTCAACCAGCTTCTTCCTGCAAACTACTGCTCTGTGGAACCAATTCCCAAGAGGATGTTTTCTTAATCACTTCAATCTTAACCCATCTAAGTCTTGGGTTAACCATCATCTTCCCCACATATCCACATAAACTGTGACTCTTACTCTGTAGCTTTCTACATCAAGTGGCTCTCAGGCCATACACAGGGGAACCTCACTTTAAAGAAAAATTATTAATTTAGAAAAAGATATGTTGGCTTGCTGTATTTAAAAATATAATTAAAAGGCAATTAAATCAGTTAATATTTATTTGCATTCAACTATTTTTTTATTTTCCAAACACTGAAGGTGATGAAAACCATATATTAAAAATTCTTCCTAAAAGTCCTATTTTCTCAAAGTTTTTTTCCACCTGTCTGTTTTTCAATATCCAAATTTCTTCTTTTTTTCTTTTGAGGAAACTCTTTTGAATGTTTTGTGAAACCATGGAAGAAAAAAAATGTGATATGTATTTTTTATGTTGTTTGAATAGTTTTCTAATAAAATAAGGACTTTCAAGCATCAAGAAGAAAATGCTTTAAAAATTGGCTCTTTATAATTAATCTTTAAAACATTTTATGCAAGCATTGTTAAGTCAAAGGGAATTGGTTTAAATGAATAAAATGCAAATTAAATTTTAAGATGTTTTGAAGTATTATGGCTTTTCGTTCCAGCCATAATTTTTCATATAATCATGGTTTTTCTCTCTTCTTCTTTCCTCTCCCTCCCCACTCCCTTTCTCTTCCTCTTCCTCTCCCTCCCTCCCTCTCCCTCCCTCCCTCTCCCTCCCTCCCTCTCTCTCTCCCTCCCTCTCTGAATGTATATATTTTAATTAAAGAAAATTAAAAAAAATGTATAACTATTAGTGGAATCATTAATGTTCATGGATTAATCAATTAATGAAATATTTAAGTTCATTAAAGATTTTTAATCAAATATTTTTTTTAATTTACTGGAATATTTCATTGGTGGATCATATAGAAAATAAGTGTTTAATGCAGAAAATGAATTTATCAAACAAAGTGATTTTTCCTGATGTAATAAGTTATGCAACTTGTCTAATTAAACTAATCTAATTAAAAGGTGAAATTTTGAGTTTCCATATGTTATCAAATAAATATAATTTTGATAAGTTTTCATGCAACTTGATGAAAAACTGATTGAATTTAACATTACCCTTCAAATATTTTGTAACCAAAGTCAATTATGAGACAAAGCCACATTTGTAGTATTTGTGAAGAAAAACTTAAGATCTGGTAAAATGAACAATTTATAAAGATTCAAATTATAGTGGACATATTATTAGAATATATTCTATTAATTAATCAGTTTCAAACAAAATAAAAACCTTTCTTTATTGAAAATTATTAATAAGATATGGTATTCCTGCAGAGTGGACACAAACTTAAATTAAAATTTAATTAACTTTTATTTTTAGTTATGGAGAAAAATAAATTTTACACAGCATTTAAAAATATATCAAATTATTAATGGGAAAATTCTCAGCTTTTAAGCCTGTATAGCTATGAAGTTATTTGAAATATAACACTTTAAAATTGGCTGAGTATTTTTCTGTTAAATATTGCCACACACTTTGCCTACTACACTACATCCATGTGTCAGGTATAAATAAAATACAACATATGAAGTAGTTCTAGTCAGAGTAATAGTCCCAGTTGAAGTAGTAAGAAAAGGAATTAAAAAATCTTCCTGTGTCCAGTCTATTTCCTTCATAAAAAGAAACTGGATTAAAAATAAAGAAAGAACTTTTGTAAAATACTTTTTGGTGTATTAACTACTACAAGAATTAATGTAAGGTTTCTTACAAGTATATTTTGCAATACATGAAATAGCTGGCCACTGTTATTTGAGGATACTCGTCTACTAGGGCAGTTAGCAAATCCCTATTGCAGATGCTTGCTCAGGCGCATTTTGTGTTTATTCAACACCCACAGAGCCCACCTGTGGTTTATACTGCAACTATGCTGAGCAGACCTTAGTTACAGTTTCTGAGAAAGAGTGTGTTATCTAGCATGATCAACATTTTGAACAAGTCCAGCACTCTCAGGCCCTCAGCCACAGTGACTTATGACTTCATGCTAGCACAGCTATCGATGGTATCCAAGGGTTCTGTCTACCCAATTTCACTCACAAGGCTTGTGGTATGGTTTTCAGGCACTTTCCAAAGGTGCCACATGCTGGGATCAACCCTTCCAGTCCAATAAGATCAGGAAGTCTCCTTCCCGACAAATCAACTATAGCGAGATTCAAACTCGAGCCTCATTGTCAGAATGAGAACATTCTAACCACTCAGCCATGTGCCCATCAAATACACATGAAATAATGGTGGTGAAAAGGAGATGCACAAAATAACAGACCAATTGATTTGCAATGCAAGATAACATTTATTAAACAAAATTAACAAAAGGAAAGTTTCAGACAAGAGTTTCTTTTCCTAGAAGTAAATTGCATACACATACATTAACATGAAATGTTAATAACTATATTTTAGTGTAACTTGCCTGTGTGGGTGTATTTTAGTGAGAAATGTTCACAGTCCTTTTAGCTTCAGTGTGAAAAGTTCATGTCACGTAGGTTGAAAGAGGAAAAACCAGAAGAGATGTGTATTTGCTTGCTTTAATACACTAGAGTTGCTGCTGATACAACGTTTATTAAGGTACTTAAACTTAAAAAATTTCTGGGATATATATTATTTGGATTTACATTTTATCTGCTTTCTTCTTTTCCATTCTTTTTTCTTTGTGGTTCAGTATTTTTACAATACCAAATTCCCCTCTCCTCAACTTTCCACACATTAATAACACCCTCCATGAAGAATGAAATTATTTGCAATCACTTACATAAAGCACTAACCATAACATTATGGTAGGTACTAGATATAAACTTAAAATCATATAATATCCCTTGAGAACTTTTAAAGTGAACATTTGTTTAGTTTGAAATTGAATTTTTCATTATTTTCAACAGATAAAGAATGAAGTATGTCCAACCAAACATTCATTATATCCATCAGTTTGCTTCTTAGTTAGAAAACAAAACTCACAAGTTTTGGTCATAATGGTTATAACCTATATATTATGATTAAACAATAGAATTGATAATTATTCCTATTTATTGAAATAATGGCTTTTCGAATTGATAGGGAAATTAATTTCTATACAAATAATTCTATTGTAATGAATCTACTGAAAAGCTATCAATACATTAGATTTACCTTTTTTGTTATAAGTTCTACATGTAATATAAAATAATTTTAAATATTTTCTCTTTTATTTTGAATTTATTGTCATTATATTCATTCTTTAAAGTTATCTTGGAAGAACCTGTTTCTGCCGTCATAAAATGGGTGCCAGTTGCTGTGACATGAAATCGTAAAAGGAAACTCAACAGTTTTCAAATGGGAAAATGTCATTTTTCAAAAAAGGAAAATTTCTTAAATTATTTTTTGAAATCTCCAACAAATTATGCTAATCAAAAATTTTAGCAAATTGAAAATTTTGTGCTTCTCTAAAGAAAAAGCTGATCATCATAGGGAGATGAATTTTCTAAAATGTAGAATCCAAATACATCAGTTCTATTTCTTTCATTTTAAAAATTGTCCAGAAAATGCAAATATAATTCTAAATAAGGCATGAAAAAAAGAGAGCAAAAATGTGAACCATCAAAAAAGAAGAGTAAGGAAAAAAGAGTAATGTAGGAGGAGCATCAAAAAAGAAGAGTAAGGGAAAAGGAGTGTCAAAAATAGGAGTAAGGAAAGAGGTGTATAAAAAAGAAGAGCATCAAAAGAGAAAAGTAAGGAAAGAGGAGCATCAAAAAGAAGAGTAAGGAAAGAGGAGTATAAAAAAGAAGAGTAAGGAAAGAGGAGTATAAAAAGAAGAGTAAGGAAAGAGGAGTATAAAAAAGAAGAGTAAGGAAAGAGGAGCATCAAAAAGCAGAGTAAGGAAAGAGGAGTATAAAAAAGAAGAGTAAGGAAAGAGGAGTATAAAAAGAAGAGTAAGGAAAGAAGAGTATAAAAAAGAAGAGTAAGGAAAGAGGAGTATAAAAAAAGAAGAGTAACGAAAGAGGAGCATCAAAAAGAAGAGTAACGAAAGAGGAGTATAAAAAAGAAGAGCATCAAAAGAGAAAAGTAAGGAAAGAGGAGCATCAAAAAGCAGAGTAAGGAAAGAGGAGTATAAAAAAGAACAGTAAGGAAAGAGGAGTATAAAAAGAAGAGTAAGGATGGGGAGTATAAAAAGGAAGAGTAAGGAAAGAGGAGTATAAAAAAAGAAGAGTAAGGAAAGAGGAGCATCAAAAAGAAGAGTAAGGAAAGAGGAGTATAAAAAAGAAGAGCATCAAAAGAGAAAAGTAAGGAAAGAGGAGTATAAAAAAGTAGAGTCAGGAAAGAGGAGCATCAAAAAGAAGAGTCAGGAAAGAAAACCATCAAAAAAGAAGTGCAAAGAGATTTATCAAACATATGAGTTTATATTCTTTCATTCGATGCCACTTAGCTTAATAGATTGAGCATGGAATTTAAGGTGAGAAAGTTTTCTCTTCATTTACTGTGCTCTATTGGTGAGGCTGAGCAAACATACAAAGAAAATATTTCAGGATAAAGAGAAATGAACTTCTTCAGCATAGGATAAAATTTAACGCTAAACAAAAAAAGAAGCTCTGAAGAAAAGATATCAGTTAAATTATAGACTTCTCAAAAATCATTGTAATTGTAGTTACAAAACTGATTAGTTGTGCTCACAGCAATCATCATATTTATAATCCACACCTTCATAAGTAAATAGCCTAGAAGTCATTATCAGCATTTACTGAACGTTTTGACTTTTTCAGTCTGTCAATGAGAAGACACTCAAAAGATTTTCAGTCTGACTAAAACTCTTGAAAAAAAATTCTGATGTTTAATCATGTAGTCAGTTTTTGGGAAATGGAAGACAACATTTCAGCACCACACCATAGAACTTTTCAGCACTGCACCATAGAACTTTTCAGCACCACACCATAGAACTTTTCAGCACCACACCATAGAACTTTTCAGCACCACACCATAGAACTTTGACAAAAATAGTGATGGAAAGACTGATAATAATTGTAGAATAAAATCTTCCAATATTTTGTTTACACTGAAAAATTTTATTTCATTAAACATCTCATCATTAATAAAAAGATATTTTTTATTCTCAGAATGTCCTCACCAAATCTTTTGGACTGGTACTGCTCTCAATAATTTCCTTTCTAAGAACAATTCTGTCTGAGAAAATTCAATATATTGTGTCAATTAAGATGTGATAGAATTCTATAATTTTGAAAGAATGACCTGGTTCCAATGTGGAGTCTTTGCCAACAGACTGACAAGTTGCTCTGATGTTCAGGCAGGTTGTGGGGAGGGTTAAAATGAAGCCAAGAATATCAAGATTTGCTGGGGTATGTCACTCATTGGCAGAAAGTTGGATACACAGATGAGTGATAAGTGAAATATTTCTTTCACACTAATCTAAATTGAAATTCTTATCAGGCTGGTTGGTTCCTTATGTTGGCTCAGTGGTTTGAGTTTTGTATTAAAGTCCAAAATGTCTGTTTTAATTCCCTATAATCTAGTTAGAAGTGTCAGTCACTTAAAGAAAGACATTTAAACAAAAACTGTTTTCAGGATTGTGTCTGCAAAATCTATGAGGCCAAACCCTGTAGTTAAAAGATGAAAAACAGTTGTTTTTTGTTTAACAATAAGTAAAGCAAAAAAGATATACAAAAATAGGCAAAAAGGAAAATACCCAGAACTAAAAAATAATCTTGGATGAGAAATTTTATTTCAAATTATAAATCTGTGTCTTTCTTCAGAAAAATATGAAATAGTGTGCAACTAGTAACAATAATATGTACTAATCAGCACCCAATCATAATCCCTTCTCCTTAGTCCCCTCTTGGACAGTGCTGTGCCAGGAAAGCTGATGTCCAGCATTAGTTTCCCAGGTCTCATCGTCTATGTTGGCTTGTGTCAGAGATGTTTTCAACTGATCCTTGAATGAACTACACAATGAAAATATTAAAACACTGCATAATATTGTAATTTTTATAACTTTTGGAATTTATTTTTTCTGAGTGAGAATATGGAATCCATAAAATTAATTCTCTAAATTTCACATCTTTTATATACATTCTCACCAACCGTTTTGTTCTAATCATATAAAAAAGATAATTTTAACTAAATACTGGATACATTTGAACTCCTGTGTATCAGGCCTTGTATTTAATTATTTAATAAAGAAGACCAAAGAGAATGAATCCAAAGGAAAATGTTTACTTAAAAATATTCATTTACAGCCACCATAAGCAGTTACTAAACTTGATGCTAAATCACTTCATATTTGTAGAAAGTATATTATCATTATTTGTAAATAAGTAAGGGAGGATTACTCTATGTAAGTATTTAATATACCTTGAGATATCTTGCTTGAGAAATTGGATTTTTCACAGTGCAACTGCAGACACCTTCACATTTTTATTATTAAATTAGCAATGGAGTGAAGAAGAATTTGTTTTATACATCAAATTAGAGCATTTTAATGGGTTGTGCTAACAAAGATCTTGCTCTGATGTGCCATTTTTGCAGTATTATGTCAAAAATTGTACAGAAATTAAGTCATTATTATATAGATGACTATTTGTTTTTCAAGGATTTAAAAAACAAAAAATATGTAACATCAATTTTTGAAGATGTCTGCCCATTAATACAGATTAAAAAAGGAATTTTTTTTATATTCCTCTCTCTCTCTCTCTCTCTCTCTCTCTCTCTCTCTCTCTCTCTCTCTCTCTCTGTTTGTGTGTGTGTTCAGGATGTGGTTTACCATGGTCCTCCACAACTTCCTTTCTTTTAGTTTTCTTAAGATTTATGAGATCTTTTTTGCCTTTGTGATATTTTTCTCTCTATCAATTATTTTCAAACTGCTTTCCTCTGCTTCTCTTGTATTCATGAGTGTTAAATTCTCTATGCCCTCTTTCCTCATTATGTGTACCAAAACTTCAGCTGTTGCTTTCTGATTATTAGCAACAATTTCTTGCAGCTCTTATTCTTTTTAAAACTTTCTTGTTTCTCACATAATACATTCATGACATTCTCAAAATTCATTGGCAAAAACAATATCTCTGTTGTTTCAAGTCTTTTTTTTTCATTTAGAATAAAATTATACAACACTCATTGTTTGCCATATAAGAGAATGGATCAATATCCATTCTCTCATAGCAGTCCAGCACTCTTTTCTTTGTTTGTAATGAAAATTTTCAATCTCTTAATACATTGACTAATTTCTGAATAGCTTACTTCACTATTTCTATGTACATTCAGATTTTTGTGTCACTCTTTACATCATCTGTTGCTATAACTGTTCTATCCATACTTTATTTTTATATCCCTGATATGCTATTTACACTTGGGATAGTCCCTTTTGCTGACAACTACTCCTTCAAACTTATTACAATTAATTCTTGATCCTTTCTTTTTGTTTCCATCAACTACCTTGTCTAAGAGTTTCATTTTTTATGAATCTACTATCAACACTTGGTCATTTGTATAATATATGTGAAAAACAGTGCATATTTTTCTCTAAGATTTCTCAAATATTCAGGCCAGTAGACAAAATTAATAAATAAATATGCTGTTTAATAAACAAATAGTGTGTCTACTTAAACACGAATATCAAATAAAAATAATGTTTAAATAATAAAATCTGTCAGATTAATGAATAAACTAAATCTATTCCTTTCTTTAGAAATTGCTTTGTTTATACAAAACAAAATTTCGAGAAAAATCTGCATTAAATGTAATTTTCTCCTTTTCTTGACCACCGACATATATATATATATATATATATATATATATATAAATTCATATAAATTCATATTCCAAATTGACAATGTGAATTGAGGCCAAATAACATTGTCTTGGTCTTATCAGCCCAAAGAATAATATTTTAGTTGGTATCTGGCTTACAGAAATGTTAGCAAACTTAGATGTACCTTGATATATGCTTTTCATTCTCTACAAGATTGCAAGCTATACTGGCAATGGGTGTTGCTGACAGGTGTGACTGTTATCCCCAATGCTTGAAGAACTTCTTCCAACTTTTTATAAGTAATCCTTAGGTTAATATTTACCATTCTTACAGTCCTGATTTCAGCATGGCTGGAAATCTTTCAAGGAGCATCTGATCAAGAACAGTTCACTGCCAAGCCATAATGCTTCCATTTGCAAACTATCAAACCAGTGTTGCACAACTGCAGTTGTAGCACTTTACTGATGGTTTTGTAACCATTATCTTTATGATAACAACTAACTATATTATCTATGATGTCTGTGGAATGTTCCTTATTTTCAGTATTATGGTTGCTACTCAGTCAATGGTTAGTAAACGACTTATACACCATACTATCAGCCTATATATTTTACAATTGCTCAGAACCAACCACAAAGAATTTTACATACTACAGTGATATTAGTTTACTTCTTTTATTAATGGGTAATTCATTCTTTTTAGCTACATCATTTTAAATGTGTATTTTATAATTTTATATAAATATATTTGTTGAACTATTTGTTCATATATAATACTGTAAAGATGAAACCAGTAGATAATGTAATTTGTGGTAAATACTATATGTCTAGGTAAATAATGGTATAAATATAAATTTTGTTTGTAGTGTGTATTGAATACTTATTTGTGTGTGGGGGGGTGCGTTCCTCATTCATATTCTTCCTGATGATGTGAAGCAGCCTAATGGGGATCAGCAAACTGGGTTCAAATTTCATGTTACTTGTATTAACTTAGTACACATGTTTTCAATAAAGGAATGATTCCACAACCCTGTACTCTTTCTTGTTAGAAGTCTTCACAAAAATCTCTCATCACTAGCATGTCACAAAGAAGAAGGAACTAAGCAAACAACACTCACATCCCATTATTTCCTTCTAGTCAGACTAATATTTAATAATATTTATAATATTTAATAATATTTATAATATTTATAATAGGAGTCATTCACTGTCCTTCATGTTGTCTTCCAAAAGTAATTGATTAACATGCAATATGAACAAAGAATTAAACAGTTTTCTTTAATATCCATTTCACGTTTGTATTCAAGGTTCTACTGATATTCAACATCAAATAATCGACATTTATTATTGATTCCTAGATTTAAATTCTTTTATTTTCTCTCTCCCATGGACTCTATATGGAAAGTTCTGGAGGAAATATTCACTTTTATGCCATCATTTTCTAAAATTAGTGACAATGAATTCAAAACTTATAATTTTTGGATAATTTATCAAAAATGCATTTCGCTCTTGTTTCCATTAAAGGAGTCAATTTTTCACAGCGAATAAATGTGATTTTCAATAATCAGAAAAAATAAAAAGGAACAGAAAATTTTAAATATACATCATTTTATAAAAATACATCTCTATATGCAATATATATATATATATATATATATCCATATATACATATATACACACACTCATTTAATCTATCTATCTATCTATCTATCTATCTATCTATCTATCTATCTATCTATCTATCTCTGTTCCTGCATGTGTGTGAATAGATGTTGAGATTCCATGTCATCAATTTGATATGAAAGCCCTTGAAGTACTTATAATAAAATAAAAGAATAAAATACCTTTAAATAAATATTTTTATATCATATATATATATATATATATATATATATATTAGATAAATTTGAGAAATTTTGTATGATATATACTTTCATATATGTCCAAATTATAGTTTATATGTAAAGTTTGCTCAGATATGCACTCACAGCCCACCCACACACACATACAGGCACACGTACACACATACAAAAACATCTACTGAAATAGACGTATGCTTAGTAAGCTTTTCCTTAATGTTTATTCCCACTCCAACTACTACATTTTACCCAATGTATTCACATAACTTTTACGCACACACGCACACATTTAATGTATTAAGAAAAATGTAAACACATCAGTTTTATATATCAATTTATTAAAGTTTCCAACCATTTTAAATGTACATTTACAGTTTTTTAAGAAAACAAATTTTCACCAACAAATTTCACTCTCTCTCTCATTCACTCTATCTCTCTCTCTCTCTCTCTCTCTCTCTCTACATTTATATATATATATATATATATATATATATATATATATATATATATATATATATTATACTGGTTCACCTAAAAAGTTTGTTGTTTTTGCCATTAGATAGCATTAGGGGCATTTAGTTTTAATTAACTTCTACTCAAAAACTACATTTCATTTTGTTGTGACAGCTGTCATATCAGGGGAGGCATTTTAATAAAGACTTTGTCAAAACTAGTTTATCATTGTTTGTTGATTCTAACCTTTGAAGATGAATGATAATAGTAAGATTTTCATCATGCCATGCTTTTTTTTATTTTAAGAAAGGTAAAAATATGACACAAACGCAAAATAAAGACATGTGCAGTTTATTGAAAAGGCATTGTGAATAGAAATTTTGTACTAGAGATTTTTCACTAAGCAATACTCCAAAATTAAGTAACTCATTCAAGGCTACTATCAAGAAGAATGCAGAAAATAACTAATGTTACTTAGAATATCCAAATCAATTGTCTAAGTTCATCTGTACCAGGATATGATTATGTTATGTCATTTTCATGTGTGACTTCCATGGATGTTAAAAGAAAAACCTTCTTTTTCTATGTGCCATGTCCCTTCGGAACATAGGGAATCATGGCTCTCCACAATTCCCTGCCCTTTTTAGCTCTTAATAAATTTAGTTTTTTTTGTTATAACTCCTAAACCTTGTTGTGCTACCCATTTACTTAAGCTCGCTAAGAGGTTATGCATTGTTTTCCTCTCTCCCTCTTTCCTTCAATTTGTCCTTTGAGTATCAAATTTTCTAAACCCTCTGTCCTTATTATGTACTCTAGAAATTTCAACTATCTCTTCCTGATGTCAACTATAAGTGTTATTTGTTTCCATTTTTTCTAAAATTTCATTGTTGCTCACATGTTTGGTCCATGATATTCTCAGCATTCTTCTGTAGAATTACATATCTGTTGCATCAGATCTTCTTCATCTCTGAGGAGAATGTCCAGTATTCCCCACCATATACAAGGACTGATATTACATAACATTTCAATATTCTTTGCTTTGTTTTTCTGTTTTTCAATTTTTATGTATGACTTTCTACTTTAATATGACAAGAATGTTTTATTTAAAAACTTCTAACTGGCAATGAAAAGTATATACTTTACAACAATGTGAAACCCAAGAGGCCATGATGCAAGCAAAATAAACATGCAAAACATCAGAATTGGAAGAGAATTCTTAAATATAAGTTTCTATGAGAGAATCAAATGACTGAAGGCAATACTGATGAAAAGTGTCCACAATTTGTTAATAGAAAGGATGAATTTATTTTCCTGACACAATTTTTCTCATTAATGTTTTGAGGATGATGTAAATAATAATAATAAGACATCAAAATAATAATAGCATATTCAGAATATAAAATAATAATAAATAATAGTAAGATATATTAAGAATATACATATAGAATGTAAATTCAAGTCTTATAAAGTCTTTATTCAATATTCCCACAGAAGCCAAAGAATGGTTATACACCCAAAAAATATTTTGCTACAAAAATTTGAGCTGATCCTGTCTTTCCCACCAAATCATGATTTGAAAGTTATCCTCAATGGCCACTCGTCTAAATTCTTTCATACTAACGCAGGTCTCCATCATTCATCCTACACTGTTTTTAATTTTCATTAACGAACTTCCCAATGACATCAGCTCTCAACTTGGCAACTATGCTGACGACACTACCATTTACTCCTGCCTCGATAGTAAGGCTGATCAGTCTGACAAGGTTAAAATGGCAGCTGATGTACAAAATGACAGCAAGGCCATTGTTAACTAGTGCAAAAGACGGCTTGTTAATTTTAACAACTCCAAAACTAAACTTCTCTAGAATAATCATCTGAGAGATCACTCACTGCCTTCCATCAGCATGAGTGATGCTAATCTCCAGAAAAATGACTTGTTGCGCCTTCTCAGGCTAACATTCTCAGCTGACATGAAATGGAAAGGCTATATTGAATCCATTGCCAGGTCAACTGCTAAGAAAGTTGCTTCACGGATTTGTGCAAGAGAATTTTTCCCTCCCAAATCCATCTTGCATATCTATAAATCTAACATTCGTCCAGGCTTAGAATTTTGCTGCCATATATGGTCTGGTACCCTTGGTATTTACCAGGAGCTCCTTGATAAGATCCAAAGAAGAATTAGCAATATTATTCATCCTGATCTGGTGGCTTGACTTCAGTCACTTGCTGACTGCCATAAGGTTGCTTCCCTGTGCCTTTTTAATATCATGGTAATTGTTTAGATGAGAACTTCAGTATGGTATTTAAGTGCAGTACTAGAATGAATTCTATATATATATATATATATATATATATATATATATATACATGAAGAAATATAGTTTTAAGGTGTGCTATATTTATGGGATAAGGTGCTCAATATCAGAGATAGAGCGTATGTACATATAAATATAAAAGTGAACATTGAAGTCAGCACTCAGAGGCAACAGGCTGTTTCATGCTAGACACAATTGTCAAGCCGCCTATATATATATATATTGTGTATTTGGCCAGCAATCCCTCTTTTATAGGTTCATTAAAGACAACTGACAAGGTACAGCAATTAAGCTTTTTATTTCATTTTTGGACAATTTTTACACATTTTAAGTCCAGAAAAAAAATACTTACAGACACAAAATATTAAATAAAACGCTTAATTGCAGTACTTTATCAGTTGTCTTTATTTTTTTTTATTTTAAGAAGGAATATATATATATATATATATATATATATATATATATATATATAATAAGATAAAGTTAATTGGTAATTCATATGGATAATTCCAGGGAGGATATATATATATATATATATATATATATATAGTGTGTGTGCGTGTGTGCAACTAAAATGTCTATGATGTCTATGTCCCTACATGTCTATGTGCCAGCTGGTGGATGGTAGAATTTATACCAGGAAGTCAGTATAAATATTTCATCAAACTCTTTAACCTTCTAATGCCCTTAATAATAAAATCTCCTTCTGTCAGCCTTCTGAGATACCCTGCCCCAATTCAGAATTTGTGAGGTGAACTCTTTTTTTCTTTTCAGCTGACCATTTGGAAGTAATCTCTTCTCCAGTCACAACATCACTATCAGTAGAGACAAGCACAGATTGTATTTTCCTCTTTCCCTGTGGCCTTATATCCTTATTTTATCTTGGGGTGAGGAAGGATAAACTAATCAAATGCCATTTAGGGTCTCTATTTTGATAAGAGGAAAATCATCATCATCATCATCATCATCTTCTTCTTCTTCTTCTTCTTCTTCTTCTTCTTCTTCTTCTTCTTCTTCTTACACCCCCACCCAATTTCAGTTATCATTTACCCAAATTTGTCTTTATTTTCGCCATCTGAAACAATAGCAAGGAAAGTAATAAAAAAAGTGTTTAGAATGGTCTTCTTTTATTTAGTCTATTCTTTCTTTGTCTCTGTCATCATTAGCTTTACTAATAATTTCTTTCTTCACAAACAAAAAGCAGAGCAAATAACACTAAAAATAAAAGTTAATCACTTCCAAATGAATCCCTGCTGGTGGCTGCCATCAAGAGACCAGTGGAGGAGCCATACCAATAGCTCATGAAATATGCCAAACTGCACCCAACTTGTGACAGCTGAGAGTCAGTAAGTTTTTAAAAGAGGTAAAAAAAAAAGATGAAAAACAGAATGAAAAAAACTCTAATGGGATCTCTATGAAAGATTCAGTTTGGGATCAAAGACATGACTGAACTCCCAATCTCCCATTAAGTTAAAACAGTTAGACACTCCCTGAGGGCTATAAACCCTAGAAATCTCATTAACACCCCTAGACATAACATTAGCAGGAATGAAATCAGCTTTCCTGCAGCCAAAACATTTTTGTACTTTTAAAATTAATTTATTTGGTAAAATCTTCCCAGTGAGAAAAATCGAAAACTTTACATAATTAATATAAAGGTTATGACATTATTTTTGGGAATACAAGATGTACCAGTGTTTTAGAGGCATCTTTATTTTGAAAAGAGATTTGTCTAATATCCAATGAAAATTAAAATATCAATTAGGCAATTACCACCTTAACTGAACTGGTGATGTACAATTTCACATTTGAAAGCTATATTGTTATTATAAATAACAAAATCTAGGGAACTGAACCATTCCTATTTAAATATATATATATATATATATATATATATATATATATGCACATGGCTTGTGCATACACACACATGCACACACACACACATATATATATATATATATATATATATATATATATATATAGAGAGAGAGAGAGAGAGAGAGAGAGAGAGAGAGAGGGCACCTCGAGGTGGTGTAATGGTTAGCAAGCTTGTCTTGCTAGAACATTATGACTGAGTAGTGAGTTCAATTCTCACTGGGTGCCCCCTACCTTTGACCTTGTGCCACATCTAAGCTCTACTTGGAAAATCAATATATATATATATATATATATGTATATATCATTAATAACTTTGGTGAATAGCAGAAGTGGCCAAATTTTGACTTGCGAGCCACACACTGCTCTTTGACCTTTAATTGTAGAAATATGGTAGCTGATCTCCTTTTTTATCACAGTTAATATAAAAGGTAAATAAGAAAAATTTCAAGTTTTATTTACTGGGTATGAATTGAGACCCCATTGTATTAAAACATAAGTTTAATGTTCATGTGTATGTAACAAAAAAGTATGTATAAGTTTTGTTCATGTTTTGCAATTCTCAAACATCTGAACTTTATCATATGTGGGTTTCACATTAAGCAAATTTGGCCATTATGGTGTATAAGATACAACAAACAGATTTTGACATAAAATTTTAAGGTAAAAAAGAGCATCTTATACAACAAAAAATATGGTATTTAAAAATTTATTACTTCTTCCCTATTTATTAAAAATAATAAATTTAAAAAGCAAGATTTATAATATTTGGTGGTTTTACCTTTGTTTTATAATTGTTTGAAAATTTAGTTTTGAATTCATTTCAAATCCTTATGAATCTGATAAAATTATGGAACTGTTTTAGGAAATGAATGTAAAGATTTCAATTGAAGCTGTTGCTAACCAAAACCTCCCAATTTACCCATAAGCAATCACACAAGAGAGATCAAATATATATAAAGAAAACAATTTCAAAATATGTGCCAGAGACATGTAAAATTAATCTGTAGACTCCCTGAAGGTTTAGCAAAATCAGGTTAAAAAAGCTACTCTAGAAATAGTTCAAATATAATTTCTTAAAATAAAAAATGTTTCTATAGAAATGTGCATATAAATATCTCCATAGATATTTGTCTAAATCTGTATACATATATACATCTCTACAAATGTTTCTATGCATTTATCAGTTGTTCTGATTTATGCTAATGTGGCTGTGATTCTGATATCATCCCACAGAAAATGTTTGCCATTTGTCAGGCAGACATAAAGATCAAATTTCAGAAGCTAAAAGAAAATTCTTTTAATCTGGACATGTTTTCTTAAAATCTTTTCATTGCTTACCATAAAAATATTCCTTACAGTGAAATCATTAAACTGCATGTGGTCTTATCCAAAAAGTATCCAAACATTTTGAACTGCCATAAAAAGAACTAGTTACATAAACTTGAAGCAATTTAACAGTCAAAGGGGACCTTACTGCTCATGTGTAAACAAACAGTCCACTTTGGGTTACTCAACTGGCAAAGAGACACTATTAGGTGAGATTTTACTGTGCAATTCTTGTAGCTGTAGTGAGTACAAATATTAATAACTTCCTTTACCCACTCCCTTCAAATTCAGGTTGGGGACAAGCTGAGGAAAAAGACAAAAGAAATTTGCGAGCCTATATAAAATTTTCTTTGGACCAATGAAAATTTCACATAGGCTCGCAAATTTCTTTCCATCTTTTTCCTCAGCTCAACCCCACCTTGAATTTGAAGCAAGTGAGTAAAGGGAGTTATTATTTGTACTAACTAGATAGTCATAATGAATCAAGACATTTTGAAACTTAGACATTTATGAATAGAAACTATTTGAATGATTAAGTAAACTTTGAAGGATGGTTCAGTGTGTGAAATCCGTATAAAACTTTGGTAGCAATACACTTCGAAATTGGTTAGGAATCCATTGAAAATGATTCTTGATTCAGAAAGCCTTCAACATATACAACACCTAAAAATGTCAAATGTGTATGGGTTGCAATCAAAGGAAATTGGCAATTGACAATGTGAGAATTAGTAAGGCTGAGGATTCTACAGACATTCTTATAAATATCCTGCCATTTTGAATATCTCAATCTGTTTTGTTTTTTTTACCAAAGCTAATACTGATGTCAAAAGGAAAGAGATTTGAAACCATGAATGAAATTAAACAGTATGCCCTTAAACAGATGATGGCAATCCCTAAAGCAGAATGTTTTGAAAAGTGGAAGAAATACTGAAATAAATGTATAAAATCCCAAGAGGTCTACTTTGAAGAGGACTAAGGTGTTGTTGATCTGGGGAGGCTTTACTTTTTGTAAATATTAAATGGCTAGAACATTTCTGAAGAAAATTTATACAAAATCATTCATTAGGCTATGACTACCAGCTAAGTGAGGCTTGACAGCAAAAAAAAAAGCAAAATTTAAAATCTTTCATATCTGAGTCAAGAGATCTTTTAAAAGAAACAATTTTAATAGATAACAGCCTTGAAACTTATTTAAATTGATATTAAGATAAAACATGACTGAGTGAACATTAAGAATTAAAAGGAATTTTAATGAAGTTCAAATCTCCTGATGAGCAATAAACAGTAGCAACAAATCAACAAAGTTACCCAAAGCACAAGTTGAAGAAAGAAGCAACTATTTTAATTGATGAAAACATTATTGACTGATGAAAAGAAACAGTTTTCTTTAATTTCTCATACAAACTCATCAAACTGTATCAATAAATTGGCTCAACCATTCTATTTATTTTATTGGGCTAATTTCATTTCTGCTGTATAAATTATTATTAGAAATGAAAGAGAAATCCCATGATCCATCAGTCTGCTTAAAACAATAATTTTTATTGAAAACTTCCTGAAACAATCAACATTTGAGATCTTCCTGTATGAATGTATTTCATAAATATCTGTTCATTTAATAACCTCCAAGAGTGGAAATTACAGTTAAGTGAAATTGTCTGAAATTGTTGAATGCAACAAATTCATTTAGTTATGAGAAATGAGAAATGCTTCTAATGGAAGAAGGTCCAAAATGAAATGCAATAATCAATTGTAAAGAGCTTTACAGCACTTCTTTTAAATACAGTCATTTCTGTTTTGTTGCACTACTGAATCTTCTAAATATTTATAAAGTTTAACTTTGCAAGACCCAATCTCAAATAAGAAAAGATTAATAAGGGGCATGAAGATTTTTTAAAGCATTCTTTCAAGTGTGAAGAGATTATAGCCAAGAAAATCAACATCCAACATCCTGACTTTTAACTGGGTTTGAATAATTATCTTTGATACAAGTGGGAAATATGCAACTATCTCAGCCACTAAGCAGGCCAAATAACTCAACTGTTATGACAATGTACAAATAGTGAGGCTTCTTTTTCATGAAAAAGAGATCAATCTTTATAATAAAGATAATATGAATATGATTAATTTGAAAGATATTTAAATAAAATATATTTTCACATTTAATTGATTAATATACTGAATGTTTATGGTTTATTAACTCTTTGTGGGTTATTTGGATTTTAAGAATAATTTCTTTGCAAGCTAATAGTACATTAACAATTTTTGAGAATAACAATGATTTTTCCACAAATAAGTCCTACTAAGCCTGTTCTGTCCTATTATTTAATTCATAACTGGAAGAAGGAGATGGAATCATACCTTTTCCCAGAGGTATTTGCACATAAATGAATGTCTCAAAACCAACTGTAATCCAAACTTGGTTCTCTGATTTCTCATTCCAAACCGTTATTCATTACACCACCCAAACATCAATATTTTCATGAAGAGGAATTAAGAAAACAAAACTTTGACAATGAAGGATAAAAAGAAATATTGGGTTGAAAACAAGAAGCATGAAATATATTTTGAACTTAACTAATCTGGTAAAAATAGTACAGACAAATATTCGTATAATGGATTTTCCAAAATGATGAAACTTAGGAGAAAAGTGACTATATATATATATATATATATATATATATATATATATATATATATATATATATATATATTATTTACTTTTTAAATATCAATTTTATCCCAACTTCAAAGTTTCTTGATAAAATTTCCAGTTTTCAGGGGGTTCTGATTTTAAATGATATATCTAATTTTTTCCAATTTTCTCAATTTGTTCCACATCTTTTTCAATCTGCTTTTTTACTTTGTTTTGTACACACGGGTATTCATGAATTTAACATTCTTTTACACACACACATTCATGAAATTTTGCTTTTGTTTATGTGTTTCATTTTTTCAACTTTAGTTTTTTTCTTCCAGCTGTTAATTTTTTCTTTGAAATTAAATTTTTCTTCAAAATTAAATTAAATTTTTTTTATGTTTTACATAGAAGCTGCTACATTATTTTATATTATTAATTAAATTGTAATATTTGCTAATTTGTAATTAATTAAATTATAATATTTTATGTTGTATTTTTATTATTAATTAATATTATTGATTAATATTTTAATTGATTTATTATGTTATATTATTATTAAAGTAACAAAGTAAATATTTGTTAATATGTTGACATTGACCCATTATTTCATTCTTCTGAAGATCGGGTTATGACAAGGACCATCCTTTCATAGAAATTAGCATTGTCAAGCATTTTTTCTCTGTCTTCATAATCTATGTATTGAGCGCTTTACTTTACTGAGTAGGCAAATGTTTGCCTTTCAGACTTTTTTCTTTTTTTCTTATTCCCATTCTTGTTTGAAATTTTAACTGGATTAAAGATATTTAGGTCTTTTTGAAAGTTGTCTGTTGTTTCCACCAACAGTTTTGTTTTTTCTTTAATAATAAACATATATATATATATATATATATATATATATATATATATATATATATATATGGATGAAGTTGTTAGTCTGTACCTAGCTTCCAACCAAATTTGAAGAGCCCACTATTTAACCCATACCTAGGAGAAGGAATGATTTCCCAAAAGTATTTGCACAAAAGTGAAGGCAACTAACTCAACTGGAATTTGAACTTGGCAACCAATTTATCATTCTTGACCACTAACTATTATACAACTTACATGTCCACTATACAACTTAGAGCACTTTTCATCTCTTCAGGCCAATATTATTGTAGGTGTTGATTTCCTACCAAAATTATTTAATTTATAGCAACTAATGTTCTTCAAATTCCTGTTCTGAACCACTGAATCCCAGATTAGTGGGATTCAACTTGTACTTTAAGATTTGGCAATTCACACAAAGGTCAGCCTATCTATCTCTCTGGTTGCTAGGAAACTAGGCTTAGTTGTATAAAAAAGAAGAGAAATTCCTCAAAGAATTAATGTAGTCTTTTCATCAAATTTCAGGATGAAGTTAAGCCTGGAAATAAATCTATAAAAATCAACCAAAGGCTGGAAAAATGTTGAAGACGAATTTTGTATTTGTTAATTATAAGCAGAGCGATTGGAACAGTTCTCAAGATTTCTGTGGAGAAGCTGGAAGAACGGCTGCAGCTCAAAGAAGGAACTGAGATATTTCTGATTATGGTATTGTTGACAGTAAAAAGATGAAGAACACTGGAGATCTGAAGAGACTTTATTTATGTAAATGGTTCTCATTTGGCTGAACATATTTAGAGATATCACATCTAGTTCTTATTTATTAATACTCAGCATTTGCTCACCACATTTATTATATTCTGACTGAATTATTCTTTTGCATTCACATATGTAAATATACAGACAAACATACATAAATGTTTGATTAGCCATCATTCCAGCTATATCATTACATATTCTAAATAGATTTTCACAACAACCTAAACATGTCTTTAAAGTTAGTGGCTTGCTACATAGAGCTGATCCCATCACCTGAAACTCCAAGGTCATTTCTTTTTAATAAAACAATGAAGCATCACAACCAGTGGCCTTTTTAGCTGCAGGAGTTTCCAAAAAGAAGGTTGATTTTGCCACCAGTCTGCTTTAGGAATTCCACTCCTGGTTTGAAATCAGAGTTATTTGGGTAGCCAACCAAAGCTAGAGAACCTGATCTTCCCGGCTGTGAGGAGAAATGGATTTTTGTCTTTCTAAAAAAGGTTTGCGAATTTCATTTGTTTTTTAGGCACTGTTACACTACTCCACATCTCCAATACACACACACACACACACACACACACACATATATATAATGGTTGGCTACTCTTGTTCTCTAAGCACACCTGTCTGCAAAGGTGGCTAATTAATCTCTATCAAAGACAGTTGCTCAACATCCAGTGCCAACTTGTGCTTTATATTGGAATTATGTGAAGTGAACTTTAGTTATTGTTTCTGGGAAAGAGAAGATGATCTGCAGTATGAACAACACCAGTACACTCAAACTCTCAGTCACAATGGCTTATGACTTTGTGTCAGCACAACTTTCAACAGTTTTGAACAGTTCCCTCTAGGCAATTTCCCTCAAAAAATTTGGGTCAACTTGTGGTTTGGTTTTCAGGCATTTTCCAAATGTGCTACACACTGGGATTACCACCACTGACAAAGCAAACATGGTGAGATTTGAACATGGATGTTGGGATCAGCAAGCAAACATTCTGACCACTCAGTCACACACCCATCTATATTCACATATATACATACATACATACAAAAATACATACATGCATATAAAAAAGCATGCATGCATACATATAAAAATATATATATTAAAGTGCTTACATATATACAAACATATGAAAATACATATATACATACATACAATAAAATATGGATACATACATACAAATAAAAATGTATACCTATATATATATATAAAGATACATACATATATACATACATATAAAATGCATACATATAAAATATATGTATATATACATACATATATATAAAATACATACATAAATATAAAAATGCATACATATATACATATAAAAATGCATACATGTAAAATACATACATAAATGCATGCATATAAAAATGCATATATACATACATATAAAAATGCATATGTACATAGATACATACATATAAAAATGCATACATACATATAAAAATACATACATGTAAAATACATACATACATGCATGCATATAAAAATGCATACATATATATGGTGATTGTTCAGTTGATTATGAGGATAATCATCTGTACTGCATAAATATATATCTGCTGCCATTACCTGTTTATAGGCCATGCATTGACTTTTAAAGCAAGAAATGTTTTCAAAAGCTCTATTACATTTTGCTGACAAACAAATTCAATTTGGACATTTGTGTGTCTGTGTTTTCCTAATTCATATTATGCATCTTCCAATGACTGAGATCAGATTTGATTTTACAGTGCTTTTAACTTGGGGTACAAGTCAAGTCCTACTGTTGACAGTAACATTTATTTTCAATCTGATGAATATCTATAGAAATATGATGGCTGCCATCTCATTGTCAAATATGACCACCAGAAAATGACGTTGTAAGAACGAGTTGTGTTTTGAATGAATGCAGCTCTTTAAACCAAACAAACTTTTAAAACCTATGACACAAAGTTGGCAGATATGAGAAACGTACATTAAATCTATTTTTGTAACTGTTTGCTTGTCTTTTCAACCAATAAATATAAGTACATACATACACACATACATACATCTGTATAGTTTGGTTGTTTTGTTTAGAGGCATATCAACACCTCTATGGGTTATTTAATGTTGAAATCTAAATATTTCATATGCAGTTTTATTGTTTCAACTATAGATATTTTATACATAATTTTATATAGTCAAGGTAAACATATGTTTTTAGATATATAGTTTGTAGATGATAAAATGTATTGCTGGTAGTTTTTTTTTTAAGCATTTCTCCCTAAGCAAGGTGAGAGTGTCACTAGCATGCAAGCGGTTACAGAGAGTAGAGAACAAGAGTAAAGAGTCGTGTTTGGGGAGAGCATAAAGAGGACGGGGAATAAGATCAAGGTATCAGAAGATGTTGATTGAATATTTGAAGGTTATAGTTATCAGGGAAGCAAGTAAGAAGAAGATAATTCCATAGATGGGCAGTACAAGAGAAGAAGTTGTTTGAGTAGAAGAGACGGTTACATTTAACTGTTTTGACAGTGAAAGGGTGCGACTGAGATGCCGACCTAGTAGCTCACTTAAATTCATGCAGTCTAGGAACCAGAGAAAGCAACTCGTTGGAACAGTTTCTGTGAAAATACTTATAGAAGAGACAGAGGGAGGCCACGGTACATCTGAGAGAAAGTGACTGTAGACTAGATGCCAGATCTGTTACATTGCATATCTGTCTCTGGATTTTGTCAAGGACCTGAGACTTACATTGGGGGCACCAGACTATATATGACAGCAATATTCCATGCAAGGACAGATGGTTGATTTATAGATTTGAAGGATGAACTCAGACAAGGAAAACTTTCTGGCATGACACAGTGAACCAAAATTTTGTACTGATTGTCATTTTTCTATAAAAATGTATTATAACTGGTCATTTTTCTTAGAAATATATTGCTAGTATTTTTACCATAAAGTATTTTTATATTTTCTTAGTGAACCACAAAACAAAAGTCAAAATATTATTTTCCCATAGCTGGGACCCTAACAGGTGCTACCACCTTGGTTCAGAGTGGACCTGGGAACAACAGTAATTAAGAGGTGGTTCATTCCATGCTCCTTAAAACCTCCAATCTTTCAATCAGAGGGCTTGCTGCCGGATGTAGTTTATCATCATAACCAGAACAAGCATCTGTATAGCTATAAACGCATTTTTATACACACACACACACATATACATGTGCATGTACCTATGCATATATCCAAGCAAATTTATTTATTTCAAAGAATATTTATGGCATTGTTTTTATTCTTTCCATCTTGTTGTATGGATCAGTTATAACAAATTTAGTATCATACATAAGGAAATTCAACATGGAATAAGCTATACTAGAGGAAGTTACAAAACCAAAATATTAACCTGAAAACTTGATTCATATTCTGAAATAGCCTCATCAGATTGAGACTTTCATATAGATGCTATGCATAGCGACAAACCCATTTATAAATATCTGTATATCAGCTGCATACAACCACTTTCTAAGATCAATGTTTAAAATGGATTTGATTGAGTGAAGCCAGTAGATCTTGATGAAGACCTCACTGATTTGATCCTCATAGACTGGCACTAAAGAATGACAAAGAACAGTACCAAATAACAGAAACCACATCACTTGAGAACATTCAACAGCAGCAATAACTAAAATGGACAGCACATATAAGAAAAAATTGGCATAATCAAAATATTGACTTTTCACACTACTTCAAACAAAAGGTTAAGAAGGAAACCCTCATCAATATTGGAAAGAGTAGTAACATCTACTGGATTTGATAAACCTATTTTCCTGAAAAATTATTTTAAAAGAAAGCTTTTATAAATTTCAATCAACCATAGTACAAGCTACTCAGTCAATGAATACCATTTCCTTATAATAAAACAGCTAATATTACCAGTACCATTAAAGATGAGGAAAACAGATACTACAGTTTGATCCCAGCCCAATAGCCAGAGAATGTAACACAAGTATCACTGGCTGCTCAGTCGATTAATGCCAAATGTTTCCTTATAAAGAAATGGCTAATATTACCACTGACATTACCATACATATGTTTACATATACCCAAATAAATGATAAATGTATAAAGTAGATTTGTAGGAATTACTTATTTTCCAGTTAGCAAATTTACTCCAATATTCTGATCACATTTTTTCTCTTACACAATTTTTTTGTCAGCATCAATGGGGCTCACTTAAATTATTCAGTGTTGTTTTGGCTTACTTGATCAGAGCAAGAATTTTAAGCAATCGATCTAATAAGACCTGATGTCTAGCAAAGTGCAATAACACTAAACATTCATTACATTATTTTCAAGACAGCAACACAAATTCGACAGTTATTGAAATGTAATACGAGCAGGAAAAAAACTCAGCTCCTAATATATGAGACTGTTTCAATAGGAAACTGTCAAAAACAGACAAATACATCATCTATTGTTATTTGTGCGATTATTGCTTATTCATTAATTGGTGAATATACATATTCATAAATACATAGGACTTTATGCAAACATATAACATGCTCAGAAGAACATGCTCATACACATTCTTGTAAAGTTTTCTTGTTTTTTTTCCAGAGCAAAGAGAATATCAGTGAAAAATTCTTGTCAAAAACTTTTTCCTGCAAGTGAGCAAAAGAATCCTTTCCCTTCAATTTCTCATCAACATAGAATGAGAAACAGTCATACTTTGATTTAATTACCAAACTAATCACTCATTTTATTTTAAAGGAATTCCATATTAGTGTCCAATTTGCTTCAATGTTCTTGAAATGAAATAACTTTAATAACTGCCACAAATACTTTTGAAATTTTTTTCATATACTGGAAATCAATTCTATTCTTCTTTATATGTTAAACCCTTTTCCCATGATCAATCATAACTAGTTTTTCACTCATTGTGTCTAGTGTATGACTTGACATAAACCAGTTTAATTCAAATTAATCACCAACCATTTTCATCACCTAATATGATTCTTTATACTAACCTACTTACATAGTTATGATATAAATGATGTTTCTTTTTCTCCTCAAAACAGATTATCATAAGTTACATTTCTTATACATCAGATAATCATTCTACTCAGGTGAAAAAGCTTTGTGCAGTTTAATGACAAAGCTCAGCGCCAAAGTTCTGTTGGTGCTGAATTATTGGTGCAACAACCAGTATTTAGCCACAGACTATTTATATGAAATATTCTTTCAAGTATTAAGTCTTTATCCATGAATGTCACTACTTTCCAGTCCTCTTCTGCTCCTTACACAAACTGAGCCATTTTTGTCTAGTCTCTTAAAACATAAAACCTACCCTGATGAAGTGGGGGGGGGGTGCAAGAAGAGTAGGAGAAATCTAAAGGGTGCAGCTGGTTTGTTGGTTTAGGTAGTTATCTCCCTGGATGAAGAATTCATGGATAAAGGTGGATGAAAATTCTCTTTTGTGGAAGTCTTTAATATTACATTTTATTCATAAATATAAAAATATTTTTCACCAGTCTTGCAAGAAAAATCAGATAGTTAGATATAAATAGACTTTCATATTGTTGAGGAATGTTGATTAAACTTCATCCACTTTATCCTGAAACTGGAAGCAGGTAATACATACCTGATGCAAACAAATATGTTTTTAACTATATTTTAAGTAAAAATCATTTAAGTAATCATTAGATTAATTGAATCTTATATTTCTCTAATGGCTTCTTTACTTTTTCCTGAGAGGTGGATTTTTAACTATTTTAAATTAAAATCCTAATATTATCAACAAAGTTAATTTTGGTTGACAGAAGATTGACATCTAAAACAATTTAAAACCTGATTTAAATAATAAAAATAATTCTTTTAAGTAACTTTATACTATTTTTTGTGATTAAAAATAAAAATAAAACTTTAAAAAATGATATTTAATTGGTGCAATATGTTTTAGAATTTTTACAAATAAATTCTGTGATCACTTGTACAATTTGTAATGATTTTGGTACCAACTTGGTTGAGTGTGGTAATAAAATAAGCACATCCCATCTCCCCTCTCACTTGTAACCATCCACTATCATAAAATAAACATTTCAATGCTAAAGCTGAATTAGTAAAATAAAACTTTTTTCTATTTTTTTACATTAAAGTTTACCTTGTACAAGGTCCTCAAGGTAGAGTGAATCTTAATAAGCTTCTACTTAGACCTGTTGCTCTATTAGATTGAGATATACAATTACCATTTTATGTTGACATATCTTGATGTTATGCTTACAAAATATGAGTCATGTAGGTATTTATTTGTGTGCCCACATCGCAACAGAATATGACTCAAGGTCAGAGTTTAATGTGGAATTTCGGAAATGTCATACAAAAATTGCTCAATCTTTTAAAACTTCCCCTCTTGGAGATGCCTCAGACACTGAGTAATGTCCCCAGCTCCCACCCAAAGGAGAAGTACTGCCTGAGGAGATAGTCCCCTGGGACATGAGCTGATATTAATTTCAACTTTCTTAGCATAAAGATACCAGATGTATCAGGTATCTTCACTGAGATATGATCAAAACCATAGTATTTTGTGCATTATAAAACAATGGACATTGGCTTTTATATTTATCTATATTTCTGAAACATGGTATTATAATTACTTACACTATTTACATTGACCCCAAGGACACATGGCCCAGTGGATAAAAGCATTGGTTGAAGTAATCCAGTGATTTGACTCAAAGAGTTGTGAGTTCAATCCCTGGCCACAGCACAGGTGAACAATAACTTAGAGAGTTACATTACTAAAGGAAAATAACCGAGATATCCAGAAAATGTATGGAACTAGAACAATGTACCCCTACGAAGTAAGTAAAGGAATTTGTTCAAAATTCCAACATATATCTTCAAGTAAATGGCAAACCATTATCCATCCTACATATCCTCATAATATGCATCTCTTACTCCCTCCTTGTGAACCATGACAGCCTCATTTAGTAAGTGGCTCTGGAACAATAATATAAAAAAAGAAAAATATAGATTAGATTACAAAATACAGCATACATAAAGATTAGAACATCATCCTGAAGAAGATGATATAAAAATAAAGAGACTACCTATGAATGATTGGTGACACAACCAACTGAAATGTTGACTGGAAATTGCTCCAAAACTTAATATCATAGAACATAAAAAAATTAAATCTATATATTAATACTATACTAAGTATCTACTAAAAACAGAAAATATTAAATTAAGTGTTACCCACTTTTTGAAAAGATCAAAGGGTTAAATGAGTTTTAAAACTCAAGACAGGAAGCACCGATGTCTAAGTTTTCTTTTCTTTCCATTCTTTTCCCACTCTCCTCTACTCTCTACTTTTCTTCCTTCCTTCTTTTGTTTGCTTTTCCCAAATCTTTTGTCAAGTGGAAATGAGCAGATAAGTAATTGATGGTGCTATTGTGTGTAGGTGAGGGCATGTAAAACTTTTTACTGCGCATGGATATCACTGTGATCCTAGACAAAAGTGACCATTGATCTGAGGAAAAATATGCAGAATCTGATCCTAGGTAGATGTATCACTGCATATGTAATAACCCAATATTTCTTTTTTACAAGTACTATGCTAGTTAAGTACTACACCACATCAAATTAAAAATATTTGCCCAAAATGTGAATAATTACCCAGAAAAGTTTTAATAAACATGTTTTTGCACAGGGATAGAGAAATGTTGCTACAAATTGTTTACTGGAAATTTTGAATGAAATAAAGATGGCGATGAATATTGCACTAAAATAAGAAAACTCATCTTGAATCAATTTTTATACAAAATAACATTTTACTCTAGATTTTGACTTTTCTTTTTTATTCTAATGTCTCATCCAGTTATTTCCATTATCAAAACTTCTTTTTTTTTGCTAGTCATGTGTTTTAGATTAGAATAAATAGAACTTTTCTATAGCAAATAAATATATTTAGAAGCAGGGGTCCTTCAGTCCACTGGCATAATCATAATTTTGTCAGTGATACAAAGAGATTGTATTCTTAAAAGTAAAAGTGAATATTGTCATGTTTTGTTCTTTATTCTTTGCTTTCCTTTTCTCCAATTTACTTTATTCCCTTGAAGCAAAACATAATTTTTTTCTTCCCTTTTTCTTTCTCACCTACATTTCTTCATTTCATTCTTATTGTTTATTTAGCTTTTTTCCTTTCATTCTCTTTCTTCTTCCTTTCCTTTTTCTCCCATATTATTTCTTCTTTTTCTCCACATTTCTTTCCTTATTTTTCCCCCTTTATTCCCCCTGTTTCCTTTCTTCTCTTTCTTTTATTCTCTCTCTTTCCTTTCTTTCTATCCACATCTTTTATTTTGCAGCTGATACGGCCCTTTCCACCACTTATAAACCAATCAAGCAATCTTTATCCTTGAATTCTTCATCCAGGGAGATAACTGCCCAAACCAACAAACCAGCTGCACCCTTCAGATTTCTCCTACTCTTCTTAGCCACCGCCCCCCCCACCATCAGGGTAGGTTTTATGTTTTGAGAGGCCAGACAAGAGTGGCTCAGTTGAAACCAGTTTGTGTGAGAAGCAGAAGAAGACTGATGATCTGGAAAGTAGTGACATTCATGGATAAGGACTTAATACTTGAAGGAAACTGTGGGAAATGCCCACCACTTAAGCATTTTGCCACTTTTTCTTTAACCAAGATAGATTAAATGAGAGTCCAGTGGCAATGGGAAGAGATTTTAAGAGTATTTCCTTCTTCAAGTAGGGAGAGCACCTCTGGGTCTCAAAAACACTTTGGAATATTTAGCAGGAAGCAATAAAAAGAATTTTATATGACAATCATTAAACTTTTACCATTAATTTTCATTTTTAATGATGATTATTGAACCAGAGACATTTTTCATTTTCAAAAGATCAAAGAATTCTATTTTCTTTTTACAAATACATGAAAAGAAATTGTTTTCTAAATTTTTATCAAGTTGGTATATAATAATTGATTATGTTTTTCCACAGTATTTCTTTCATATATTAGAAATATGAAATAAAAAATTCTCTTTGTGAGTGAATATGAGCATAATATATATATATATATATATACATATATATACACACATGTATATATATATATATATATATATATATATATATATATATATGAAATAACTACTGAAATTGTGTTACTGCCCCTGGTTGGCAGCTGACAAGGTAGGGTATCACACATTCTTTCACACATTGTATGTAGAAAATATATTTATATCAAGACATACTCATGCATATATACACACACACAAACACACATATGTATATAAGTGTATAAGTATCATTTGTATTTATCACATTCCTTTCAAAGAACACAACCAAGTAGTGAATCCAGTCATCACTGAGTGGCCCATACATATGGCACAATATATATATATATGTTTGTATGTACATATGTATGTATTTTTTAAAGAAGTAATGGATTTTTATTCATTAATTGGGCAAATATTATTAGTACATATATATATATATATATATATATATATATATATATATATATAGAGAGAGAGAGAGAGAGAGAGATAGATATAGATATGGATATATGTTCAAATCCTGCTGGAGAGCACATATTTTTCTTTAATAAGATTTCTTGAATATTCAGGCCAGTAGATGAAAATAAATAAATATGGTGTTTAAGAAATAGACAGAGTGTCTACTCAAATATAAGTATCCATTGAAAATAATGTTAAAAGTAAGATATATATATATATATATATATATATATATATATATATATATATACATACATAATAATAAAATAATATAAATTTTATTCCTCACTGTTTGGCACAACACTGAATTTCATGCACATGCCAATCATCAGGCATGGATTGAAAACAGACCTTTGCAAAAATTTAAATAATAATATTTAAAATTTACTAAAATCTGTTTTCAATCCATGCCTGATGATTGCCACATTCATAAAATTTTGTTCTATAACAGTGAGGAACAAAATGTGCATTTACTATTAATATTATGAATTTTGCTATGTTATTTTACATTGAGCACTGTTTTATTACCAACAGTACTTCTCGTACAGTAATATATATATATATATATATATATATATATATATATATGTAGGTATATGTACATATATTTTGTATTACTTTAGATATATCTGTTTAAAAAGCAAATCCATTTATAGGCAAACCACTGTCAGGCCTAATGTGCTTGAACCACTCAGCCACAGAAAGCCTTCACAGTCAACCAAAGTCCAAAGGGGATCCAGGTGAAAGCCCTGCCAGAAAGTACATGTTCTTTATTAAAACTCACAAATACATAGATCAGTAGATGTAAATTTACACTGTTTAAAAAACAGGAATTTCTGCTCAGACACATGTATTGAGTAAATATAAAATTTTGAAGTAATAAGAAATAATGTCAGATTATCAATAAAAATCCATTAAACTCTTAAAACTTAATTTGTTTACATAAACTCCAAGGAAGAATCAGCAATACTATTGGTCCTGATCTGGCAGCTCAGCTTCAGTCACTTTCCCACTGGCATAAGGTTGCCTCTTTGTGCCATGGTAATTGTTCAAATGAGCTCTGTGGTACCTAGAGTTTTTTTAATTTAAGCAGAGTACTAGACTGGCATCAAAATAACACCAATTTATAGTTGAGCTGGAGAGATGAAACCATATTTTCTATGCTAACAGTTTCTTTTCTCGCACTTCTTACTTGTGGGACACCCTTTCCGTTCCATGCTTTCGAGCCACCTTCAATCTGCCAAAATTTAAATGCAATGTCAATCACTATCTACTGTCTTCCTGATTATTCTTTTCTCTTCCTGTTTATTATTAATGTTTCTGTTCCTAATTCTGTAACCTCTTGTCTCTTTGTGGCTTTACTGCCTTGCATGAGGTGATACTATATAAAAAATAAAAAAAATTTGTGTGTGTTTGTGTTTGGTAAAGGTATAATTGACTCTGAAGTGATGACTCAGCTTCATCTACTTGACCACTGGTGAAATACTCGAGCCACCTTTTTACCTTAACCAGAACATTGAAGCAATCATGTTTCTCATCTATCATTCAATTTCACACCAACTTCTTTTCTGTTCATCTATCCTCATAATTGCTATGATCCACAGGTTTTGTTTTTTTTTTATGATTTTCTTCTAATCAATTCCTACTGCATTATCAAAAATGCATTTTTTTCTGAAGAGAATCATTTAAAAATCAATTTGTTTTGGTTGTTGTTTTTGCAAGTAACACCAGGCAAAACCTTTTATACTGAAAAATTTCAAATGTCATGAAATCCCTTATTTAAAAGAATCTGAAGATCTTTTTCATCTTTGGTATTTTATGCTATTAAATGTCATAAAGACTAGGAATAATATAAGAACCACTTAGACAAATGCAGTCTGAGAACAAAGACTGGGCTGAGCTCTACTATTTGAACAGGTAGAAAAGTGTTCATTCTAAAAGCAAATCCACTTACATTGGGATTATGTAAATTCAAAATAACCATGCACAACGGATAAGGAATAAAAAATAACAATATTAAAAGAAGCAGAAAATACTGCATCTATTAATAAAGTTAAATCCTAAACAATTAGCATTTAATAAATGTTTAATTAAACTGGAAATTTCCCTTTTCTGATTAAAACAAATGCCTGTACATTTTAACTTTTCACTTATATTTAACTTCAAATTACTATTCGGTTTTGTCTGCAAAACAGTCATAAAGAAATTCAATACCATAAGGATTGCATTCATATTTAGATTCACAAACATGTGAACTCAGAGATTTGCACAATATACAATTTAAAGGATAATGAATGCAAATGCATTAGTAATGAATGTGAGATCATGTAACAAATGCATTTAATACGATTCATGCACTCCAAAAAAAATGAATATTTTCATAAAAATATGGCAAAAATAGAAAGAGAATGTGAGTGCAATATGTGGACAAACACAAAGACACATCAACAGATTATGACTTTAGGTATACAAAAATATTTGTGGCATTTATATACGAGTGAAACTCCAAAAGTAATACTTCTTACTCATTTCCACTAAAACTAAAACAGATATATGAAGTGCAATAACCTGATTAGATAGACAAAGTTTTCAACTACAAAACACTACCTCCCCACATAGTCACCATTATTAGATATCCATTATTATCTGCAAGGAAAAAATGCCTATAAATAGTCACTCAGAATTCAACTTATCACAAACATTGTTGTCACTACTGTTGAAATGTAGTATTCCCCACTAACTGTGCTTATACCCATTGATTTGTCTCTGGAAACACATTCAACAAGTGCAAATGATGATAAATGATACACTTCTGCTTCTGTTGAAGCTTGAATAAGCATGGAATAATAATAATACAACACAAAATGTACGTAACAAAATGTATTGAAACAATGAAAAAAGGTACACAATATTTACAGGTAGTTTTGGTATATTCTTGGGAAGACTGTTCCTGCAGAATGGGTTGACTAAGTCGCAGTCGGGCAGAGTCTCTGGATTCGATCTCTTAATCTTCCGTCGTCTTCCGGTACCAACCCATATTTATATGGTCGGTACTCCACTTATGTAAATTAGGTGTATCATACACAACAGCTTCATAGGCATTTTCATGACATGCCTTTTTGACATATTGCCACTCAATTGTTATCTGTTACAAGGCAAAAATGGGCTATAGGCAGAAAGGTTCAACCTCTACTGATATATCTACACCAAATGTAGTGATATATAAGTGACTGCCTAATTAGCATAGCTAAGATATAGAGTTTATATAAATGCCTAAGCATTAAGTGGAAGAACAGAATATAATATGTGAGGATTGTATTCTGGCTGGCAAAGGAGCAAAATCCTCTACCAATAATGTTGGCTCAAGCCTCAGGGGTATATCCCCTCAGGCACTAACTTTCCTTTGGTAGAGGCTGGGTTTATTATTACTATTATAATTATTTTAGTGATATGTAAATGGCTGCCTAATTAGCATATCTAAGGCATAAAGATTATATGTGCCCAAACAGTAAGAGGCGAGGCAGAATATGATATACAAGATTAACTACTGCTGGACTGAGGAAATACAAAGAAAATCATATTTCATAATGCCAACATTCTACCTTTCGAAACAGAATAGGAGGTATTACTTTCATAGTGACATTCATAAAATTTATAAACATTTACACTGTCCAAAAAAGAATTAACTAATGTTTTTGTCATATTTAATAAGTAATGTATGAATGTCTCAGTTAACTGATGAAGTAAGAATCCACATTTGGTAATCAGAAATTGGCCAATGAAAATCAAATTAGAAATATCCAATTGCTAAATAAGTAATGACCTTATCTACACTTTTAAGTATGAAGGAATGAAAGCAAATACAATTTGGTAGCAAAGGCACAGGTTTCAATAATAAGTAATTAAATATTTTGTTTGATGAAATATAAGATCCCTATGTTTCCCCCAAAAAAGGCACAAACAATATCTCTATGGTCTTTTTCTGTTTCCTTCAGTCATGTCCCTTCAGGACACTGGAAATCATGGCTCTTCACTATTTCTTGTCCTTTGTAACTTTTGATAAATTTTGTCTTTTTGTTATCTATCCTAAACCTTGTCCCACCATCCATTCACAAGCTGACTAGATTAGTTATGTGCTGTTTGCTTGTTTCCCTCTTGCCGTCAATCTGTCTTGTGAGTCTCAAATTTTCCAAACCCTCTATCCTCATTATATTAACTATAAGTGTCTTTTTTGCTTCCACTTTCTCTAAAACATCATTGTTGCTCACATGTTCTGCATCTTTCTGTAGAAACACATTTCTGTTGCTTCAAGTCTCTTCTTCATTTATGAGGAGATTGTCCAGCATTTACTGTCATAGAAGGACTGATATCACATAACAGCTCAGTACATTTTTTTCTTTGTTTCTAATAAAATTTTATTGGAGAACTGGTTTTTCATGGGAAAGTTTTGCACACACACACACATACACACATACTTACACACACACACACACACACACACACACACAGACACACATATGCACACATTTGTAACAGTTAGCAGCTTTTTCTCTTTTATTTCTAAATAAAAGATTTTTCTTTTTTAGTAGCTTTTTAATTCATTTTGCCAATCATTCGATTTAGAATGTTAAAGTATCATTAATGAGATGAGGATACACATAGCTTTAAAAACAACCTACAATTATATCATGTTGTCATCTGCATTTTCAATTGTGCCTTTTTGCTCTGATGAAACATTTGTCCGAGTTTGCACTTATATATTTCATTCAACAACTTGCATTTGATTATGATAAAGTTTTTTAATCTATAGCATTTATTCTTTTTTTATTGTTACTCTTCACCTCATTTCTTTTACAATTATTGAACAGCTCTGAATAAGTTTCAGCCTTTTTATGATAAAGATTTTTTTAGGAAGATTCTCTCTCGTATTTCATTCATTTTATTTCTTCTCATTTTATGTTATTCTTTAACTCTGTCTTTTATTTTCTTTCATTATATAGCATTTCATTTCTTACACTTCTCTCTCTCACTACATATATATATATATATATATATATATATATATATATATATATATATATCCTTCACTTTCTGTCTTTTTATGTTTTTTTCTTTCTCCTATGTTGTTTCAGTTTTTCTCTTCATTTTTCTTCTAGTTTCCACTTGATTTTAAGCTTAATTTTCTTCTATCCTTTTCTTTCTTGCACTCTCTCAGTACCTTTCTTCCTTTCTTGCTCATCACTTTTCTTTTTTGTCTTCTTAATTTGATGCTATTTACCACAACTTTTCATGTTTTCTGTTACGATATTTATCAACTTCAATGTTTCTATTTGTGTATTTATTTATTTCTCTTTTGAATTTCCATTTTCTTTTTCTCTTTGTCATTCTTTTATTGCCTCTTATTTCTTTTTTATTTCAACAACTTTGACTTTCAATCTCCTACGATCTCTCTCCCACTCTCTCTTCTTCTTCTACTCTATCCATCTTTTTCCTTAATTTCAATAGATTTCCTCTCTATCTACACATATATCTAAACACTTGTTTCTTTTTGTCACTGTTCATTTCTTTCAACCCACTCTTTCTTTTATCAATTTCATCTTCTCAACATCTTGTTTAATTGCATGCATTAAGATGAAAAAACTAAAAAGAAGGCTGTCTTTGAAAGTAAAATCTATTTTAAATAGATGCCGTAATCACAAGATGCTTGACATAAGGAAGAAATAATTACAGTATCATGCTTCTGTGAATGTAGACAATTAATTTTCTGGGAATCCATTTCACTTCTGCTTTCCACTTTTACCATTCGTAAGAGACCGAATGCATAAAAAAATACAACTGAAAGCATGTTAGAAAATGTCTATGGCACATGAGCTTTGCCTGACAACAAATTTTTTACCTTTTCTAAGATCCAAAATTTATCAACTAACAAAAGTGATAACTCTGACCTAGATAATTTTCAGCTTTTTGAGTTTATTCTTCACATTTAAGTAACAGCTAAAATTTTGTGGATTTTATTTCCAGATGTTTTTCATTCATTTTCACATTTTCTTAAACTTTCAATCATTTTACTCTTAGAATATTTGTTTATCTTCACTGATCAGTTTTCCATTCATTCTTCACTCAATCCCTGAATTTTTAGCCAATATTTTACAAATAAAAGTTTCATTCAATTTTTTAATCAGATGTTCATGAAAATAAATTTAAAAGATCATATTCTTTCTTTTCATATAAAATAGTTTTATAAGTCTTTATTATGATCACTGAATTGTCTGTAACATTGTAAACAAATTTTTATCAGCCATGCAAAAATCAAATCAAAATGGCTGCCATCTTCAAGGCGAAAATATTCTCTTCTGATATCTGTAATTTGTTATCTATCTTAAGCTTTCCTTCTTTGTTCATAACAATGAAAAATGAATACCACATGAATAAATCCCAAGCTAAAGAAGTAAAAAATAAATAACAAGACAAAATATTTTAAAAATTTATTTAATTTGCAACTAGTATAATATTAAGATTTACTTAAAAATATAATGGCATTAGTCATAGTGAATTTTCATATAATAAGTAAACTTTCAATAACTGCAGTATACTTTTAAACTCCAATTTATTTACATTTTTAAAACAAAGGTGTGTGTAAGTTGATTTGTAAGGATGTATCTTTTCATCATAAAACAATATTATTTTAAATGTTCATAGAAATGAACATGTATCTGATCTAGAAAAAGTTCATATATTTCATTAACTCTTGTTACCCATATTTTACAAGAGGAATGTAAATACAAGGATATTGACTTAGAGAGGTTGTCATGTAGTTTCAGTTATCAGTGGGTCTTTTGATATCCAGCTCTTCCACATATTTATTTGGGTAAAAGGAGTCAATTTATGTAGATTTTTGTAGATTAGCTTTCATTTTTATATTGACTGACCACAGCCTATTTCTAAGTCTCATGTTTATCTTTTTTTAGGAGATTCAAATTTATTTTTCATTAATTTTCTCAAACTAACAGCAATGGGTTGAAAATTCTTATTTTACAGCTGGTGGCTTGCTTTCTACTATGTTTACAACATTTTAATCTTACTTTAAATTTTATCTATTTTTATATGTGTGTGTATGTGTGTGTGTGTGTGTGTGTGTGTGTGTGTGTGTGTGTGTGTGTGTGTGTGTGTGTGTGTGTGTGTGTGTGTGTGTGTGTGTGTGTGTGTGTGTGTGTTTATGTTAATCCACTTTTTTTACATACCTCTAAAATCTTTACACATTAACTAATTTAATAATTAAATTTTGGATATTACTTCAAAAATTGCACACAGACATAGTAGAGAGCACATCACATGACTTGCTATATCCAATTAGGTTACAGAAACAATTTACTTAATTTGGAGCTGTGTTTGTAGAGAATTGTAAAAGAAAATTTTGTATCTACTGAATTTAGTAAGATTTATTTGTAAACATCTCTTATTTTTTTTGCTTCACTTATTGGCCATAAAATATAGGAATTTATATCCTCTAATTCTTATGACTCTTTAACAGTTGTTATAAAATAAATAATATTGCATTTCAGACTATCTATTGTTTTATTTTTCATGAAAGACATTTTAAATGCAAGGAATGCAGATCTGACTGATTTGATTTTAATTATTTATTTTCATTTTACAAATTATAAAGTTTTTCATTATAAATATTGATTTATATTTCATTTTTATTCATGGAAAAAATGTGTGCTCAAAATATAAGGCAAGGTAAAGAATTTTAAGTGTAGTTTAATTGGTGAAAAGAGTTCTGGATGCTAAGCATGTTGATTCTCAATGATGTAAACAATGTTTAAAATTTGTTTTACTTTTCCAATGAAATTTTTTAAAATTCCTTTTGTTTAATAAATTGTCATTTGTCACATATTTTACATCTGAATCTATCCAAGACTTTAATCACTGAACTTAACAATTGTCAGTCCCTTGAAAGTGAATAGTAATAATAATAATAATAACAAAATATGGTTACAGATTTCTATGACGATGATCTCACATAGATGAAAACAAGGAGATTATTGCTTAACTATGAATTTTCTCTCATTATTTTTGCTATCTTAGATCAAGTGATCTACAACTTTACTGTGCACCCAAGCACACTTATGAGCTTGGTCAATACTTAGATGGGTCATTGCTTTGGAATACTGTAAGCTTAAATGTGTGGGTTGTGTAATGGAAAATAAGAAATTGGAGAGTTCAAATTTCAGTTGGGTTCATTATATTCACTTACATACTGATACACTTGGGAAAAGTATGAATCCAAATCTTCTCCCCAAGCTATAGGTTAAATAGTAGGACTTTTATCTGAAAATTATTTCCAAGAAGCTGTTAATACAATATTCATGCACAGAAAGAAAAGAAGAATTATTCTTACAATCCAAAAAAGTATGTTTCCACTTTAAATAACTTACAATAGGTTGATAAGCTCTAAAAAAAAAAAAAACTAAATAAACAAACTCAGTTAATCTTAATACTAAATGAAGGGAAATGGGTAAGAAAGAGTACATTGCACCAATTTTCCAGAAGAAAACGTGTGGGAATGTATCAGCAAGTCAAACCCCAGTGGTTTGTCTTGCACCAACAAGACATCGATGTCAACAGAGATTCTGTTGTCCATTCATAGTTTGATAACACCAACTTCATAGCATGCACATAACCTTCCCTCAGTTGTCACCACTTCTACATCCTTCTACTTCTATGACTGACACACCATCTTGTTTGCACACAAGCAGAATAAGAGACCCTGACTTGGATGCATTTGGTTCAATGAGAACAATCAGTATCTCCCTTGAAGCATTTGTTAAACAGTTGATACCTTCTCCAACAAGAATTGTTCTCATTCATACTTGGCTCTTTGGTGAGCTGAGGCAATATACAGGTAGTGATGCTGCCAAGATTCTGGCACTGATTTGAATAGAAACAGTAAATGCTTGATCATTGATCAATCACAGCTGATCTGTGGTTGGAACCAAATATACATAAAACTGGCATTTTTTGTGTACAGGAGCATTCTTTCAGCTGATGGTGTGAAGACAAACTTGGTTGCTTATTTCTACTGTGGATTGGTTTTCTCTTTTCTTTACTTAAGGAAATGTCTTTATCTGTAAATTAGCATTCAAAACTGTATTTCATAGTGTGAAACATGTGACGATCTCAACAACCAATGAAGTCCCAAAACATCAAGATTTATAATATTGTTTTTTCTTGTAAAACAATAAGTGAAAAAAATATTAATTTGTTAGCGGCTGCCAAAAAATAAAGTTTGTTTTTAACAATTGATATCTTCTCAATATAGCCAAAATGAAAGCCATCTGTGACATATTAAACCAAATTTTAAACTGTGTAGGTTTAGTTTGGTTTGTTTTGGTTTGTTTAATGGCACATCAACTCCTTATGGGTCATTTACTGCCAAAATTTAATTTCCTTAGGACCTTTGGTATATTTTTCTTTTTTTTCACTAATAAAATCTATTGCTGGAATTTTTTTACTATAAAAATGTATTTTTATACTTCCATAGTGTTTTAACCCCAGTTTGGGTTTTCACTATTTTCCCCCTGGCTGGGACTCTAACAAATGCTATCACCTTGAAGCTGTGTAGGGATCACTAGATATGTCAATGCTTTAATCAAAATCAATACAATTCATCTTTTAGTTCTGATCAGTTTAATTCATAAGGATTTAAAGTCGGTTTACTCTGAAGAAAACTGCTTGAATAACTTAGTTTTCTTCTTTCATGATAGACAAGTGATAAAATTAAATCAAGAAGACAGGGACTGATACATGGAAATTTTAGTGAAGTTTTCCCTCAAGTATTAAAGTGAGTTAAAGCATCAGATATCATTTTGTTTCATTACTTTATGGTCAATTAATTTTGATCTCTCAAAATTTAATATCAGTTGTCATGGATTCGATCCAGCAAGTAGGTAAAAAAATTTAACAAAAAACTAACAATGTTTTAATAAATTTTCATAAAGAAAATAAAGGATTTATGATCAGGAATTTTGAAAGGCTTTTGGTTTTTGCATTTGAATGGGAGAAAGAATCTGACTTAGAAGTAGAAGAGTTAAAGAATTGAAGAGAAATAAATGCAGAAAACACTGTGATAGTGCAGAGAAGAATTTTCTGTATTAAATTTAAAGAATGAGACCTTCATCAGAAAAAATATTTTCTTCACTTGTGTAGACATATTGACACAATCTTCTTTTTATTCTCTTTTTTATATCAAAACCTCTGACTGATCTCCACAGAATGAAAGCCAAAGACAAGCACTAAAAAATATTTGAAAAAAAATTGCTTTTCATATTAAAAATTTGGTTTTTCATTTGACAGATGTAATGCAAAATGTATGATTTGCAGCCTCTGGACAATCTTAAAATATTAAATTATTAAATTTTATTTATTTGCTTGTTTATTTATGCTTTTTTCTCATTTTTATTTGCATGCAGTTTCTTGTAAAAAAAAAGGTGACATCAGGAAGCAGAATCTTTATAAAAAATGTTTCATCTCAAATAAATGCATATAGGCATGATGATATCCCACAACACAGAAGATATTTAACTCAGATCAGCTTTCTAAATCCTTAAATCTGATTCTTGTAGCAAAAGGATTTTCATTTTTTCAACATATATTTCTACACATATATACATATGTAACACATGCGAACATACATGGATAAGGCACATTCTGGAAGTAATGATTCATATTTATTTACAAAAAAAAATATAATACATAGCACAAGTTTTCAGATACAAAACACCATTTTACCATTTTACCCACAATTATTGGCTATGCAATTTCACCAGTGATGAACAGTAATGTTTGATCATTGACCAACCACAGCTGATCTGTTGTTAGAACCAAACATGCTTAAGACATTTTTGAGTGAAGGGATATTCTCTCAGCTGTCAGCATAAAGACAGAAACTTGGTTATTGATATCTTCTGTGAATTGATTTTCTCCTGTTCTTTACTTACAAAAAAGTTTTTATCATATCTGTAAATTAACATTCACATACCTTGATTCTAAAAATCTGCAACAGTTGAAGTTTTGCTCATTTTTACAGACATTGCAGTTATCACTGATAGAATATACACTAATATATATCCAAGCACTGCAAAGCATTACAAAAGTCTATCTCCAAGAATAAACAGCAATGAACCTCATGATGAGGAAATTAAGAAAGTTATGAAAAAAGCTAGAGAATAATAAAGTATCACTTGACATTGAGGCAAAACTTAGGAAAATAGCTTACCTTCTCGCTTAATCCAATATGTTTCTCAAATTCATGAAGGATGTCTGAAATATACATCCTGAAGCAGTGGGGTATATCACATATT
>CAHIKZ030004140.1:1755000-1812500 GCA_903632075.3 Acanthosepion pharaonis
AAAAATAATATGAAATATTTCCTTGGAAATCTTTTAATCTTTTAAGCCAAATATTATGATGAAAATTATCAGAATAACAAATTATAAATATGAATAATTTTTCTTTCATTTTATTACTGTTGCTTTTGATCACAAACTCAGATAGTTTTATATTATTGTTAAGCAGTCATCCTGCCATATCCAGGCTGGAGCTGCTCAATTCTCACTTTCCAGTTTTGACAGAGTTCAAATGTATTTACATGGTTTTATGGAGAAAATGTATGATGAAATGTCACAAGTCTATTTCTATTCTATTTCCATGGCAAGTGTTCAAACAACTTACATTTTTTTTAATTGTTTTACCTTATGCAAGGCAGTGAAGCAACTAAGACACAAGAGGTTACTCATTGTGAAAGAATAAGAAAAAAGAGAAACATTATTAAGGAGTGAGAACAATTGGAGAGTAATCAAGAAGACAAGAAGATAATGATTGACATTGCATTTAAATTTTTGAAGATCAAAGTTGGCTAGAAAGCATGGAGCTGAGACTTCCACAAGTAAGAAGTGCAAGAAAAGCATATCTGTATATGCTTGCATGCAGGTGCAGCTGATATTTAAAGACTTTCATGTCAGTATATATATAGTTCTACTCTGTTGCACAGATATTTGTCTACTTTTATACAATTACTTGCTCATCAAAAGTATATATTCAAGGTAGTTTGTGGACATTTATGTAAGTTTTGATAAACATATATATGTATTAGTGCGAAGGTATACACACACACATACACATACACACAAATATGACAGAAAAGGAATATTTTGGAAGTTTTTATTCAATTCAAAAATATTACAAAATATTCCTTCTTCATTGTACTTTAAAAGAAGGATTGCTGCCCAAATATACAATACATATATATATAGTTTTAATGTATGTTATATTTATGGGTTAAAGTACTCAATATCAGGGATATTGTATGTAAATATAAAAGTGAACATGAGGTCAAGTCCCAGCTGTGACAGTCATTTTCATGCTTAAATGCAATCTTCAGGTCTGATTTCTGTCTGAATTTACATCCATAGCTTTTTTCCATATTTGGATATTACTGCAAGGCAGTGAAGGTTGAAAATCAGGGTTTTACTTTCCTAGATGAATGGAATCAGTTGGTTGTGAGGTCTCAGTTGTCCGCCTCATGGACTGGAGCCCCAAAAATGCTTGGCTGTCAACACTGACAACTTTTTGCCAACTCCTGCAATCAAGATGACCCCCAAATGTAATTTGTTCTATTCCTTTGGATCTTGTTGGTACAGCTGAGATATTATATATATATATATATATATATATATATATATATATATATATATATATATGTAGGGTTAACCCAAATGCTTTTATTATTTTTTTTTTTATGATGGTCTAATTTTATTTTAATTAAGTTCCTTTGAAAGATTACTTTTGACTATATTATGTCAGCTATCATATTCATATTATTCTGTCATCTTAAAAGGTGCATTTTATTCCGTGGGTTTCCTTGATAATTAATTTGATTCATTTATCTCTCATATTGTCAAATCTTACCTTTTTTAAAAAATAATATCCACTCAGTATAAACCCCAGATTCACTTATGTAAGTGGGTTACTGAATAAGATTGCTGTATAGAACTAAAAGGAGAAAGCAAATGCAGATCATGAGGATATGTAGGATAGATAACAGTTGAACTTAAGAGGTTTAGATTCAGGGAAGTATCCTCTTGGAAGTTTGTTCCACAAAGTAGTGGTTCATGGGTAGAAGCTGCTTCAATGCAACTTCTTCCTTACCAATGGAATATGAAGGAATGAGGATAAGTTGACCCTGTGAATGTTGAACTGAACCCTTTATTTTCGCTCACATGTTTTTAATTATCTCCTGTTAATTCCCATCTTCAAGTTCTCCACTGCCTTAACCGGGTATTGAACTCACACTCTTTGGGTCCTGTCACTAGATCTAACCAATGCCTTTATCTACTGTGCCATGTGTCCTTGAAGACATCTGTGTTTTAATTTCTGAGTATTATAGACCTAATGTCTTCAGCAACCATGGCTGACTACATATGGAGAGAAAAGGAGATCACCACCTCTGTCAGATCAAGTTGAGATCATAGACAAACAACACCATTGGAAAATTTTGTAAACTTAAGGAATCAGCACATATGCTAGGCCACAAAAATCTCCTGAGCCGACCAAGCATAGAAATGAATACAATATGGGAACCAGTAATAAGGAGTGCCAGAGAAAAGTGATAATAACAACAAAAATTGCAATATGAACTCTGGTAAAAAATGGTTGCTGAAGACATCAGGTTTATAATACCCAGAAATTCAAATTCAGTGGAGAACTTTGAGATGGGAATTAACAGGAGATAACTGATAACTGACATCCATTAAACATGGCATGTGGAACTAGAAAAGTCTACCGCAGTGAGCGAAATAAAGGGTTCAGTTTGACATTCCAACCACCTGAAGAAAGCCGGAGCATACAACGGCTGAAACATTGTAATATATATATATATATATATATACAAATATATAAGAACTATTATTGGTACATGCATGTAAATATATATAAGGATATACAAAAACGTAGACTGGACTTTGGTCAGTGGTTATTAATATTTTAAACCCAGTCATTGGAGAAAAAATCAGCAAAATATTGCAATTATCTGTCTATATTTCAGAGATGATGTATTGTAATTATTTATACTATTAAATTATTTGGACTATAAACATTTTGTTGCCATATCCACAACATTTCAGCCTTGTATGCTCTGGCCTTCTTCAGGTAATTGGAATTTCAAATTGGACCCTTTATTTTGTCCACTAGGTTAGATTTTTCCCATTCCACACACCATGCCTCTTCCACATATCTCAGTTTCAGTTATTTTCCTTTAATAAGTCAACTTTCCAAGTTTTGTTCACCTTTGCTGTGGCCAGGTATTGAACCCATAACTCTTTGGGTCAAGTCTCTAGATTACTTCAACCAATGCTTTTATTCCCTGGGCCATGTGTTCTTGAGAAGGCTGGAGCATATAACAGCTGAAACATCATGGATATGACAACAAAGATAAAGACAACATTCCTAACAATGTAAATAATATTTCAATTAGTCAAACATTATTTGTTAGCAATTTCATCTGAAATATTAAGACATCATATTTCAATCATTGAAAGAGAGAAAAAAAGAGGAAGTGATATTTAAAGTTTCTTTCATAAAATACCAATTCATGTCATTTATATAAGATTGTCATTTTCATAACCAGTTCTGCTCATCAGTAAAAATTTTATTTTCATCTTCATTCACTATAGACTCCAAAAGATCATTTTTTTTTTACTTTATTTTTAATTCTTTTTATAATGATTTCTCATGCATCTTACGTTGAACAATAATATCAACATGAGATATATAACATACATTGACAAACTCATTCACTGGAAATGATCCACATAGAATCGTACCAAACAGAAAAGATTTTTTCATATTTGCAGCAATTTCTTATTTCTGGAAATTTTTCTATCTTTCATTTCTTTTTATCAACAACATAATATTATCGAAATATTTTGCCATGTGAATATCAGGTCTTTTGTTCAGATATATTTCATGGTTATTTTTGCATATTTATGTGTGTTTGTGCAAAAGACAGGGAAAGAAAGAATATATGAACGTTCATGTCAATAATCTTATCATCTGAAACTGTCCTTTAAGTTATCACAGCAAGGGCAGGTAACTGATACAAGGTTTTACTTTGGGGATATAGTTAGTAAATAGGAATCTCACATTTTAGGTTGTCTGGTAGGTGTTTTTAAGACTGCAAACATTCAAGAGTTTTTTATGTTTGTTTGTTAAAGAGGATTTTGAAAGTTTTTAAATCTTTCATTCATTTGAATAAAGTTTCATTTGACAAGCATTTCTGAATAGCATGACTTCAATACAACAATGTATTGCCGTTAATATTGATAATAATAATATTAGAGTTTGTAGAACAAATAATAATAATAATAATATTCTTTCTTTATCCCATCATCATCATCATCATCATCATCATCATCATCATCATCATCACTATTATATTATTTTTCTTCCTTTCTGTTACTTTCTTGCCTTCTCTAAAAGTCACACTGAAAAATGTGTTAATGAATTCTGGCATGTCAAGAAAATACACCCATTGACATTCATTGACACTTTCTGAACATTTATGGAGACTAAACAGTGGGTCTGAGCACAGTTAGGTGATGGATCATGTATTTTCCTAACAACGAAACCATCATCACTGTGGATCACTTCTGCTGTTGTTTGATTTTTATGAACCCAACATGCAATCTCTTCTTCATGGCTCACAAAAATGTACAGGAAATGATGATGTCAGTGTGAAAAAAATAGTGTTTTGCAACATAAAACTTGCTCTATCCAACAGTATTATTGTGATATCTATATCTGTTGTAGTTTCCACAGAAATAAATTGGATGCATTACTTTTGAGGCATCTTCTGATGAATACTTTTATTATTTTCATTGTCATCATCATCATGAATATTATTATTTGCATCATTCAAATGTTTGCACAGTTCCAAGTGAATCTTCCCTCCCCATTCAATTATTTTTCTACTTCGTTTCAAGCTTCTTATTATATTCATTTATTATAAGTTCAGCAGAATTGATTGAATATAAAGAAAATCAATTAGTATTCATTTTTAACACATCATCCTTTTATCTTTTTTCATTTTCAGATTGTTATTTACTGACTGATAAGTAAGCAGTGTGCATTGAAAATAAAAAAGAAGCTTTCATGTTGTTTACCTAATATTAATAAAATGCACAAAGTTATATTAAAAAGCAGCAGAAATAAAAATGAAAAAATAGCTTGTTAAAAAATTGATAATAAATAACTATTCTTTGTCTATGAAATTCAAAGAAAGTGATCAAAACTTTTGTAATCAGCCAAGTTTTTATGACATTTAAGATACAGCAACAATTTTAACTTAAATGTTTTTGTATTTTTCCAAATCTTCTTCATGTTTTGCTTGAAGTGCAATGAATTTGGATTTACATCAAACCTGTTTTTTGTAGAGTTTCATCAAAACCTAAAGAATTTATGTCAACTGATCAATTGCAACAAAAGTTATATTTCTCTTCACTAACATACAATTCCATGGATTCCACACACACCATGGATTCAACACACACACCATATACACATTACTCAGAGGTTGGTATATTAACAACTAAATATACGTGTTTAGATAAATATACATTTTCAAATACGTATTTTCTCAAATATCTATTTTTCATTTAATGTCTAAATCTTTCCCTCTCTCCATTCTTTTTTTCAGCAACTGCCTCTTGAATGGCCCACATACCTGGGAGGCAACATATACATCCAGGACACTGATACAAAAGTGCTATTGAAGTGCATCCTGTAAACGTCACTGTCCAAGCCAGCACTGCACCTGCTCTGTCATGCACCCAAACTTTACCTCTCTTACCCATGACAGCCTAGATGAAAATGCTGGTGAGTCTGATACTTTTCATATGAACAAAATAGGCTGCCTTCATTTTTACCATCAAAAAAGTTCATTGTTGATTATATGTACTCCATAAAGATAAACATTTCAAACAAGAATCTTTACATTTTTAACTTTTCATGAAACTCTCATACAAAATTAGCATCATTTTAGTGATTTAGATTAACCTTTGACCTTTAAATAATCTTAGGCTATTGTTTTCAAGATGCAATTTTCTAAGGCTACTTTTTGATAAAATCAATTTTTCTTTATGTCAACCTTGCATTTTTTTACCTTTTCTCTGCTCCTTTGAAAGTAAAACTCTTTTAAACATCTAAGCCTGTGTAACTCAAAAAAACAAATCTGGTATATTGAAAATTAAATAAATAAAATTTAGGGTGAACTCTGAGGAAAACATAATCATAAAAGTAGAGTAGAAAAAACTTCTTGTATTCCATGTTAGGAATATTGTATGTTACTTCATCATTTTTTGTATTAATATATTTTACTATATTAAAACATAAAAATTTATAAAAAAAAAAATAAAGTTTTAAAATATGTATCAAATTCAGTAAAATACTGTACAAAAATCTATTGAAATCTCAATACTAATATTTTGCAAGATAGGGACAACTGACAAGTCAACATGATCTACTTTCAAATTTATTTGAAAAGATAATAATGAATTAAAAGCAGAAGTTTTTTTTTTTATTGTTTGTCTTTTCAATCTTTTCATTAAACCAAAACTTTTAATATATTAGTAGAAAAATATATTTGAGACAGACACTTATTTACAAAAACAAGTCATAAAATCAAAAGAATGAATTGCATAACAAATAAACAAAGGTCAGAGGTTATAACTCCAAGATTTTGATATTTTTTCACCTTATTTCAAATTAATATTTTAATTAACATTTTAAATAACATAAACAAGTAACAAGATATATATACACAGACACACACACACACACACACACACACACACACACACACACACACACACACATATGTGTGTGTGTGTGTCTGTGTGTGCACAACGGTGATTTCATTAAACTCAGAGTGCCAACGCTTCGTCTAATTCAAGGTGCTTGTTCCATATTCTGATTCTGAACAATCCTATAAGATATAGTTGATTATGGAGTGATAATTTTATACCAGTTGAAGTAAAAACTTCACTCAAAATATTGTCAAGTATTAAAAATTCACTTCTAAATGTAATAAGTGTTGTCTAAATTGTCAAATATTTTTAAATAATTAGAGGATCAGCTTATTATGTTTATAAACCCTCAAATCATCCATTTGACTGAGATCACAGATAAATAGAAAATTAGAATTAAGAGGAACATTTCCTTCTGACCTTCAAGAAATATACACCCCAATATCTGTCAATTTTTATTCAATTCTTCTTATGATGAAGCACTAAAATTTCATTAAATAGAACAGAATGTTATTAAAATGCAAAGTTATTTCAAAATGTTGTGATATGATTGAGTTATAAATTAAATTTATCAATTTTATGTTGGCTTAGATGATGGGATGCTGAAAGGTTATAGTTCAGTCAAGAAAGAATTTCCAGAAAATTCAGTTTGATTGTTTGATCAGGTCTAAAAGTGAGTTAGGCCAAGAAATTTTCAAAATCTTTTTGTATATAAAACAATGCAAATCACAATGAAGAAACATCTCCCACTACTGTTTTGATTTTACTTTTTAAGGTTATTTGCCTAAAAGTGGAAAATAGGAATATTTTTAATTCACACTAACCAGTAAATTATTTGATTTCTATTTTCACTTTTTCTATAATTTATATGATCCTAGTTTATCATTGAGCTTGGCTATTCTTCCTTTTTTTTGGTTCATTATTCAATAAACTAAAAATGCATTTCAATGAAGATGAATGTTCTGCAAAACAACATTGAATATGACTTAACCCAAATGAAGAATGAATGAAGAAAAATGAAAACTGAAGTGTGGTGCTCTTTTTCAATCAAAAAGAGCAAGGTCACTTTTGATTCACTTAATTTCTAGAAGATTTTTCAGAGTCATTTGTTTGATTGATTATATCAGTATTAATAATGCTAATATTGTTCCCTTGAGCAGAATGTCAAAATGTGTCTAATAACAGACCAAAAAGCAATGTTGAAGTCGTTGAAGCTATTCATTTATTATCTGGCTTTTCAGACATTTGTATTTAAATCAATATATTTGGAAAATATATGGAAAGTAAATCTAGAAATGAGGAAAAATTTAAGAAATTGCTTCAAACTGAAGTTAGATATTTTAGCAAAGATGAAAGCAATTGAATTAATAAATAAAACGTTTTACAATTATTTATACCATTTATTGGTAAAAAGAATATTCATCCTGGTAGAGTGGCTATTGCAATGATACAAAAATGATTACAAAGTTTAAGGTTGTTTGCCAGAAAAGAGACACCCATTAAAAATCAAAATCAACACAGATTTGATAGTGTTTAAACTTATAAACTTATAAAAAAAAATGTGGCCTAAATTATTCATTCTTTTTTAAAGGTTAATTAACAATTTAAATATAATTTATTGAGAATTTATACATCATCATTTACCAAAAACGTATGTTGAAGTCAAACATTTCTATTGTCTAAGGTAATGCTAGAATTAAGATGTACAGTTCAAAATGCTAATATCAAATAAAGAAAAGATTTGAATATTATCTTAATATTTTCCATAAAACATAAATTTCAAGGAAAAAAGAATCTACTTTATTTGTAAATATATAAAATTACTTGCAGATAAAAATGAAATGTTGGATATTTATATCTATATATCTAAATTTATGTATATAGGTATGAACAGATTCTCAACATCAGTACATACACATAAGAATGAATATTCACACATGCACCTAAAATTATATATAATCTTTTAAACACACATCTCTCTCTCTCTCTCTCTCTCTCTCTATATATATATATATATATATATATATATATATATATACACTGTACACTCACAAACTCACATAAGTTTATTCTCCATATAGATTATTTTAAAAGGAAATAGATTGTGTGTCTGTATGAGGGGCATGCTTATCAGTGGATATAAATATATTTATAAGTTCTTAATATGTTTTTGTAGATGACCTGGGGAATGTGATTGTATATTTAAATGTTCTTCAGTTCTAGCACACACACACACACACACACACACACACACACACACACACACACACACACACAAGGTATCTGAAATGAAAATCAAATAAATGCCATGTTATTCTTGATGAAGCAAATGCCATGAGCAAAACTTGTTTAATGATAGGTAGAAAATATCCTCACAGGTTGATACATCAACAATGTCGGGGTGGTGTTATATTTGGGGGCAGAATTATATGTGAAGAAGTGGTAGGCCCATGGCAAGTTTCAAATGGTTTTAAGATGACAATTTAGACTTGCATTGAATTTTGAAGGCACACATGGAACCATGGTTCAAGAAGAAGCAAAACACCTTCAGAAAGTGAAGAAACTTAATGAATATATGAACAAATATGTTTTCAATGACACTTGTTTGATGAATTAACTGGATTATTCACTCAAATTTTATCTGAGTCAAAATTTGTGGAACATTCTGAAGAGGTACGTTTACTTTAATAGAAAGCAATTTGCCATCAACAATGAACATTGGAATGCTATTCTGGATGTATTGTAGTTTGTTTCATTCAAAGAAATAAAACAGCTGACCAAATCAATGAATAAATGATTTCTAAAACTAGTTGCAGAATATGCGGCAGAAATTTCACATTAATGTTATTTTTAGTACTACATTGCAATGAGGCTGGCTTCACTTTTTGTTTTTGTTTTATGCATGTCATGTAATTATAATTTTTAATTACATTAATGTTTCATGCAGTTTCACTACCAGCTAATAATCTGAAACTTGGAAAATCTAGTAAAATTCATAAAACATTTGTCACATTATATTCTATTATAATTTATACAGGTTATGTGAAATACACTCCTTAATAATAATGAAAATATTTCCATTAATCTCCTCATTAGAGGAACCAGTTCAGCATTGATTAGGGGCCCTATGAATTTACCATATAAGTTTTATAAAAATTGACAAGAATTAAATACGACTAATAATGCAAGATGGTGTGTCTGTGTGTGTGCATTTCTATCCATAAAGGCATACAAGGTGGTGGTGTGGGAAGGAGATGCTCTACATCCCCACATGACAAACTAATTAAATTGTACATTTTCAGAACAAAAATTGGTTATTTTCAGGGCAACTTAGAAGAATCTCAGGAAAATTCCTTCTGTATCCACTGAAAATTTCCTCCCTTATACCTATATATATATATCCATTGCTCAGGCCCTGACTTAAATCATGGACTTCTCTACATGTTTCCCTAACAAAACTAAGCAACATGCTTCTCTACTTGATTTATTTCTTACCTCCACCCTTCACTCTTGCCATTCTATGGTAGCTACGGTTTGTTCCAATCCTCTATTAAACAGGAACCCCCTATTCCACTTTCCCTTACCTGCATGCTGACTGAAACTCAGTGGACTGACACTTTTAAACTCCCAATTGAAAATTGCACCACTGTGGTTTATTCTTTGGTCAAAGCTGGTATAAATGCTTTCATCCCTTCTGGGAAATACCACATTACCATAGTCATTAAGAAGTATGCTCCTGAATTGGCTCCTGTTCTCTCTAAACTGTATATGCCTTGCCTCTTCCTGCTTTCCTGTCTACTGAAAGTCATCATCTGTTGTTCCAGTTTCTAAGAACTCTGATGAGCCTCCAATCCTTCTAAATATTGGCCTATTAGCCTTCTACCACTTTCTGGTAAACTCATAGGGGCCCTAATCAATGCTGAACGGGTTCATCATCACAGGGCCTTTTTTCAGAGAAGCAATATGGCTTTTGTTTCTCCGGGTCAACTGCTGATGTACTGACAATAATTGTGGAACGTGTCTCTCATGCTCTAGATGAAAACAATGAACACAAGCTGAAAAGTTATGATGTTTCTGGATACCTTTTTGAACTGATCAAGTCTTTCCTGTTAAATTGTGAAATGAGAGTCATCCTGAATGCCCACTCATCTAGATCCTTTCGTACTAATGCAGGTGTCCCCACCCAGAACTCCATCCTTGGTGCTACACTGTTTTTAATTTTCATTAATGACCTTCTCAATGACATCAGCTCTCAATTTGGCATTTACGCTGATGGCACAACCATTTACTCCTGCCACAATAGCAAGGTTGATCAATCCGTCAAGGTGAAAATGTCAGCCAATGTCCAAAACGGCCTCAGGTCTATCATTAACTGGGGCAAAAGATGGCTTGTTAATTTTAGTGCATCCAAAATTAAACTTCTCTCCATTAATCATCTGAGAGATATCTCACTGCCTTCCATCAGCATGGCTGATGCTAATCTCCAAGAAAGTGATTCATTGTGCCTTCCTGGGCTCATGTTCTCTGCTGATATGAAGTGGAAAGATTATATTGAATCCATAGCTAGGTCAGGTGCCAAGAAAGTTGGTTCACTATGTCAGGCAAGTCATTTTTTCTCCCCAGAATCTATCTTACATATCTATAAGTCTAATATTCATCCATGCTTAGAATATTGCTGCCATATATGGTCTGGTGGCTCTGCTATTTAACTTGAGAGCCTTGATAAGATCCAAAAAAGAATCAGCAATATTATTTGTCTTGATGTTATGGCTTGGTTCCAGTCACTTTCCGATCACATATGGTTTCTTTATATCTTTTCTGTAAAAACTTTCATAGTAATTGTTCAGATGAGATCTTCAGTATGGAACCTAGACTTTATGAATTTAAGTGCAGTACTAGACTGGCATCAAAATCTCATTGATTTACAGTTGAGCTGGCTAGATGCAGCTGTAAGTTCTATGCTAAAAGTTTCTCTTCTCACATTTCTTGCTTGTGAAACTCCCTTCGAGCTGCATGCTTTCCAGCCAACTTTAATCGGCAAAAATGTAAATGCAATGTCAATCAGTATCTACTGTCCTCCTGATTGCTGTCTTCTCTTTCTGCTCATCATTATTGTTTCTGTTCCTAATTCTTCCTCACCCTGTAACCCTTTGTGTTTTAGTGGTATTACTGCCTTGCTTGAGGTGATATTGATTATATATATATATAAAAAACTTCTCAGAGTTAAGCTGTAGAAAAAGACAATATGTGTAAAGGTAAAAGACAATGGGAAAACTGTATTATTAGTCAACGTGTTTCATTCAATGTGGACTTTTTCAAGTCAAAAACAAAATGAATTTATTGAAAACAAGGTAACTATTAGCAACAAACAAAATTTTAATTTTCAGTTGACAATATGAATACAATAGTATTTTTTAAATTCTTCTAGTTGCTAAGGACATTCCATTGGACGAAACGCATTGGCTAATAATACAATTTTCCTATTGTCTTTTACCTTTACACACATGCACATGCATATATATATATATATATATATATATATATATATGCAAAATAGATTACACAAAATGCTCAATTATATACATTGGTAAAACATCCAGAAGCTTCAAAAAAAGATTATATGATCAACACAGAGAGATTCTACATAACAACAATCTGAACACACTGAAGGTTCACCATAATACATTTGAGCCTCATTTTGAACTTAAAGAATTGCCAATCTGATCAGAAGAGAAAAGGATTCACTAATAAGGAAATGCATTGAAAGTGTGCTAATCTCATAGTTTTCAACAGTTAATTTAAGACTGAGACTGTATGTTATATCACCGATCATCGCAAAGACAATAATAGTCCAGTGCAGTATACAAGCTAGTAGGGGAAAAAAAACAAAGATCTATTTGAAGTCAGCTGATTTAAAAACAAGCAGTCACAATGGATATGCAATATGATTGGCCCTGATCTGGCATCTCATTTACAGTCGCTCTCTCACAGATATACCATCACTCACCTCTGTCTTTTACTACAAATATGTGCTACTAGGTTGGCATCTCAGTCCCACCCTTTCACTGTCAAAATAGTTAATTGTAGCCGCCTCTTCTACTCCAATAGTTTCATGTCCCACACTTCCTGTCTTTGGAACTCCCTTCCTCTAGCTTGCTTCCTTTGTAGCTATCATCAGCTATTCCAATGCAATTGACATCTCCAGATGCCTTGATCTATTCCTCATCCTTCTTTTCATCCTTTCTTCTATCATGCTTCTTTACTCTTGTTCCCACTCTCTATAACCCCTTGCATGCTAGTGGCACTCTTTCCTTTCTTGGGCTGAAGTGCTTAAAAAAAATATAAAAACAGACAAGCAAATAAACCAGTTATTGTCTCTAATATGTGTATATGCATATGTGTGTGTGTGTGTGTGTGTGTGTGTGTGTGTGTGTGTGTGTGTGTGTGTGTGTGTGTGTGTGTGTGTGCACAGGTGGCATGTATATATTCATATGTGTGTACAAGCATATATATTAAAAAGGTTTTAATATATGTAACTACCTGGGTGAGTGTACATGTATGTATTTATACATATGCACAAGTATATACAAAAATAAACTCTCTCTAACAAACAAATGACAGATATACACTTTCCGGTGGTTGGGATATCAGATGCGATAAGGTAATTTGATCTATGGTCCCCACTTATCCTCAGAGATCCCAACACATTTTTCTTTGCATACAGTTTTGTCTTTCTTTCATTCTAACCTGGAGTAAAGACAAGGAGCAGGACACTCACCCTAAAACCCATTGTTTACAGATTTTCTGCTTTGTCTTATCTTTATTTTTGTTTCATATACTATTAGGCATCTACAAACACACACACATGCACACACATATATACACCCCACACACCCACACACCCATATATATATATATATATATATATATATATATATATATATATATATGAGTTTGTGTGTTAGATAGGTATGAACAAACTGTGATAAGATAGATATATGAAGAATATATATATATATATATATATATATATAGATAGATAGATAGATAGATAGATAGATAGATAGATAGCAACAAATGTTTTATATAAACATTTGTTCTGTTTGTCTTTTTCCTGTTTATAATTTATATGTCTGCTTCTGCAGATTATTGTGTATATCTACATAATTATTACGCATTTATCTCTCTTTGTTTACACTTGTGTCTGTAAGAGTGTTTATCTTCCTTGAAGTTGTCTGACTTTTGTTTAGTCATATATTTATATGATTTTATGAAAGACATAACTCTGCATAAGGAATCTGGTTTGCTGATCTCATTTCTCTGTGGAAGGTTTATATACCAACTTTAAACAAAATGGCTTTCCAGCATTTGACCTGGTAAAGTATAAAAATAAACAAAAGATCATTATATAAACATCAGAAACATTTTTTAAAAATACTCTCCTCCCACATTGATGCTGAACAACTGTTTTCTTGGAAGCTGTCCATATTTTTCTTGAGAATATGTTTGAAATATAATAATAATGATTCCAATAAGAGCTGGAAGAAATTACATGTGAGTTATCAAATCTTCATTTGTAACCAGGGGACATAACTCTGAGTGAAGATCAAATAGATATGCTTTCATATTGATACTGATGCGTTTTTATTTTTAATAGTTTTTGTAAGCATTTAAAAGCAGAAGAAAGACAGGGAAACTTAGCAGATCTTTAGACATCAATGAACTATATAACACATGGAAATATATGTCATACAGCCAGCTTGCATCTTCTCATCTCTTATAAAGTGCATATTTTCACAATCAATATCAATAAAATTGTAAAAATTGTGAGGTTTTTGCTGAGCACACACGATAATTTAAAAAAATGTTTTCTTTTAACAATAAATAATATCAATGATCAATATTTTAAAAAGTATCTTACCTATCAGAGAATTGATCATTTGAAAATATGTTTTAGTATCTAAGTATATTATTTTCATGTTGATATATTGTTTTGATAACAAAGTTTTAATGATTTAAACATTCATTTTTATCAAGGTATTTTGGTTAAGCTACAACAAAGTTTTGGTATACATAAAGAGTGACTAACCTGCTCAGAAAATTTTATTTATTTGGAAAGGATATTAGAATAATCTAGAACATTTATTGTGGGCCAACAACCTGTATATAGATAAAAAAATTTGAACAAGTACACAAAACATATAGACAGGCATAAGACAAGGCTATGCCTTCTTACCATATTTCTATAATCTTTACAACCAGGTGATCCTAATAGCATTAGAAGTCCTACTAGTATTTATTATTGGTAGGTACAATCTTAGTAACATAAGATATACCTACATTGTTCCCAATTTTCAACAACCTTGATATCCTCAGTTCTCAACTCGGTATTTGTACTGATAATACAACCATTTATTCCTGTCTTAATAGTAAGTCTGATTGGTTCAATAAGGTCAAATTGGCATCTAATCTAAAAGATGATCTACAATCTGTTGTTAAGTGGGGCAAGGAATGGCTTGTTAATTTTAACACCTCAAAAACAAAACTCCTCTCTATCAATCTTCTGAGAGAACCATTTTTACCTTCCATCAGCATGACTGATTCTAACATCCAGGAAACTTACATTGTGCCTTCTCGGACAGAAAATGAAAAGATTATATTGAATCCATTGCTAGGACTCTCCAGAATCTATCTTACATATTTATAAGTCTACTATTATTCCTTGCTTTGAATATTGCTGCAACATCTGGTCTTGTGCTCTTGCTATATATTTAGAGACTCTTGATAAAATCCAAAGAAGAATCTGCAACGTTATTCCCATCTCAGCTTCAGCCACTTTCCCACTGCCATAATTTAGCTTCCCTGTGTCTTTTCTATGGATACTTTCATGTTAATTGTTCAGATGAAATTTACTCTATGGTACCTAGACCTAGTACATTCAATGCTACTGTGTCATTTGCTGCTGGATCTTAATTATATTTCGACATTCATGATAATTGATCTGATGAACTTTTCACCATGATAACTTAACTTTATGACTTTAAGTGCAGTACTAGATTGATGGCAAAATCTCATCATTTTGCAACTGAAATAGCGAGAGATGTAACTGTAAGTTCTGTGCCACCAGTTTCTTTTTCGCACTTCCCACTTGTAGAACTATCTTCCACCTTCTTGCTTCCCAATCAACTTTGATCTTCAAAAATTTAAATGCAATATCAATCATTATTTTCTGTCTTCTTAATTCTTGTTCTTTTATAGTTTTTTCCCATATTCTCTAATATTCAGTTTAGTGGCATTATTGTCTTGCTTGGGGTAAAATGATTAAAAAAAGAGATGCCACTATGTTGATGGCTAATACAGAAAAAAACTGCATGAACCCCTTGACAAAGTAATAATAGAAAGGGGGAAGAATAGACTAACTATCAATTAACTGTAAGAAGGCAGAATATATGGTCAGTAACTCGAGAAATAAGCCAAGCTATAAACTATGAATTGGAGATGGCAAAATCCAGTAGATAGAGAAATTTAGCTATCTGAGAAGTTTTTTTAACAAAAGACAGAAAATGTGGCACCAAAATCCAAAGGTAGATTGAAGTAGAAAAAATGCCTTCCAAAAACTAAACAAAGTATTAAGAAACATGAAATTTTGTTAGAAACATAGAAAAGATTGCTGGACTGAAATGTCAATCGTCTTATTTAAAAACATGCATGAATGTGCTATGTTATAATTATTTTCAAATTTTATTACAAGTGTAGCAGCTACATGTTGAAGTGCATTTAACCAACATTTAATGCCATTTTGCATTTCTACCAATATTTAACACACACACACACATATATATATATATATATATATATATATATAAATTTCTGGTTAGTTTTCTTATATTGGGATGCTTGTTTTGCAAAAAATTCCATAGCTACAACAGATAAATTTAAAATTTGAAAATAATTATGACAGAGCACATTTACACATACTTTAAAAATCACCATCCTAGTGATCAATGTTACAATAAGTTTGTCTTTGTAATTCACTCCTGAGGATGATCTTGGAGGAGATTGAAAGTTCTTAGGTAAGAAAAAACTACAGCGCCTTCCTTGAATAATTTCATCTTAATATCAAGAAACTGATTAGAGAATTGGAAAGGATCAATATAAATATAAATAGACATAATATGTCTATATTATTCAATGGAATGTTTGAATGAAGACATGCTGCCTAAATATATATGACATCGACTAAAGCACTGTGATCAGCTTCATCAAGCTCTGAAGCAGAGACACCATCAAAATCCTGCTTTAACAAATTTCATCTGTCCGTGTGACTTTGTCACCCACAGCAAGGCTGGGCTAGTATCTGTCTTTCCCTTACCTGATTTTCTCCACAATAGCCCCTGCTAGCATGCATAAGTGTAAAACCAATGCTGACCCTCATTTATCGTTCATGATAGGAGAGTCCATATATATATATATATATATATATATATATATATATATATATATAATGATGGAAAATAAAATCACAACACCCTGAATATGTTTCAATTTATTTAAGAGTAAACAGACAGTAAGATAGCTGGATTACATTTGGTGAACACATATGCAGAAGATCAATATAAGTGCACATTCCATATTAATATACCATATGTCCTATTGCACTAACACTGGCCTGTACTCTGATATGCATACAATTGTACAGATGGTGAATAATATCCTGCAATATATTATTCCATATTACTTACACTTGTCCAACCTAGATGTAAGTTTGTAAGTTTGACAACAGAATAAGTCAGGCATTATCTTATCATATGTTTAACAAGGGATCAGTCTGCCATGAGAGCTGTTGAACATCTTGTAATACAAAAACATCAAGAAGAGACAATTAAAATTTCTGAAATAAGGAAGGAGGGCTTGGAAAATTTGATACTCACAGGACAGATTGAGGGCAAGAGAGACAAAGGAAAACAACATATGATATACTTGATGAGCTTGGGTAAATGGATGATGGAACACAGTTTAGGAAAAATAATGAAAAACAAAATTTATTAAGAGCTACAAAGAACAGGAAATTTTGGAGAGCCTTGATTGCCTGAGGGAACATGACACATAAAGAAGAAGAATACAGGCATCCTATAGGTGGACATTATTCTGCTGTAACAGCATATTTCTTTCTTTGCAAGAATAGTAGTAAAATGAGTTGAATACATGTTCATTTCATTGCTTACCTTCCTTTCCATAAATATCAAAGATGGCAAAAATTTGTAATTCATGGCACTTCTATACCATGATATCTTTGGAAGATCTCTCTTCACAGGTTTACATTACAGGTGTAAATGACCATCAGTTGCATGAAGACAGAATTTACTCTCATTCATGAATATCATTTGATGGACCAAGTGATTCTTTCATGACACCCTGGAGACATGTATATGATGGTCTTGTGACTGAAATGAAAATCTTGCTTGAGGCATAGATCTTCTAAACATTTCCCGATGACCCATGTTCACGCATTTGTGGCCACATTTTCCCTGACCTGTACTAGAGATGTCTTTACAATATGTTATTTCTTCCATTACAATATGTTAGTCTTGGTGAACATTTGTACTATTTGCCTATCCAGAACTTTATTTTTCAACATAATCTCCTTCCTTGTCAATACACAATCCAGTGGTTAATGAATAGCTCAAATATTATACAGAGCAAAATTTAGCTAACAATTATGTGTTACATAGTGCACTTATTTTTTCACCCTCATATATACATATGTGTGTAAAGAGAGAATAAAAGAGACAGGTTCATTTTCAGATGTATGTGTTAACATGAAGTCGATACACAGACAAGCTGAAAGAAACTATATAATTTTCTAATATAAAATATTTTCATCTTTTTATTTCTGTATATATATATATATATATATATATATATATATATATATATATATATATATATTTGTGTTTGAGTGTAAATATTTGTGAGAGTCTATAGATAAATAAAAATATACTTTAGAAGACTCTTTTCTACAAATCCACTTGTGTATGAGAGAGAAAAAGTGAGAAATGCATATAATAATAATCAGTGTTTAAAAAAATAAACTTGGAGGGAAAATGTTATATTTGAAAATATTTTGAGAATCAATCTGACAAAGAAAGATTTAGTCTCGGCAAGAAAACAAAACAAAATACTAAAGAAAGATGAAAAGCATTCATTTTTGTTGCAGAGTAAAATCTGAGACCTAAGTTCTGTGCAATGAAATGATCTTGAGAATTGTATTTGAACAGGCATTTTCTGAAAGCAAGTAAAAAGAACAAATAACTTTTGTTTTTTAAATTACCAAAAGTTCAAATAAATAAAGCTAAGAACAAAAAAAATATATTGAAGTAAAAATAAACATTGGTATTTCTATATGGTTACTTCCTGAAGCTGTATTTGTGGAATTGTTCTGAGTTTTATTTTATTGGAATTCAACATAATATCTTGTGGACTCGAGAGGCCAACTCAAGAAGCACCAAATTTAGTACAGTGTGTTTGTATTAGCCAATAATCTGATAAATGTGTTACCTGATATATCCCAACATTCCCATATCAGATAGCCATTTTGTTTATTCAACTTATAGCCAATTTTCTGGTGTTACTCTCTTAGATTACACATATACTGGAACACAGGAACAGCATTAAGTTTACCTAAAATTTAAACATGCTTCAGCTGGTATGATTTAACTTTTCTGACTGTTTTTTCTTCTCTCTAATCTAATGCATTTTATTAAGCTACAGGAAAAAGAAAACATGAAGCCAATGATTTTTTGGTTATGGCCCATTTCATATATATCTTAAACTATGATCTTTAATTTCTAAACATATGCATATAATGAATGAATTTCTAAAATGAATAGCCAGAAAATTGATTTTCACTATGAAAATCAGACAGAGTTAACAACACACTTTATGATATCTGTTTTGAAATGAAAGAAATAAATTTGTTAGCATTATCAAAAATATCATTGAGTATTTGGAATGGGCAGATATCTGGTCCATATTAAATATAAATGCAAGATTTTAGTCGCTCATATTCTTTGTGTGTTCACTGGGAAAGAAGTTAATTTTTGTTAATTTTATGCATAGCTACAAAAGATATTTTAACTATTTTTAAGCTTGATCAATGTTTAGGGTTTAAACAATACTGATGAGTATTTGCTTCAAATGCATGATGAAAATAAAATATCAATTTATCATAAAATTATTATTTTCAATGTAATAATGTTTGTAGAATAAAAATGACACAGATAAAAACTGCTCTCTATTAATCATCTTCCTTCCATCAGTATGGCAGATTCTGACCTCCAGGAGAATGACTCACTGTGCCTTCTTGGGTTAACATTCTCAGATGACAGGAAGTGGAAAGTCTATATAGACTCCATTGGTAGATCAGTTGGTTCACTGTTTCATATTAAATGTTTTTTTCTCTTTAGAATTTATCTTATATATCTATAAGTCTACCATTCATCCATGCTTAGAATATTGCTGCCATATATGGCCTGGTGCTCTTGCTATATATCTAGAGATCCTTGATATAATTAAAAAAAGATTCAACAATATTATTGGTCCTGATCTGGCAGCTCAACTTCAGTCATTTTCCCATTGTCGTGAGGTTGCTGCACTTTACTTTTTCTATAGATACTTTCATGGTAATTGTTCAGATGAGCTCTTCACTATGGTTCCTAGACTCTTCAAATTTAAGTTCAGCACTAGACTGGCAATGAGGTCATGCCAGTTTACAGTTGAGCTGGCCGGATGTAACTGTAAATTCTATGCTAACAGTTTCTTTTCACACACTTCTTGCTTGTGAAACTCCCTTCCAGCTCTATGCTTTCCAGCCAACTTTAATCTTCAAAGATTTAAATGCAATGTCAATTGCTACCTGCTGTTCTCCTGATTACTCTTCCTCTGTTTTTGCTCCTTGCCATGTTCCTGTTTCTAACTCTTCCACACTCAGTAACTCAGTGGCTTTACTGCCTTGCTTGGGGTGAACTCGATTTAAAAAAAGAGATAAAATACAAAATTTGCTTTTAAAATGCAAGAGAAGTAAACAAGTTATCATATAATCAAACCAATGGCACATAATTGTTAAACTGGAGACTCCATTATTAATGTGGTTGAAATAGTATCTATCAAGTATGAGACTAATTAGAATTAATACTAGATAAAGAATTCCCATATATTTTGGAAACAGCTCAATTCAAACAGAGAAAACCCCTGATAAGAGTAAATACACAAAATAAAGCAATATATTAATCGTTATACATCTATCTCCATACACACAGATACAAAAACATCGAACAAATTTTCTCTCCCTACATGTCACACTTTTTATCCCATTACCAATTCCTGTTTTAAAATACAGGTTTCCTCAAATGATACAGAGAATAAGAGGGATTGTCTTTTTTTTACATATCATGCTAATATTGATATTAGAGTAAGACTATAAGAAAGGGCTATTTTTGTGGTCAACAATATTGCTTTCTTGACCAGAGAGACTACGTATTGCCAGACTTTCAGCAATTTAACTCAACTTTAAATAATACAGCTGACAATGCAACATTATTTGATATAACAAAAAACTGTACAGCATTTGATTTTATACTTGTTAACTTGGTCTTGAAAAACCATTAAAATTTATCATAAATTCAACTTAAATATAATAAAAAATGACGTTTTGTTTTCTATTTTTGAAACAACTAGGCTATCTCTCCAAATAGAGAAACCTAACATAGCCTCTCTTGTTAACATCTTTAGTGTAAAGAAATTTGTTGGTATTTAAATAAAAAATAAAAATACATTTTCAAATTCTTTCTTCAGCTACAATTTCCTCAAGTCTAAAAATAGACACAAAAAAACAAACTTGGTGTTTCCTTCATGCAGATGTCATAGTAAGCACATCACATGACTCTTCTCAACCAATGGGAACGTGACAAAAAATATTAAATATTGGCTTTCATTTGGAGACAATCTCCAATATAAGAATGCACCAAAATAGGTTAATTGTGGGGGGCGGGGGTTCACAGCAAGCACACACAGGAGCACACATAGCACATTCACTTACTCACACTATGCCAAAGAAAGCTTTCTCATTTGGGAACTCACACCATATGGAAAAAGAAACACAAGTAAGACAGAAAACTTGCCTGAATACAAAACTATGTCAACCACAGGAAAAAGAATCTTCCTATGTGTATTACTTCTCTTCATAAATACACATACACTCATGCATACACACACACACACACACACACACATACATACAAACACATACATATATATATATATATATATATATATATATATATATATATATGTATGTGTATGTGTTTGTGTATGTGTGTGTGTGTATATGAGTGTATGTGTATTTATGAATAGAAGTAATACACATAGGAAGATTCTTTTTCCTGTGGTTGATATATATATATATATATATATATATATATATATATATATATATATATATATATATATCTTCATACCTACATATATACACACACACTCATACATCTGTACATGCATGGACATTTGTTTTCCAAAAGTTTATTCCTCTAGATGATTTTTTAACTCTCTTTAACCCTTCTGAGAATACCTTTTTCTTTCACTTGTCACCATTGTTATTAAATTTTATTCAAATTTGCTTGATGATGATGTTTTATTCTTCATTTAGAGCATTTGCAGGATCATTTGTCCTTTCTTTCTCTCCCAGCAAAATCATCACCTTCCCTTCCTTCTGAAAAGGATTAGCAATAAACACTGCTTTCATTTGACTGTCAAAACAAAGCCAACATAATCAGCAGCAATACCATGCAACAGTTGCAACAACATTATGATTATTGGTTGCATCTTAAAAAGAACAAAAGATAATGCATTTCTTTTTTATTTCTTATTTTTCTTTACTCATATTATATTTAATATATCTTCTTCTTCTTCTTCTTCTTCTTCTTCTTCTTCTTGCATCTTGTCCAGCCCAAGATTTCTTTGTGCTGGACTTGAATGACTCACTTACCAAAAATATTCCAGGTTTAAGCAGGAAAATTTTGTTATTCAAAATGTCAAGTGAGAAGACATTGTTCTTAAACAATGCCATTCTTTTGTTTTCATGTTCAAAGATGAAATTGGAGCATAAATCTAATTCAGTTTATTTTTATAATGCCTAATTATTATTATTTTATTTTCTATGTTCCTTCAGGATGTTGATGATCCAGGATCTTTAAATCTTTAGCCTGTTTAACTTTTAGTAAGGTTTGTTTTTTTTCTATCCTTCCTAATCCATGTTCTGTTAACCATTTACACAGACTTGTTAGACAGGTTATCCACTGCTCTCCTCTGTCCCTCTTGACTTTAATATATCCTGTGAGTATCAAATTCTCTAAGCCCCCTTTCCTTATTACATGCCCTAGAAATTTCAACTATTTCTCTCTGATTCTAAGTATAAATCTTCTTTTTACTTCTGTTTTTCTTAAACAGTTGTCATTACACCTATGTTCTGTCCATGGTATTCACAATATTAATAATCCCCAAAAAGTAAGATTAAAATGAGTTATAAGTTAAATAAAGAGAATTTTAAATTCACTGAATCAAAATAATTCAAGTACCATTTAATATAAGCATTGTTATCAATTCACATTTTTCTCAACAGAATCTATCTTGCACCTTTATAAATTTACCATCCATCTGTGCATTGAATATTGTTGCCACATCTAGTCTGATGCTTCTGCTATATATCTAGAGATTTTTCACAAAATCCAAAGAAGAATCTGCAATTTTATCAGTCCTGGCCTAGCATTTCAGTTTTAATCAATTTCAACCACCACAATGTAGTTTCCCTACACCTTTTCGATAAATATTTACATAGAAATTTTGCTTTCATCTTTAGGACTTCAAATTCATGAATTTAAGTATAGTACTAGATTGACAGCTCAATCTCATTATTTTACTGTTGAAATTGCTAGACATAACAGAGATTCTTCTCTTGAACTTCTTACTTGTGGAGCGCTCTTCTGGCTTCTTGTTTTCCTGTTAACTCCAATCTTCAAAAATTTAAATATGTCGCCTTGAAACCTGTTCTTTTATTGTCCTTTCTCCTCAATAACATTTTCTCAGATTTTTTCACTCTCAGTAACTCCCAGTGGTTTTTTTCACCTTACTTGAGGTGAAATGATAAAATATATACATTTGTGAGCATGTATCATTATGCCCTGTGTCAGACTATGCAAAGCTTAATAAGAATACTGATATTTACTTAAAAACGCTGATCAATGAAATAGTAATAGTATTTACTCAATTTATTTTAGCCTGTACCTGACTAAACCTCAAAATACAAAATGGATTCCAAACAGAAGGAACATTGGTTGCAACTAATAACCAGCTAGCAGGGGACTAACTAAAAGCCAGCTAGCAGGGGAGGGGCAACTATGTAAAAGCAAAATCTTGTAAGATATTATTCTTCCCAATAAGTTTAAAATAGAAGAACATAATCACTTAGTAGAACCAAAATTCATGATCCCAGTATATTTTCCTTGAGTACACTGTTCATATACATATCCTCATATATATATATATATATATATATATATAGAGAGAGAGAGAGAGAGAGAGAGAGATGAATAAAAAGACAAGAGGAAAACTATCCTCTGAGTGACTTTATCAAGGCAAATATAAACATTTAATTCGGTGCATGTATTTATATACAAGAGCAAGGATGTCATTGGTTTATCAAGGCTTTTAAATTTGAGAACATTCAGGAATATTCATAAGATGAAATAAAGGTCAGTCAAAACATCCGGGTACAAAATGCCAAAATTCAAAGTCTTGTAAGACAAACATGAGTGAGTAATATTCAAGAAATATATACTAGGTGTAACAGCAAAATTGTCCAAATCATATAACACCAGACTGTCCAATTTAGATTAAGATTTGTACTGTTGTATCTTAGAAATGATTAAAGATATCTTACTGGAATTCTCCAAGGTTTTTTATAACACTACTGAACTCTCCTTTGAAAAATAAGAATGTATTTAAGTTGAAATGATGATCGATCTTGCTGTTGTGACCACCTGATCCAGTTTTCCTCTCTACTGCTCTCACTTTTTAAACTTATTCACAGTTCTCTTGATGGTTCTTGAATGGACTTTGAAGATGGAAGCCAGAGTATGAATGTTCATACCATTACTGAAGGCCTGAATGATCTTTTTCCTCTCATCATTCCTCAGTTGGAAAGATATAGTGGGGCTGACACAAAATGATTTTAACCTTTTCTCTTTCTAGCTGATTAACTCAAAGGGTTTTCAGTGATCCTAGTATATATTTTACTTAAAAAAAATAAATGAATATGTTTAAATTCTGATTATTATAGTTTGGGATGGACAATATATATATATATATATATATATATATATATATATATATATATATATATATATATATATGTATATATATATATATATACATATAATTATAGATAAATAGACTCGTTTTAAAAAACCTCGAATTTTTAATTTGCTAATAATCAAATCAATCTCGAAGGAAAAAAAGTTTTTAAAAAAAGAAAGAGCTACAAACATGAACTTCTGCTGACAAACAAATCACACAGATACAGGTCTGAAGCCCAAAGAAAAAACCCTGATACGAGTAAACAACTAACTAACAAAAGCGCTCAATACAACCGTAGAGCAGACCTAGATACACCTAGTGAGCCAGACAAACCTACCTAGGTTTCACCTACACGGATCGTCAGGGAAAGTAAGGTGCCTTATATATATATATATAGATATATGTATAAGAATATAAAATATATATTTATTTATAATATATATTTTATAATTTATATATATATATATGTATTATAGACAGTATATATATATAATTTTCTCTTTTTAAAGATCCATTTATATATATATATATATATATATATATCTGTATATATTTCTTTTTTTAGGCTTTTTTTTTTCTTTTTTCCCCATACTGAATCTCCTTAGACTTCCTAGAGATTCTAAGAATTTTCAAGAATTGTTCTTTTTCTATTTTTGTCTTTTCTTATCAGTTTTGGTCTGGGGACCAACAGAATATTCACCAAAGGCTTCAACTTAAACCAATCTCCTTTCTCCTTTTTCTTTTTGTCAGTGGTTTATTTGGTGCAATTCTCTTTTTATTTCTCTGTTCAACTCAGGTGTAGAAAAGCTTGTAATCAGTTTAGGTGCTGTGGGAGACAAAAAAGTGACTCTCTAAGTTTGAGATGATTGATTTTCATGTTCAGTGTAAAAGATCTATTCAATAATACAAAGCTTCTTGTGAGTGGCTACAGAAAACTGTTGCATTCCTCAAATGATGGCAAAGTGAAAATGATGAGCCTCCTATCGTCTCCAGAAGGTGACCTAATTAAGGTAGGTAAATTCTGAGGGGTTTTTACTCGATTGTCAAAGGCAATGAAATGTGTGATCTACATTATCTTGGACTTAAGGCTCCTAAATTTGATCAAATATCAATTCATGTTAGAATCATAAGAAAGTGAGACAACATTTATTTCTCATTCTTCAAGTTGGGAAGAATTGTAAGACTGTACAAGAATTAACCCCTTATTGGATGGTTTTTGTTAAGGACAAATCATTGCTCACTTTCATTGATTGCTTTTGTTAAAACATGACAGTCAGTAAGGTTGGCAATATAAGATATAAATGTCATAAAATTCACAAAACTGATACAAAAAGAAGGTTTTGATTATTACTTTGGTAGACTGCCAATCTTTTTAACAAAGCTCTGGTTCACACTCCTTCTCAGTCTTTTGAACAGGAGTAGAGGTTTATCCCTTATTTTCTTTTTAGGATTGTGTTTCCAGTTCCTTCTCAAGTCTTCTCATTCTGTTTCACTCACAGTAGCCCCTTGCATCTTTGTAGCATTATTGCCTTACTTGGGGGGATTGATTAAGAAAAATGAAGTAAACTATTGATAATGTAACAAAGAAAATAGAGTCCATGTTTTCATATCCTTGTTTTTGATATGCAGCCTGTTAAGTATTTACTCCAGATCTTTCATTTATTCATTTAAGTAGTTACTCCAGATCTTTCATTTATTCATTGCTTTGTGCACAGTTCAGAAATATTTTTATCCTTTTCATTAAAGTTGTAACCAAAATATTAATCTTTGTTTGATGAAAATGTATTTATACATGATTGTAAATCTATCATATTATTTGAACGGAACTGATTGTCTGCCATCATCTGAAAAACAATAGAAAAAAATATGTTGCTTAAAGCAACAAAAAGAAAACTCTCACTTTATAACAATGTGTTTTGCGTTTTAGCTGATCTTTTCTTTTCAAAGATTTTAAAGACGCTAAATTACTACAAACAATTCCAATTCTTCACCATTATGTGGGACCAGTTTCACTATCAAACAGAATAAGCAGTTGCCTAAGGCATCAAAAGAGAATAGCAAAATCTTTTTTTCTAAACGTATTATGGTTTGTCATGACCATATAATATTTGCAATAAAATCAAATAGGCAATTCTAAAACTATTCTGTAAATTTGGTAAAAATATTTATCCTATTTTATTCATTAACTATTTTTGTAGGAATCTTAAACCATGGAAAACATGATCCTTTTCATAGTTTGAAAGGACAAGTTGCCCAGTGGGAAATGGTTTTATTTTATACAAGAAAAAGTTTGTTCCCTAACCCCTCAGCACTCACTTAAGTTCTTAGCTTTCAGTATCAATGACATGTGTTTATTTTAATGACTGGTATCATGTGGATTGTAAATTCATTAATTACACATTAATTAAATTACTATATATTTCCAATAGCAATAGGTAGACATTTTAACTCTATGAATATTCTGCGACACTAAATTAAAAGAAATAACTCTAGATTTTGTTGTCATTGAAGCATGCATTGTTAGCTATGTTTACAGCATCAGTTGGCCTTAATCCAAAACCTCGTTGTATTTTATGATTGTAGTTATAATGTGAGAGAGCTATTAGAAGAAATATTTATTCTCCCTTTTTATTTTCCCCATTATGGGCATTATTACATCCATAATATATCACTGTATTTCATGGAAGGAACAGAATGGCTGAAAGGAAAAAGAAATGACAAAGATGCTTTGTTCTCAGAGAGAGTTTTATAATTCTATGTTGCACACAAAATTATATATACATATATACATGTGTCCCATGCAGAGAATAATATATCTATACAGTCAGTCATTGTAAAAGAACAAAAAGATAGGGTCTTACAGATAATATGGAGATACTTCTGGAGAACCCATGTTTAGGACTCTAGATTCAAACAGGCTGAATCCAACTACTATATCTCAAGCAAGAAGATTTTCTGCAAACTGGAAATGGTAAGTTTTGGGTTTTTTCCCAAATTGAGGAATACTAGCCAGAAAATTTCTATATCTTGGATAGATATATTCCTGAAAGGAAACAATACCATGGACTTGTAAGCTGCAACACATGGCAGCTGCTTGGCCTCAGCAGAAACCCAGACAGGATGAATAACATGTGTGTCTTGACACCCATAAGCTTGCTCACTGACTGAATGACTAACCCTTTTCATCACTGTATGAAGTAACATCACTAAGCAGCCATCACATGACCCATGTCAACAAAAAGGAGATAATTGCCTTTGTATACCTATACAGTTACACTGAAAAAGAAACAGATGATAACGTTTATGATATCACTTGAAGGAACTATTTATCAATTTCAAAGTAATCAATAGAATGTTTAGAATATATAATGAAACATTTTCATTGAAATCTATTAGTATGAATTTTAAAATAAAGGAAAGTAGATACAATTATTTACCAACAAAAATCTCAGATTTTCTTTGAAATATAAAGACTGATTTGTGTTTAGTGATTTTTTCAATTCTGAACATAAAAAGTTTAATTTTTTAATTTTCTGCAATGTCTACAATTTTTTGTTAATTTATAGTATTTTAAATGATTTTATTATTGAAGATTTATTGGTTCTTTTCTTTTTATTAAGTTTTAAGTTGGTTTTATTCATTCCCAACTTTCTTAAACTTTTTTACCTCTTTCGTTCTTTTGAGGCCAATAAACACTTTAATCAAAATCTAGTTACTATAAATATTTGCATCTTCTTGCAAAGATGTGCATTTTAAACTCTGAGAATCAAAGATTTATTCATTTTTCTTACAGATTTTGAAAATCTGAAATTTTATAAAATTACTGAATTCCAAAAATTATTTTTCCATAATATCCATATATACATAGTCATGCTTTTTTGTTAAGGCAGGACCAGGATTAATCTCAGATAAAGCAAAGTGTGTCCAGTCTGAAAAAGAATTTGTCATAATGATTTTAGGCAAGGTTTTAAAAACTCAGAAACATTTTTTTTAATAAACAGTTTCAATTTTACATTTCTGAAATTTGAATTAATATGAAAACCTCATTAAAAACTTTGGCCTTTTGCTATGTCTGTAATCTCTTTGCATCTTCAAATCTCAGATATTTGCTTCAAATGTAAGCATATTCTGGTCACCAAATCTGCAGCAGGTGCTCTGTTTGTTTAGTGATTAATGCTTTTTAAGAATTCTCAGTTAATGAGTTCATCAGTGAATTGAAATTTTTTTTTTTTTTCCTCAAGCAACAACTGTTGATTGGTCTGTTTAATGTTAGAGAGAGTTTTTCCATCTTAGAAATTTTATAATGGTTCCTTTGTGTTGGGTTTTTTTTTCTTTTCAAATATTCTACAATTGTCTTTCAAAAAATTAAGTCCCCACCTTTAATTTCTATTCTGTTTATATCATGAATAAGAAAAAAGTGAATATATTTAATTCAAATTAATTTCATTTTTAAAAATCTATTTTTTTCTAAACTTCTCAAATGATTCTTGTTATTACTATAGTTTATCACTAATTGCTATCCACAGTTAAAGAATCCCAATAGTATTGATTTTTAAATAAAAGAATTCAAATTAATAAGTTAATAGTTAATAACAATCGCCCATCAGGTAATAAATGATTAAAATCATTAAAATTATTTTTTAATAAAAAAAGACATCATTTGTTAATTGATACTTGATAAAGGAATATTTTTTCAAGAGGAATTATCACATTAAGAATTCATAGTAAATAAGTAGTTTTCCTTGACTGGATAATTGATGTGCAAATGTTTTATATAGTGCACCTAAACGATTAGTACAAGAGCATTATGGGAAGAGGTCATTCTCAAGGCCATTTATCAGGCTGCTTGTAACTAAATGCAGGAATAAAAATGAAACTGTACCAGGAGAAATGCAAAAGGTCACATGTATAACTATAAATAAAGGATAGACATTTAATGTTTAAAGAAAAATGTTTTGTTAGTCTGAAAGTCTAACTGCAACCTTTTTATGACTTTCCCAAGGAGAAGTATGAAGACCTATACCTAATCAACCAATCAAATCATTATGTCTAGATACTTGACACTTTCATGAATCCACCTCGTCTATCTTGTCTTAAAAATATTCTGTAGAAAATTACTATCAGTCTTCGAGGCAGATTTGGCAAACACTATTCTCCTAAAAATGGACATGTGTGTTTGTTTTCAGACACCTTCTAGTGAAAGAAATGCTTAATGGCTAATCTTCTGACCAGACACATCCAGATATAATTTCGGTTCTTGTATTTATCAGAAGAATTGTTTTATTTTTTCCTCCTTTCCTTTTAGAAAGAGGTTTTGTGATCAGTCAATCTGCAAGAAAGAAACAGACATTAGCAACACTTATTCCACAGAGTAATGTTCTTCTTACCATTTACAGAAAATTCAAGTCAAGAATATTTGCATCTATATATATATGTATATATATATATATATATATACAATATTTTTTTGTTCATCAGTACAAAATAGTATTAAGGAAGAATGCACAATCATAGCAAGCATATTTGCATCTATATTTGTGCTTACAACATTTGTCTGTCAGATAAAATACTTACTTTCTTTCAAATGCATACAGAAAATATTCTGTCATTAAGTCAATTTTATTTATTTATTTCTTATACTGACATTTCATTAAGCTGAGGAACATTTTTCACATTGGCTGTATAATTTCATTGAAATGTTTACATTCTTTATCAAATAAATCAAAGAGTTGTTACCTGATTTGCTTTTTGTTGTAGATGAAGCTATTTGAGAGCCAAGCTATCATTAGCCATTCATTTGTAATTCATATCACACCATTTTCTTTACTTCTGCTCAGTCTATTTATTTTTCTTGCATTCATGACTTTTAGCCAAAAGATTGATTGACATTGCTCACTTTTCTGAACTGTTGATGCCTTGTTAACAGAAAGTTCCATGCAACAAATAGCCTGCCATCTGCTTATAACACAAGTGACCCTGCTGTCTGTCAGAAAAGATGAGAAGAGTAAAATACTTGAAATGAGCAGAGAAAAGCCAAGATTCAAACCTTTTGTCTCCTTCATTTTATTGTTTTTATTTCTTTTTCTCTGTTGCTGCAGTTGCTATTATTATTATTATTATTATTAATTTTCCTTCCCTTCTTCTTCTTATTATTATTCATATATTGGTGATTCACACTAATAGTTAATGGTGCTTTACATTGGAGATGAAGTTAATCAGGTCTCCTCAATAGTCCATGACTCTCCATAGTATTCTAGCTCCACGTCCAGTACATACTACTCATGAACCTTCAGACCAGAGAATGGGAGTGCTGGCAGGACTTTGTAATCCTCACTATCTTATCAACATTTGTTTTTTCTCTATACATCTATACACATTACAAATTAAACTAAGTACGACTGACTATTAAAAGATGAGCAATTTTTTAAAATTCTGATGTCATTCTAGAATCTTTTTTTTTTGTCCAAATTGTTTTGCTCAAGCTAAGTCTTGAAAAAAAAAAATAAAATTCACTATTTTTTATTTATAATATTGAATCTGTTAAATTATTCAACTTTTAACCAGAAAAATCTCATGGTGTCGTTAAAAATTGCCACAAAACATTGTTGATTTATATGGAATTATCTATTACGACATGTCTCTAATTTGTATTTAGAATTCATTGTATTTATTTTCAATTTTTTAGTTGAATTGTTCACTTGTATTGTACATAATTAGGTTACAATAAAATTTGTATTTCATATGAATGCTACCTTATGAAAATTGAGATGTGGTAGAGTAGAGCACCCCTCCTCGCATACCATAGATTCAGGAGGGGGGAATGTGACACTTGCACCAGCCCTGTCTAGCTTTATTCAGTAATGCTGATATCTGGATGATTCCAACTCTTGCCATAATTCCCAGTTTCTTTAGGTTTTTTTCTTATACTCTTCAGGTATGGTTCCCAGTTCCTCAATAGTGTACAACTCATTTTCTTCTTCCACAATTTCCTTAAATTGCTGACAAGGTTGAAATGCATATTTATTTTTTACCTTCATTCAGATATACTGTGGTCCACCTAAACAGCAAAATCCATTATCTGGCAGCTTTTTTTTTTTTTGCTTCATTTATAACTGCTAAATCCGATTGTATGTCCTTCTTGGGTGATCTCTTTGAATCGCAAAGTCCCAGAAGATCTTATTTTTTCCAGTTTTCTTGATTTATTATTTGAAACAATCCTTTACCAAGTCTTTTATCTAAGACCTGAAGTAAAGTAATTTTTTTCTTAGAAAGTTATTGAGCCTATTCAAACATTTTTTTTGATTATGTGATCTTGAACTGTACTTTTTTAATGCAGAGTGATGGTATTTTATTAATGTGTGTACCAATATTCTTATTTATCATTCCTAGTAGTTCTGTTAATATTAGCTGCATTTAAATCCCACATTCTTGCAATTTCTATTTCCAGCTCCTTATATTTTGAAAGTTTGTCAAATTCTTTTGTTGTAATGCTTTTAGCAATATGTCTGAGAAAGTTTTTTGAAGTCTTTTATTATTATATTTGGTCTATTGGCTTGTATAGTACAGTTAGTATGTATGGTAAAGTCCCAGAGCATTGGAACATTTTCATGTTCTAGCACTGTTGTTGGTTTGTCTTCATACCCTTTATCATTATTATTATTATTATTATTATTATTATTATTATTATTATTATTATTATTATACTGGTGTCACAAATTGACATTGTCAATAGAAAATTCTTTTCTTTAGTCATGGCATCAACAAGACTCTGCACAACTCAAGAACTTTTTGGAGAATTCTCACAGTGAATGATGGCATTTTTCTGAAAATCTACAATCCGGGTATCAATTCCAATTCTCCCTAAGCACTTTTTCAGTTTTCTAAATGGTTTATAGATTCTGAAAAAGCATTTTTAACAAAGTCCATCACAAAGAACTGTTGCAACTGTCAGGTAACCATTGACCTATTTGTGAAGGATATTAGAATAATCAGAAACTTATACTGGCAGCAAATAGCCTGCAAAAATAAAAAGGGGTGTAAGACAAGGATGCATCTTCTCACCAGATCTTTTCAACCTATACAACAAGGCCATTCTAAGAGAATTAAAAGTCCTACCATGATTCATTATTAGTGGTCACAATCTTAACAACATAAAATATACAGATGGCACAGTGTTGATAGAAGACAGAAAAAAAATTATAAGAACTCCTACAGAAGGTAGTGAAAGAAAGCAATAAGAAAGGACTAAATAACAATTACAAGAAGATAAAATGCATGGTAGTTAGCAGAAGGAACACACCAACACTTAAATTTCAGATTAGAGATACCAAATTTCAAATAGGTGCAACAAGTTAGATAACTGGGTAGTGTATTAACAGAGGACAGAAAGTACAACACAGAAATCCAAAGGTACATTTGGATAGCGAAAGATGCCTTCCAAAAGCTAAGCAAAGTATTAAGAAACAGAAAAATATTGTTAGAAACCAAGAAAAGAGTACTGAATTGTTATGTAATATCAGTCCATCTATATGGCATTGAATGCTGGACAATCTCCTCACAAATGAAGAAGAGACTTGAAGCAACAGAAATATAGTTCTACAGAAGGATGCTGAGAATACCATGGACAGGAATATCTGAGATTTATATTTAACATCAGGAAGAGATAGCTGGGGTTTCTGGGACACATAATAAGGAAGGAGGGCTTGAAAAATCTGATACTCACTGGAGTGATTGAAAGCTAGAGAGAGAGAGGAAAGCAATGTACAACCTGCCTACATGGCAAGCTTGAATGAATGGATGGTGGATCAGGAAATGGGATTAAGTTATTAAGAGCTTCAAGGGATAGAAAATTCTGGAGAGCCATGATTGCCAGCATCCTGAAGAGACATGGTACATAGAAGAGGAAAAAGAAGTAGATCACCACCACCACCACCACCACCCAACCACCACCACCATCATCATCATCATCATCATCATCACTGCTATTGTTGCTGTTTCATTGTATTCACTATTTTGTTGTAATTTACATTTTCACAATCCATACAAAACTTATTTTACCTTTCACAGTTTCTAATTCCTGTTATATTAATGTTTCTTTATTTTTATACTCAGTGGAACATTTGTAAGGTAAACGTGTCATTTAGATATTGATATTATTGTTGAGTTAGTTTTGAACATGCTTTAAATCAGTGATTATTTCACTCTTTTGTGTCAGACACATTCTATATATATATATATATATATATATTATTGTTTTCTAGGTTAATCAGTTTTGTTTCATCTATTTAACCTTAATACCTGGAGTTATCAATGGTTTGATATCTCACTTAACTTTCCTTCTTTTTAGTCATTCTCTTTAGATTTCATCCAAAATGTCTTCTGATCATTAATTAAATCTGCTTCATCTTTGACTTTCATATTCATATTCTTTCTGCCTTTTGCAATCTTTCATTTCTTTCTTCCATTTTTATCTGTGTTGCTGATGATAAGCAATTTCAATTTTCCTAATTTCTTTTTCTTTTTGCTGTAAGAAAGCAAACTTTTAACATTTCCCATGAATGAAGTTTTATTGAGAATCACGAGCCATTTCTCTTCTCTTTCTATTTTCTTAATCAGAGAGAAAGAGAGATTGTTGAAGGAGAGACAATACATTCAAGGAGAGACAATTTATTCAAAGAGAGACAATTTATTCAAAGAGAGATATCACTTTTATCAAGAGTATTAGTTTTAGGCTTATTCTTTTTTATATCAGAATTCTCTAATGGTTATTGCTGGAGATTAATTGATACCCACCAATTGCTGGGAGCTGATTGATTCCCCCATCACTTGCTGGGGGGCTGATTAATACTCTCACTTCTTACATTTAGTCAGTATATTTCAGATATCTTTTAGAAACATTGTTTGAAACTTTTACTTCTTGTCTTTGTCTGTATTTATGATTAATAAATAATATATATTCACATTATTTCCTTTATAAGTAACAACTGCTTGCGATTAAAATCATATATAAATGCAATATATATATATATATATATATATATATATATATATATAACCATTATATTTTTGTTCATGAGTATGTATATATGCTTATGCATCTGTGTGTATGTGCGTGTGTACACAAACACATTTGTGTATGTGTGTGTATGCATGTGCATATATACAGGAACGCATCTATGTGTAAATGTGTGCATGTGTACCAAAACACATTAGTGTGTGTATAGAGATGCATGTGTACTCAAATACATCTGTGAATGCACATGTGTACCCAAACACATTTGTGTGTGTTTGCAATGTATACACATCTCTGTATGTGTGTGCTTATATATACAAAAACATTTGTGTGTGTATGTATGCATATGTACTCAAATAAATTTGTGTGTGTGCATATGTATATAAACACATCCATTTATGTGTGTGTATGTGTGTGCATGTATGCACAAACACATCTCTGTGTGTACCTATTTATCCAAATACATCTGTGTGTGTGTACATAAACACATATGTGTGTGTGTTTATTTATACAAATACAATTCTGTGGAAATGTAAAAAAATATATATATACATATATTTATCACTTTAAACATTATTTTTAGTGGATACCCATATTTGAGTAGACGCTCCATCTATTTTTTAAACAGTATATTTATTTTCGTCTACTGGTTTGAATATTCAAGCAATCTTATTAAAAAAAAATGCAACAGAAAGAGAGAATAAAGCAGGACAAATCATAAAAAATAATTCACAATTGGAATATTTTGTTTTATTGAAACTATTTTCTTTGATAAACTAAGATTATTTTCCACCATCAAATGTTAAAAAAAATAACCATACAGTCTCCAAACTTCAAGAAAAATGGTTCTGGAATAATCTATTAGTCATAACATTACTGTGTTATTTTTTCAAAGTTTCTTTTTATATGCAGAATTCCGTAGATGTTATGCAGAAGTAAAAATACCCAGTATAATGTTCTAAGAAAGTGTTTTGTTTCTTTTTTTATCCTACACTTGAGAAATTACTTTCTGTATAACACAGTTCAGACTTAGTCATTGATTTAATTTTTACTTTCTCTTTTATCCTGGCCCTTTTTGTTTAGTGAACATGATGGTTGCCCTGAAAACAATGAATTTAGCATAATACTAGCAAAAAATAGTCTGTAATATGATTCTTCTAAAGCTTGAATCCATTTTCTCTGCAGGTATTGCTATGTGGTGACAGTCATATTTCTAAAACTTGGAGAAAAATATTATGAATCAATGAAAAAGCCTTTCTGCTCATATTTTTTCTTCATTCTTTTTACAACAAACATTTCATTGTATCACTAAACTTTTCCAAATATTTTCATTTTGTATGGGATTTATTGACATACTGCTTGAAGAGTTTACAAAACACATAAAAAGGCAAATGTTTGACTCCATTAAGAAAAGTGTTTCAAGAAAAGGTAACATTCATTTTGAGAAAAATTATAATTTTAATCTGATTAAAAACTCTTCAAATTTTTTAATTCATTATTTTAATAAAAAAAATTATTTTAATAAAAATATTTTTTCAATCTCATCAAAAAGAAATTTGATAGAAAATCTTGTGAAAAGGTTATGAACTTTAAACTTTGTGGATTGTTTTTTAAAGAATTGAACAAGTTATTTTTTATCCTTCTTTTTTTCTTTGATGAGTGCAACTTTCTTAAACCCCATTAAGTCACCATTTTATATATTTTCTGTAAAGATATTTAGATCTTCTCTGGGTTGAAACATGTAATGGCAATTTTATTTTTATTTTGCTTGTAATACTTTGCATACATACACATACACAAAAACACAAACACACATACATACACACACATACATACAAAGACAATGATACATCCACATATGCAACACAAGTACACAGACATAAATTCACTTACATAAATATGTATGTATAAGCTCTCACACATATACAAAAAATCAACTATCACTGCTCTATCGTTAGTTTTATGGAAAGCGCTCGAATGAACGATATTCCTTGTTTCTACCTGGTCTAGCCTTCATGGCTAACACCTGCCATGCCACTTACATAGTAGCAAATCACTCACATTCCCTCCATGTTCCATTGGTGAGAAGTAAGTTCCACTCAAACAGCTTCTTTCTACAAACCACTGTCCTGTGGAACAGACTTCCAAGAGGATGTTTCCCTGATCATTACAATCTTAACCTGTTCAATTCTAGAGTCAACCATTATCTTCCCCTCCTATCCATATAAACTACCAATTAACGTAATGCTCTACCTCAAGAGGCCCCCGAGCCTTGTACAGAGTGAACCTTACTGTAAAAAACAAAAATAATACACATATATGAAGGGGTGCTGAAAAGTTTGGGGCCTGATCCACTTACCAAAATCTGTATTTCAATTACTATGCATTAGTTACAGTTTTTGGTTTGATTGATTGATTGAGTGATAAGCTTTTTTACAGTTTATCAACCCTTTCTAGATTATTTTTAAAAAAAAAAATTTTTTGGACTGTAACAATAATTCTTTTTTTCGAGAAAGTGAATTACCATTTTTTTTTTAGAATGATAATGTTTTTTTTCAAATACAAATTATTAACCCATAGCTGTGGGGAGGAGATGGATTCATACCTTTCCCAAGGGTATTTGCCTGCAAGTGAATGCAACAAACTTGACTGGAATCCAAACTTAGCTCGACTGATTTCTCATTCCAAGCTGCTAGTAGAGTTTCTGGAAGTGAGTGCATAATCTGGCATGATTAGTAGTTGAATTAGGAAAATACACTCAAATTCTCAGTCACAATGACTTTTGTGACTGTGCTAACACAAACAGTTTCATTTACCCAATTTCACTCAAAAGACTTTAGTCAATATGGAGGGTTGGGTATTTTTCAGGTACTTCCCAATGGTGCTTCAGACTGGAATCATCTTCCTAGGCCGATATTTTGAAGAAGTCATCTCCCTGACAAATCAACTATAGTAAGATTCAAATCCATGTCTCATGGCTGGAATACTAATAACTTGACCATGTGCTCACATCCTGTAAATATAGAAAATTTTAAATAATATATTTATTTATATATGCATGTGTGTATGACAGACAATGTCAATTCAGTCATCTTTCCTTACCCATTACATTTACAAATGTCTCTAGGACAGCTGAAGTATGGATGACAAAAAAATTATAAAACCTGATATTACCCACAACTGTAAAAGGTTGATTGGTTGATTTTGTTTAGCAGCATATCACTTTTTAGGGCTTATTTAATGCCAAAATCTAAATATTTTGAAATCAATTGTATGCCTTCAACTACAGATAAAATATTGTCAGTAATTTCACTACAAATATCTATTGTTATTAATTTTTTTATATAAAAATATATTGCTGGTATTTTTACTATAAAAATATATTTTTATACTTTCATAGTGTTTTGTCTTTGTTTCGGAGGGTGGAGGTTAGCTATTTGCCAATAGTTGGGACCCTAACAGGTGCTACCACCCCAGGTCAGGGTGGACCTGGTAACAACAACAATTAAGAGGTAGTTCCATGCTCCTCAAAACCTTCAATCACCTGATCAGAGGAATTGCTGCTGTTTATCATCATACTGAGGGCTACAATTGTAAAAGGACTTTCTTACCATTAAGACACTATCATATGAAGGTAGTTGATATTCATGCCCAGCTGAAAGCTGATTTTCTAAGTAGCAGGATTGCCCCACTTGGAAAATTACCATAGCACAATTTTCTTCTCTCTCCCTGTACACCTTTACAACAACTTCACTTAGAAACCCTCAGCCTTGAACCTTGTATTGTGTGAAAAATTGTTAAGAACAAAAAAATAATTTTCCTAAATTTGGCCTTGTGTTGTAGTAAGAGATGTATGGGTAAAAAAATAAAATCTATTAATTCTTTAGAAATTTCTTTGTTTATGTTTTGGATATGAAACTGAGTCGATATGCCATTTTGAGAAAATCTGAATGGATGAGATTGCTTTAAAGATGAATCTGGAGGGCACAGGTTCGAATTCTGCTGGAGTGCACAGTTTTCTTTAAGTTTTCTTGAGTATACAGGTCAGTAGACAAAATAAATTCTGTTCAAAATAAATAGTGTCTACTCAAATATGAGTTTCCATCAAAAATAATGTTTGAAGTAATAAAAATAGTTATTGCTGTAAAAAATGGAACAAGCTTTGCTAGGTTCAAATTCTGATCAAGTCTGTTTGTTCCCTTTGCATTCACCTCTGTGAGTAAAATAGTTGAGAAGACAGAGCACTCTTGCCTTGAGTGGAAGCCAGTCTAGGAGGAGAATAACTCTAAATTCAAACCTTCATAAATATTAGAGCATACTGAGTTAGAATTAATTTAGTCTTGGTGGGGCAATCAGTTGCAGAGAATAACTTTGAATAGAAAACCAGTCTAAAAAAGTGTGGGGCTCTATCCGTATATGTTGCCCTAGACATAACAAATGCTGCCCTAGACTCAACAAATGTTACAGTAAATATGGTACCCCTATATGGTACCCCTATAACCGTAATGTATTAGGTGACTTGTGATCATAATTGTGTATTAAGAAAATATTATACAGATAAAATTATTTCAACAAAATGTATTTGAGACACAAATGAAATTTCTATCTGAAAAGAAGAAAAATTTTCTCTTAATAAAAGTAGTGTTATATATTTTTTAAAAAGTATTGTTTTCATAATTCAATAATTTCTATTTGAAAAGTTTATATCTGGATTTAATGAAATTCTTTTCCAGCAATTCTAGTCTCCCTGAAATTGTTGTGTGTATTAAGTGTTTCTCATAATTCCCATTTCTTTGTGAAAGCAAAGCATTTTCTAGTTTTTATTTCACTCCATTCCAATCCTTTTTATGGAGATAATTTCTGACTGTTTTCTTGTTTCCACCTTTTTGATTATTGTTTGCTCATCTGAATAGATTGCATCTCAAAAAATTCTTGCTTTCTTCTCATATTCTTACTTGTTATCACCAAACTGATATTTCTATGCTTTAGGTTTTTTTTTTTTGGTGGGTGGGGAGGGTGTAGCATTGAGTTACTGTTAATAATTCATAGTTCTTATTCATCAAGTTTCTCTTTTGCACCTACCAAGTCATCTGTTGTTAATTCCTGAACCTTTTTGTTTCAAGTAATCTCTAATTTCCCCTGCTCATTTCTTGCTTCTCTCTCAGGATTACTTGACTTTTCAACCTTAAAACTCCAAAGATAAGAATCAACTTATTTTGTATTTTTACTCTTTGCAAAGAACAAATCAGTCAAAGACACAGATGTATAAAATAAACAAATAAAGAAGACAAAAAACCCTAGCCAAATGCTTAAGAGATTTGCTCCTCTCATTTTCAATGACCATATTTAACTGCTAAAATAATTACCCTTCAAGTCAAAATCTAAGATATTTCTTTCAGTCTAATAATGTTCACCTTCTCCAATGTCTGTTTAGCTTCCTGTTTTTCCATCAGAGTTTATCCCTTCTTTACTTCAACAGACTTTTGTGACTACATCTCAAACTTTCCTGTAGACAATACTCATGTTAGTGTGCTTTCTTGGAAGACTGATTCTATTCCTTCTTATAATTCATCCGTATCTTTTCTGGCTGCTAAGACATATTTGACAAAGTAATCAATACACTTAGATTACAAACAACCCAACCATCATTTATTTGCTGAATTGTAGAGAAAAATTCTTTAACCCTATCCCTACTAATAATACTCTAATAAAAATTATAATAGCCAACATCTTAGAAGACAGAAATCTCTCCTGGGAAAAATTCTCATTAAATGCATTATTTCATTTCAAAAGAAATTATTGTATTTCTGGCAAAATCTGAAAGTCTATTTTAACAACTACAAATTTTAGTTCCAAAACATAAAGTCAAAAAAGCTGGAATATTCTTTCAAGCTTTATCATAAAATAGTGAGGCCTTATCATCACAGATTTGCTTACTGAAATAAATAAATATAATTCTTATGCACAATATACTTATCTACAACACATCACTTGAAAATTATGCAACAATATAAAATTTGTTGGAAAGTATTTCTTCCAATAAACCTGCATCATGATTTCTCAAAAATTTTTTTAATTAAATCAATTCTAGATAAATCAACTGATTATGAATTTATCTTGATTTTGTCAGAAGCAAACACACTATTATCAATAAAATTCTTTAAAAAGCAAAGTAGCAATACAAAATATAAATTTATTTTCAAGATAGGCAACATTATAATAGTCATTTTCATTAAAAAAAAAAAAAAGTCATAATAATGATTATGGCTTTGTTATATGTTTTTAGCAAACTTGTCTCCTGGACATTTTATTTTATTTCAAAAACACATGGCTTCAAGTCAGAAATTCATCTGTTTGTTCCATCACAAGAGCAAAAGTAGAAACTTGTAATTCCTGAACACAATTGAACTTTATATTATGATTATTTCCCTTTTCACAAATCTTTTCACTTTTCACATTAAAGGAAATTATTAAAAATGAAAGCCTAGTTTGCCTGATTTTTGGTGATTTCTTAGGGCAACATTTATACGTGCCACCTCAGATATCAACATTTATATTAATGCCTTACATTTCATAAACAGATTTCATAATAAAATAGACTATCATTCATTTGGAATAACTTGCTTCAAAAGTTCTAATAAAAGAATCATTCCAATTTCTATTCAAGTCTTGCTTTTTGTCAAAATATCTAGATTTTTTTCAGTAAACAAAGCCAAAATTTGTTTTGAATTTTTGTAAATTGTACGTTACTAATCTGAGAGATCATGAACATACTTGTTAATGGGATCAGGTTGAATTTTCACCCATTTTCATTTTATATAGTTCGTTTTTTATTGTTTTAGTTCAAACTTAAAACACAGGTTCATTTGGAAAACACATCTCTTTGCCTGATTTTTAACTTTTTATCTACTGAAGCTGACCAAATTATTTTCCAAAGTTATGAGCCACACAAATTCTGATATTCTGTTTAATCAGGAGAAAGTTTCTAATTCAAACTTTGATAAAGTTTTAACTGAAAGTTACCAAATAGATATTTCAAATCAATTTAAACTTGGATGAAATAAGGTTATTTTATAATTTTCTGGAAGGAAGTGAATTTTCCTATTTTTAAATAAGAGTGAAACATCATTAAAATGATAGGAAACAATATTAAAATTTGCTTATAACAAAGTTTCCACATCAAACATTAAAAGTTGTTTCTCTGCAGAATTTCATTATGCATTTAAAAAAATCCTTAAAAGGAAATGAAAATTTAAACTTTTTTCTTTTTCCAATTGATTAAAATTCACTAAAAGGAAATACTGTAGAAAGTCAGTAGACAAAATCATTTTGTGAAATTTCAAAAAGGTTTCAGCGAATCATTGTGGATCTACTTAATAATAAAAGATGGCTTTTATCATGTCCTTTGCCAATGTAGAAAAGCATTTTATGAATTATTGATTGGCATTTATCAAAATGAAAAGTTTTTCTCACAAGGTTTTTCAAACAACTCACCATAAAAAACAAATGCAGACATGGCTTTAGATAAGTAAATCAATGTGGAAAAAAATAGTCTGAATTTTCCAATTATTATAAAACAGCAAATTTACTTAAATTAATAATTTCTTTTACTTTCTTTTTTATGGCTTTGTGCATATATTTTACTTGCAAATTTTCATATTTGAGGTAATTTTCAAATATCTGTAGACACATGCACCCACAAATAAGCATACTTTTACATTGTTGTTTTCATAAGCCACCTCTGGTTTAAACACACACATATACATGTAGACATCTATATATTACACACATTAGCAAATACATACTTATATATTTATAAATGGTCATCTTTTATTTTTAAAAATCTATGGCTGGAAACTTATTTATTCTAACAAAATTATCCATTTTGTTTTGTCCACTGAATTCATAATTCTTCACAATAAATAAATTCAGATTGGTTTTAAATGAGTCCAGTAACAATCATTGAAGAGTATTTGCTTGTAAAATTTTTACCATGAGGCATATATCCATGATAGATAGAAATGTAGATGGAATTATTTCAATTGCTTTTATTATGTTCACAGATCCAGGAAGCATTCACGTGTAAAGAAATGATTTTATATCAGCTCTTATATATATCAGCTACAAGATTCTTCTATTCAAAATTGAACTGCAACTTAATGCATGTGGGAACAGAGATTAGACGTGCTGAAAATTAGTTACAAGACTTTCATTAATAATCATTTCTCCAATATTTGTATTAAATCTGGTTATGGAAATTCTATAGAATCTCAATAAATATTTGAGTGTTTTTATAAAATAAAAACATACTGAACGTTATCTTTTTAGCCATATCTTATAAAACAAGATCATATTGAAAGTTTTATTGAAAATTGAAATGTACTATTGTTTATTGAAATAAGCTAGTTTTATTGAAAATTTAGACTTTTACATTTTCAAGTTATCATCTCCAGAAATTAAAGTAAGCATTATTCAATAACCAGTCCATCGAAGCAAAGAATTTATCAAAATAAATAACCTCTAATGGATATAGAAACTTCTTTTTTATTTTTAATAAGAAAAACTTTTTTTAATATTTGTATCTGGAAGCTGCAGAAAGAAAATTAAATTTTTCAATTCTTTTGAAATTTCCATTTCAGGAAGAAAATAACTGAAAAGATAATCAGAAGTGATTTACAAAATAGTGTTACACATATACATACACATGAGTACATATACTTGAACATATATACAGTTGCACATACATGTGCCACACACATACCTGACCACATACACCCACAATAAAAACTAAGTCAGCTCAACCCAATATTCAGATACGTATCTATATATACATGAAAGAAACTTGCCCAAACGTGTACTCAAACTCACACATATACAAACAATGCAAGCATATGTATATGGTGCATAATACACTCAGCCTCAAAGTTGTGAAAGTAATTGACAATTTTAGTTTTAAAATGTGTATGTCATTGTATATTGTTCTTTATTACTGAGTATGTGTGTGATTATTTATAAGTATATTTGTGTGTGTCTGTGTACATAATATAATTTGGAATTCTGCACGTGTGTGGGTGGATGTTAGTGCAATTAGTACTTATCTCTTTTTTGCGTAGGGGCGTTTGACGAATTTCTGTCGTTTTAAATAAGGAAAATGGTGCGAAAAACAGAAGCAGAAGAAGAAGAAGAAGAAAAAGAAGAAGAAGAGAAAGAAGAAGGTGATTTGCGTAAAAAACACTTAAAGTCATTACTACTACTACTACCACCACTAGTATTAGAAGAAGCGATGAGGACTTCAAGTGCGTGAAGCTCTCTTCTTTTTAGAATGGAAACTGCAGCACAGTTAAAGGGGCCTGAAAGGAATAAAAGGTCTTGGAATACCAGAAATCCAAAATGGAACTATCAGCGAAAGCACGGCTTCTACCATTGTGCCAAAATTAACATTACTTGCCGGCCCCATTGTCTTGTTACTGATAGGGAAGACTTAAAAATGAAAGAAAGAAGCAATAGTGGTCGCTTCTATTTAGTTAGAATACACACAGATAATCATCATTATCATCCTCATCATCATCATCATATTCTCCTTCTTATTTTTCTTCTCCTTCTTCTTTATGACATTATTTTTTATTTATTTCTAATTTTTATCTTCTGCAAGAATTATCACTGTCAGTGAGACTAGCGTACTGAAGAGTAAAGTAGCAGTGGGTCTAACGATAAAGAAAATAAAAGGCATTTTTTTTTCTTTTCTATTCATTTTTGACTGTCTTTTCTTCTCTTCGAGTTTTTATTTCTTTTTTTTTTTTTATATATATATATAATTTTCTCCTCACTAATATCAACAATATGTTGTTTTTTGCTTCTCCCTCACGAAGTCGGTCTCCGTTTTTTGTGACTTTTTTTCGCCTCGTTCTTAACAGCCGAGACTTTCTTTATTTTATTTTATTTCATTTCATTTTATTGCCTTTCTGATTTTGTTGAGTCCTTTTTTCTTTTTTCTTTATTTTTTCTTTTTTCCTTTTCTTTTTAATTTTCACCAACACTAGGCTGACACATGTACCCTTCTCTCTTGAGAAAACACGCGCGCATATTGACACTCACGGACACACACGCACGCGCCATACTGTGTGATGTATGTAGTAAATTACCTTACCACACCCATCCAGTCAGATGCATCCACACATCTAAACGCGCAATCACACGAACACATTTTACAGACACGCGTACAGATGCAAATATAGCTGCACATAACGTGGCACACTGTTCTGACCTTGTGCCAGACAAAGAGCAATAACAAAAACAGTACGTTCTCTTAAAGGTACCTTTATTTTACACACATACACACACAGAACTGCACATACACACACCAACCTGTACTAGTACTTGACTCATTCTTTCCATCTCAGTTAGTTAAACGCTCTATCTATTCCTCTTCAATTAGCCTTTTAATTTCATATCTACCTTCTTAGTCCATCTCAGTCGATTCATCTATCTATCTATCTATCTATCTATCTATCTATCTATCTATCTATCTATCTATCTATCTCAGTCTAATGAATGATATCTCAATATGTTCATCTTTTTCTCTAAAGAGAGAGGGAGAAAGAGAGAAATGAACAGTAGCGTCAGAATATATATATATATGTGTGTGTGTGTGTGCATGTAATGAATTCAATTTAAGATAAGCTGGAATTTTTAGATTTTTCAAATTTTATTCGAATTTTCTGACAAAAGATTTAAAAGCCCCTTATTCGGATATGCATACACACGCACGCGTGTTTCTTTATTGATGCTACGGCGTGAATGGGTTTTATTTAGCGAGTCAGTCTCGCAGATCCTTACTACTGGATAGTGAGTTCGATTCTCACTGGGTACTCCGTACTTGTGGGCTTATATCAGAACTTTTTTAGCAAATGACGTGTGCCGGTGTCTCTATAACAGACTCTCTCTGGGTGTGGACTAACAAATTTCGCCAAACTTTTCCCACTGCGCCCCTCGTCCTCTCTTTCTTGTCTTCATTTTAAAACTGAGGCATATCCCTTTCTTCTGTCTTGTGAGGTCTTTATAACTATTCCTGTAGTTAGAGAAAATAATTCTCTCCTTCTTTCTCTCTCCTTTTCCTATATTATAGAAATATTGTTTTGTATCGTGTGTACGTGTGTGAATGTTTCTTCAGATAAAATAATGAGATTGGTAAAGTGGCTTAAAAACAAACTCCGAATCTTTTGGCGCAAAGAATATAACAATCAGTCGATACCTAAGTTTTCCATTTCTTGTGATCCGCTTTCTTTCTTTCTTTCTTTCTTTCTCTTGAAGGAATCCGCTACCATTTTTAATTTGACGAAGCTCAGTTTTACTTTTAATTTTTTATTTTAAGCGCATAGTACCCGTCAAAAATGAGGATTTATTTTCGTATGGATCAAAGTGTCTCTACACAGGCCTCTTCCTAGAATCACATTGTAGATGTGTATTCAGAGAAAAGAGTTTACACTCACACACAAAAAATTATATATAGATGTGTGTGTGTGTATGTGTGTATGTGTGTGTGTGTGTGCGTGTGTGTGTGTGAATATACATTGCGTATGAAGATTAGTACCCGCCCTCCCAACTAAGGCGTGTGCAGATTAACATACGAAAGTCTTTTCAAACACAGACACAAAGCGATTTACCAAGCTTAGTTTAGATGAGGCACAAGGCACCCAGTTAGGATCGAACTCACTTCTTTTTCTGTGTGTCGTGTCCCTTCAGAACGATGGCGATTATGGCTCTTCACAATTTCCTGTCCTTTGTAGCTCTTAATAAATTTTTATCATTTTGTTTTCTCCTGAATCCTATTCTACTATCCATTTACACAAGCTCGTTATGTTAATCGCTGTTTTCCTCTGTTCCTCTTGCCTTTAATCTGTCCTGTGAGTATCAAATTTTCCAAGCCCTCTTTCCTCGTTATATGCCATAGAAATGTCAACTGTCTCATGTTAAATATTAACTTCTGTCCTTTTTGTTACTATAAAACGTCATATTTGCTCACATGTTCAGTCCATGGTTATTCTCAGCATTCTTCTGTAGAACCACATTTCTGTTGCTTCAACACTCTCTTCTACTCAGTCGTATTGATCTTGTGAAACAAGCTTGTTAACCATTACACTACGTCGAAGTGCCCAAAACACAGAAGCACATTGTTTTTATTTTAAGATTTCCTATATTTATGGCGGAAGAGTGCGCAAGATTGGGAATAGTATTTATGGTCGCTTAGGGTTTAAAACTACTCGTCACACACATATGTAGACATATATGCACACATGTACACACCTACACATATATTCACTCACATATCCAGACGTCCATGTGTAGGACTATAAAGTATTTTGTAACTCTTTATTTTATTCATTTTTAATATTACAAAGGAAGTAAATACTTCCATGCACACAACGTAAAAAGACAATTACATGCAGGTGTCAGTATGTCTCTAAATGTGTGTGTATCTGCAGCTACATCCTTTTTTAAATAAAAATGTACCTCTGTATATACGTGGCTATGTTTTTTTTTTATTTCTATTTTGTTGAAAACATTTTTCAGTTCGTCTCTTTCTATTTTCTAATTTGACATTGCATTTCCTCTTTACTGAATAACTTTACAAAGAGAAAATAAATTCTTAAAAAACATAAAGCGCCTGTTTTGTTTGTCATTATGTTGTTATTTTTACAGCTCATTTTCCAATGAAAATGAACTCTAAGTATTTGCTCTTATCTCTGTAATTAAACTACTTTGACACCTGCTTTAGTACATATTCTATTTTTGCTTTTATTTAGTTAAATAAAATAAGTATTTTGTGATAAAGGAAAGAAAAACTTCTCTGTTAAAAATAGTGAATCAACTAAACTTGTAAAACTTTGAAACATTTTAATTTTTTAAAAGAGTATTTTTTAAGTTTGAACATTTTTTCTTTTTTTTTTCTTTTTTTTGTTTACATATTCTCTAAAATACAATAAGCTTTTGGCAAACGGAAAACCACATCTTTCTCGCATAGCAAATATAACCTCCGCCTTTTAAATGTTCTGAAAACCTTTTTTGCAGATCTGCTTCATGCATCAAAGCCTAATGTCCATAAAATAGAAAAAGTTGTTTATTTTCAAGATCTGTTTAATTTTAAATTAAATTATTTCATTTATTTTATTTTTAAGAAAATGCATTGGACATTGTCTGTGGAAGTTAAGCTTCTTAAAGGCTTGTCTTAGGATTTTGACTTTTGAGGAATCATTGACATAAAAATTAAAATAAAAGTATATTTCGTGTCAAAAGTATAAAAAGCTCCAAGAGAGTCTGGTCACCAAAGTCTGTGCATTTTATTCTCCGGCTTTCTGTCTAGGATCAGTGTAGTATCTGTGAGTGTGTAATGCACTCTATAAAAATTTTTACACAAACCAAAATTATTTCGTTAAAAAAATGACATACACTCATGCATCTATTTTCTTCTTACCTTCAGAATCCAAATGATTTTCACATAAACACTCATGAGTCAACAAACACACAGAAGTCCATCTATCTATCTATCTATCTATCTATCTATATATATATATATATATATATATATATATATATATATATATATATATATATATATATATATCTATCTATCTATCTATCTAGATAGATATATATATAGATAGATAGATAGATAGATAGATAGATAGATAGATAGATAGATAGATAGATAGATAGATATCCACCCAATTTGTTTATAGATAGATTTATATCTCAGTATGTTCATCTTTTTCTCTAGAGAGAGGAGTGAGAGAAAGAGAGAAGTGAACAGAATATACACACACACACACACACACACATATATATATATATATATATATATATATATATATATACCCACCCAATTTGTTCATATCTATCTATCTATCTATCTATCTATCTATCTATCTATCTATCTATGATAGATTATCTATCTCAGTATGTTCATATTTTTCTCTAGAGAGAAAGAACGAGAGAGCAAGAGAGAAATGAACTGATATATATATATATATATATATATATATATATATATATATATATATATATACCCAATTTGTTCATATCTATCTATCTATCTATCTATCTATCTATCTATCTATCTATCTATCTATCTGTCGCAGAATCTTCATATCTAAACATGATATATCTGTTCAAAAAGCAATATTAAAATGTAACATAAAAGTTTTTATTTCAATAATCATATCATCTTCAAAACAATAATTATGTACATCAAACTGAAAAAGATAAAATTTGAAAAACTAAGAGGAAACGAATCTTTATCAAAACTGCACGTTGCATAAAAAAATCAATTTGTTTTACAAGTTTTGATTTTATAAAATTGGCAATTCTACGAGCATCTCTAACACGAAAAACGTTAGTTAAACAATTTGAAACTAGTCGTTGTTAAAGATTAAAAATCCTACTTGAATCACGCGACAATTAAACCGATATTTAATTAAGAAGATTATTAAATTATTTCATAAAACTTATTAAAAAATGATCAAGCAGACTCTTTAGGTGGAAGGTAGAATTTCATTTAAAATGCTTAAATAAAAAAAATACACTTCTAGCCATTGACCCACCTAAACCCGATTGCATTTTCTCAAAATAAATATGTCACGAAGAGATTTCATTTAAATGATGAAAGTCTGAAGTAAAATAAGAACTCAAGTATACAGAGAATGAGTCAGCCGTAAAAAAAGGATGGCATACAATAATTTTTAATTTAATTTAAATTAGTTATTAGATTTATTTGTTGCGTAAGGAAACTAAATTTTAACTTGGAAAACGTGAGTGTGCGTACGTGCGTGTGCGTACGTGCGTGTGCGTACGTGCGTGTCTGTGTGTGTGTGTACGTGTGTGTGTGCGTGCGCCTGCACTCGAGCGTGTGTTTGAGAAATCAAGAAAGAATAATGAGGAAAAGAGTACAGGTGCTTCATAAAGCATTCATACACACACGTACGCGCGCACATGCACACGCGTGCACACGCATATGAAATACACACACACAGACACACACACATAGAAAATACATACACATGGACATAAGTAAACATGAGTGCTTAGCTTAATCGCATACAAACACATTCATATTTCTACCCCAAAAGTAAGTTTACGCCTCCCTTGGTAATGACTTCGACTTCGTCGAGACGAACACACAGACACAAAATCACACAGGCACACACGCATACGCATACACACGTATGCGCACACATATAAATCTGTTGCAGCGTTTTACATTCACCAAATTACACGTGTTATTTATGAAAATATGCTTCTTTCTTTCTCATTCTCTCTCCCTCTCTTTATCTCTCTTCCCTCTGTTTCTTTCTTTCTTTACTCCTCTATTTTTTCTCTTTCCCTTTCTCTCGCACGCTCCTTTTGAAGGTTTCACTCTCTCTCCCACCATAATTAATTGTTCCTACCATCTCTTTAGCGACAAAGAGGGAATCACGCGTTAAATCTCTCTCTCTCTCTCTCTCTCTCTCTCTCTCTCTCTCAAGGCTACAAGCCACCGTAGCCAGCAGTCAGTTGGCTCCTCCTCCTCCACATGTCATCTATTTCATGATAATTAATTGAAGATAACTAACGAAGCCATTTCTTCCTGTTTCTACGCATCTCCCTACCCATCTATCCACTTTCCACCCAGGCTTCGACCCTTCAACTATATCACATAAGTCCGACCTAATTTCCTTGGTCATTACCCTTATACTATCGTCCTTCCTTTTAGTTTAAAGACAGGAGGGTCCACAATCTTCCCACATGTGCTGAAAGTTATTTTAAACCCCACCCACACACCGACCTGAACAGTGAAGTCCACCTTCAGTCTGGGACCATTCACGAGTTTGAAAACATCGCTCTGTTCCCTTACCCACTAAGATTTGACAAACGCACTGGAGCTAGAGTGTGTTTTGTTGCTGTTGTTGTTTTTGTTTTCGTAAGGGCAAGTCACACCGCAATTATTGGAAATACTTAGGACAAGAAGGCAGTAGCAGAAGGGAATTCCTTAAAGTTGGGCCACAAGGCAAAGCTAAGGCGGCGCATACAATGCAGTGCGTCGTAACTGCATTTGCTTGCTTACAAGCGCAACGCAAGCACCGATCAAAAACACTTGTAGGTAAACCGAGGAGATAAACAACACCCACAGTAACCAACAGCATGTCGTCGTCAGTGGATTATTATTATCATTATCATCATCATTAATCTTTTACTGTTATCAGCATGGCTTACAAAAGAAAATGATTGACACACCTGTGAATTATTCCCTGGAAGATGTCAACTCTACAACTATCGACTTTTACAATTTTCGGGAATTTATGACAGTATCCATCATCAATTCTGTTTGCCTCTCTCGCAATCACTACAGAAAATGTCAGAGTTTTTGTGAGTCACGTTTGCGAAAGGATTTTAAAAACTACAGAGCTCACTTTACCTTACAAGGCTTACATCATCATCCATATTCATTGTTTTCATCATTTTGGTCAACTGTATCAAGATTATCATGACAACAAGTTATCTTCATTCTTTTTTTGGATATATTTATTTGAAAATTGTTTTCAGTATGCATGGATTATCTTGGTTTTTTTTACCTGACCAAGGTAAGAGATTTTCTTCTTTCGGGGAATTGCTGTGAATTTAAGATATATTTTTTAGGAAACTATAACTGAAAAATTTATTATTACACAACAAAAAAAGCTATATTTCCTAAAAGCTAAACCAAAAAATAAGTTTACAACTTTATTCGCGTTTCAATATATTTTTCTTCTCGCGATTAAACAATGAAAACTTTTCTCCTGATTTATTCCAAAATAAAAATATATGAAAATTTAATTAATAAAACTTTATGAGTAACACATCACCATCGCGCACGAATATTTGTTTAAATGCGTGCACGCACGCACGCACGCACACACACATACATGCGCAACATTTTTTCCGATATAATCACACTTCACATGTAGCATTAATTTAAATTTTAAATAAAATAATTTAGCCAAAATATTTGTTATTCCATCTGGGCATATTGAAAAAGTAAGTTCGTGTTTTACAACACATTAACCTTCCCACCCACATTACAGTAAATGCATGCAATTGTTACTACCTCTGTCCCATAAATGTTGCTACATTTTTAGTTATAATGAAATCAATATTTAGATATAACAACTATTACGGGACAACGGTAGTAAATTACTTAATACCTAAAAGTCAACTATGAGTGTCATTCATTAACTAATTTACTTTGTATGTAGATGTGTTGTTGAAATTCACATTTTTACTTTTTTTATTGATATTAATTATGATCATTTATAATTTTTGTTGAAGTGTCGACATAAATTTATTGAAAATACAGAAAAAAAGATTTAATTTTACAAATTGATTGATAGGCGTTAAAACAAAACCAGGCTGAAAACTATATTTGTCATGCACTTCAGGCAGTTTCACTGGTTAATTTATTCCAGCAGATTTTTTTTTTAATTAGGTAATTATTAAACTTTGCTATCAAGACCAATGAGTAGTCTCGGAAAAATCAACGTAATTTATCAGTCTTTTATTTGTTTGCATCACAAAATTGAAGATTGTGGTTCTGTAGTATACAAAAATATTCTTAATAATTTCTCTGTATATCTGTTTCTATACATCTATATTCAACCTTGTACCAGACTAAAAACCATTTCTTCTTCAGTGTGAGACATTGAAAATGGATAGAATCGAATAAAATTGTCATCGGATACTTTTTGTCACAAGTTTTTTTTTTTTCTTTTTTTTTTTTTTTTTCTGGAGACAACTGTTGAAGTTGGTTAATGTATGACGTGTCTAAGAAAGAAAAATCATTTGAAACAGATTTTTCACGGAAAGAAAGAAAAATCCAACTGCAACAACAACAATAACAACAAAAGGCTGAGGAGAATTAAAAAAAAAAGAAAAGAATGAAAAAGGAAAAGAATTAAAAAAAAAAAAAGGAAAACCCTTATAAATAAATTAAGTTAAATAATAAAGAAACGACTGACGGTTAAGAATTTGGGGGTAAGAGTTTTTTTTGTTTTTTTAACGTGTAACTGAAAATAGGAAACACTTAAATGAATGGCCGGTTTTTTTTTTTTTTTTTTTCACAAGTTTGGAAGCTTCTGCCTTTTTTTCTCATATTTAATTTACACACATACACAGACAGACACAGACCCCCACCACACACACACACACACACGCACAAACACAGGCGCACACAGGTCCTTATTATTATGCTTATTATCGACCATGTCATTTTCTATCACCTGCAGTCCTCATCTATGCAACAAGGACTCGCACACACGCACACACGCACACACACGCACGCACACCAACTCGTGGCTCTAACAATACATAGTTTTTATTTTAATAATATAAAGTCTTCTCAAATACTTCTTCAAACAATGGTAAAGAAATGTTTTCAGTTTTTTTCCAACTTAATTTCGTTTTTTTTTTTTTTATTTGCAACCTTTTCCTTTTTTCTTTAACTTGAAAAGTTTTATTTTTTATTTGAAAGCCATTTTTATCAAATTTAAATCAGTATAACAATTCCTAAACTGATTAAGACTAGAAATCATTTTGAAATCGCCGAAAAAGCCGCCTAATTAATTCCTAAATAAATTAAAATAATTCTTTGTCATATGCGTTTTTACTTGTTTATTTATTGAATAACTAAACAAATAAATAATAAAAACAAATAAAAAATTCTTTCTCTTGGGGCAATGAAAGATTCATAAGGGTTATTTCTACTGTTATTTATCTGACCAGTTACCATAATTTCAAAATGTAAATATGTTTTACTTTTTTAAAATTAATACTTTGTATGGCATTTGGTATGCCGAGATAAATCTTTCTAAAAGATAATCTCTTGACTTTGACACACAAAAATTGGAGTGTTAGTTAATCGCAGTCAAACTTCATTTATTATTTCATTTGCAATGATTAATTATTGTTTGTTTGATTTTTTTTTAAATGGTACAAACAACTACAATTTAGTTCAACTTGTAGAAACTGTCGTTAAACAATGTAGTTTTCACACTCTCATAACACACGCACACACTTTAGTAGTTTATGCATGTGTAGTTCTATAAACGAGTGAGGGTGGACGTGTACGTAGAGCTTGATTGATATGTGTATGTGTGTATGTGTGCATGCATTGTTGCATACTAAAATTAATATCCTTATTGATTAAGGCTTTCAAAAGATTATTTCAAACTTAAACCGTTATCTCTTCTTTATATATATATATATATAGAGAGAGAGAGAGAGAGATAGATAGATAGATAGATAGATAGATAGATAGATAGATAGATAGATAGATAGATAGATATAGATAGTTTAAGATATATAATTTTATTTTCCTAAAAATTAAAATGTACCAAGTGTTTTCTTAAAAAATCAGCTTTAGCGCCCTAATCATTGATATTTTTGTTCTTAGCTCCATCTTAGCTTTTAAAACGTAAATTCAGATAGACAAAAAAAAAACTAAAAGGTGACAAATCAAATCCCTTTGTATCCTATTCCTAACTAGTTAATTTACTTAAAAAACTTGTTCCTTTCTTTGAGGAGGTGAGGAACGAGTTATTTTTTTCAAATAGTTTTAGAATCAATAAACTGATAATTGATATCTTTCCTTTGATTTAATTATTTGTTTTAAAAGAAACATTCATGCTTTCCAACCAACTTTAAAAATTTTAAAATGCAATGTCAATCGCTATCTACTCTTCTCCTAAGTACATTTTCTTCTTCCCGCTCATTATCAATGTTCTTAATTCTTCCACACCCAGTAAACTCCTTCTGTCTTAGAGGCTTCATGGCCTTGCATGGGGTGATACCGAATAAAAAATAAATCCACTTTGACTCATGATTCCATAACAAAAACTTGTATTTCCTTTTTTTACAACTCCCTGTAATTAACAAATAAGCGTCAAGATTTAAAAATTACACTTATTTTTTTTGTAATTCATTAACAAGTGTTAGCAAAAATATGTCTCCATCGTTGAAAAATCTGTTGCACATGACAAATATATTTTTGTCTTCAACAAAACAAAAATAGGAAAATAACTTATTGGTTACATTTTTTTCTACAAACAAAATCATCGATGGATTAAATAACAATGGCCATTGATCTTATTATCCTAATATTTAATTTACGGTTAATAATAACTTTGTGGTTTTGAAGACGAAATATTAAACCGACCATAAATCTATAAAATAAAATGTTTTATTCTTTTTTAATTTCAGTTATTAATGTATTATTTATTTGAAAAGAAAAGCTTCTTTTATTGGAAAATATTGCTTTCAGATTTAAAAAAAAAACAAAAAACAACTGAACTGAACTTTTTGGGTCGTGTGAAGATAGGGTTTCCAGTCATTTTGATGAAAAATCTTTGAAATTCAACTGATACAAAACAACAATGATATAAAAAATTGTGTTGTCCCCGAAAAAAAATTTCATCGCTTTTTAAAATTGTCACCTATTTTGTTGTTGATGTTTACTGGGCATGGTCTTGAAGAGAAAAATGTTGCAAATAAAATAACAGAATCTTTTGTCATGTCAAAGCAAACAAAAAAATTGATTCTCTTTTGACAATTCTTGATGCAAAATGTTTTTATTTTAAAGGTTTCTTTTTCTCAACATCAAAGAAATAGCAACAGTTTTTTTTAACTGCAGCAGTTTGACTCTGAAATGTTGTAAAACATCTTTACAAAAGAATTATAAGAAAAAATCTTAATGATTAAGGACGGTTTTTACTTGTCAAAGAATATTACTGCCATGTCATATTATCAAAGATACTAACTAGAGAAACCTTATGCCTACCAATTTTAAGTTAACTGAACATTCTTTGAAAAGCTTCCATCTGAGAAAAATATTTCCTTCTGCTACAAACAAAGGAATCTTAAAGTATTATACTTTTAGTTTGCTTGTTTGTATGTGCGACCGTTACTCTTTGTAAAGTAAACACTCAATCAATATAAACGATATAAACGATAAACATTGCCATTATCCAAACTGTCGCCGTCAAAGTGTCTCGGCGACGTTGCCTTAATATCACCCCACACTTCTTACTTCTTTCTTTCTTTCTTTCTTTCTTTCTTTCTTTCTTTCTTTCTTTCTACTGGTTCTATTTTATTTATCAATAAATTATCTTATTAACCAACTCCTATCGGGAAATGCAGAAATATAAGTGTGACTGTATTAATAACAAAATCGTCGTTGCCAAAGCAAAAAAAAAAAAAAACATTGGGTTTCTACGAGTCCAGTAAGTTAAGAAAGCAGAGTGAAAAAAGTGAAGCTTTTTTTTTTATTTGATGTCATTTTTATTTGTCATACCTGAGCTTCTTCATAAAATATTGACTTTTTTATTGACTGAAAACAGCTAAAATCTCATTCAAACATAGCAAACAAAGAATAAGCAAAAAGGCCGAGATAAAGTAGACCTGTTAAATCATTCATTCTTAAATGCGTTTATTCATCCAGAAATAATGGCCTGGAAATTATCCGTTGAACATGGTCGAGTTCAAATAGGCTTTCAAGTGGATTGCTATTGTCCACTGGAGTGCATCCAGGTAATCCGCCGCATTATACCTTGGGAGCATGTCACATGATCATTGGTCAAGTCACTAATGCACAAAGGCTTCATTTAGAAGATGCTTCGACAACAGACAATTTCTACATATCAAATAGTGCTAAAAGCTCATGAATATAACATAAACTTGAATGTCACCTGCTAATACATTCAGATAGATCACATTTCTTTTTTTTCTTTTTTTTTTTCATATCAGCATCTCTAATTCAATATTTGTTCACTGAATAGAGTGAAAAATGTTAATGTATCTCACTGGGGAAAATCAGGCTTAAATTTTTCATAAAAGGGGAAAATGTTTGATTTCTCAACAAGCGAGAGCTTAAAATATGTTCCCCAATCAATGTGCTACTTATTCTCGACATGTCCTCCCCATTTACATGTTACCGGCCTTGCCTAGTTTCAAATCAATAGAACATGTTTAGACTCTTCCCATTACCAAACATAGTAGAATTATATACGTACAAATATTTGGACAGTAAATTGGATTCATTCATTTTTTATATATAGCATGTCTATTTTTGCCTTCTCAGACTCAAGCAATTGCTTTGAGTTTTTCATCGTTCACAATTTACTTTCTTCTCAATTCATTCCAAATTCATGGAGACTGAAAGACACAAACTCAATTTGAATGACGCGCTAAACGACTGGCATTTTTCTGTGCCTTGTCAAATTGGTAAAGTTGTGGATTAAAAAAAAATGATTTTACCAATTCTTAATAAGGATATAGGTTTCTGAAAATGAAATGAATCTTGAAGGAAACCCGTTTTTGTTTTGGAAAAAAAAGAAATTTGGACCCAAATAACAGGTTTGATATTTTTGCTATTAAAAAAATCCTTTGAAAAGGAATAGCGCATGCCCAGATTGGTTGAGAATTAATTAACATTGAAATTCAAACTGATAAAAAGAATATCTATCTATCTATGAAAATCTGTTATCTATCTATCTATCTATGCAAGTCTGTTATCAATCTATCTATCTATCTATCTATCTATCTATCTATCTATCTATGCAAGTCTATCTAT